>CAVLJG010000007.1:31205163-31687091 GCA_963669975.1 Acanthoscelides obtectus | reverse complement strand
TTAGAATAACGAAAATTAAAGTGCTAAATTCTGAATATGTACAAATAAACATTTATCTACAGCTATGTAAATGTTGCGGCCTCATGTGAATGTAGTCAATTTACGGATGCGGATAAACAATATTTGTTTTATTATCTGGAGAAAAATGTGCCATCGCTTTACTATTCAGTGCATTATTATCACTTACAACACAAAAAATTTTATAACCAAGTTCTTCTAATCCAATAATAAATTTTTTTGTCATATTGCATAATAGATTATGATCTCTTTTAGGAACAGGACAGATGTGAACAACTTCTTTGAAATTGGAGTAGAAGCTTGAAATCATAAACACATAGGCTGTTGTAGCTAATGAAGTACTATTAATTGACGTTCCAATAATATTACCCCCTTTGAAATCTAAATATGGCTGAATGTGTATTTCATCCATCAATAAAATCATGAACTCCTCACCAGGTTTTACAAATCCGAACAGGTTTTTTGCATAGCCTAAAAAGTTATATCTCTCATCGGGAACTGGATCGACCATCAATGTATTACATATTGACTTTAGAGTATTTTGGTGTGGTAAAATAAGTGCTCCATGGCTCCTAATAAATCTATATGAATGTGGACTGATTGTATACAACATAGAGCAAAACACTATTGTTTCTGATGAGTAACTGTGTCTGTTCTTCTGACTAATAGCAAGCTTTAGTTGCTCACAAATAAATTGAATGACAGTGTGGGTCTCTTCATCGGTGAATAGTTCTGTGCTATTTAAAACATTGTAAGCATGGTTGATAGTGGCTCTGAACTGGTCTTTACCTGAATATTCCCTCGAAGCATCTGCATTCTCAGAAAGAACATGCAGAACATCATCCAAGTGGTGTATATTAGATAATAAAAATGGAGTTTTAATATTACCTGAGTTGAGTAACAATTCTTGGGAGTACATATACGTTTTTACATTGAGATCTTTATCAACAATTACAGTTAGTTATGATGGGTGCTGGTTTATATTCTAACTTAAACAAAGTAACTTTATCCTGAACAATTTTATGCCACCCATATGGACATTGTCATGAACTGAGAAAGTCTGAATAATTTTGAAAACAAGTTGTTTTTGATAGGAGGAATAATCACCAATGCTAGTTTGCAGTGCTTTAAGTAGTTGTTCTTGTTCCTTGTCCCTCAATTTCTCATCTCGGCTTCTTCTGCTTGATATGTCCTTTGAAAGGTATTTTGGACAATTTGCAAAGATACTTGAAATTACATCTGCCTGTAATTTTGGATACTTAGGGGGTACAGTAATGGTCCTACCTGTGTTTTAGTCATGGAAGGTGGATTCCCAAATGATGCTGTCCTCAGCAAAGTGCAAATTACATACTCGGGTGTATTTTGTAACCACTAAATCACTACGAGAGATTGCATTGAGCCATCTCTTACGACAGTTTTCGTTCAATCTAAACGAAAATACGTGTACCTTCGGACCCTTCCCGTAATTACCGACACAATTAGGAACGCAGCACTTGTAAGGCATTTTGAAAACTTAGCTAAACAATCGCGAGACACAAATATAAGTTCAAAACATCAATAATTTTCCGTTTACATAGCATTGAAAGATGAGGCTCAGAATGTGAGGTTAGTTGGCAAGGTTGCCACATCTTCCAATTTTGAATGGAATATTAGACTTCACAAGTGACAGATTGAACGTAATATCGAAAATGTATTCTTAACATACTGAGGCTGATCAGAAAGAATAATCACATCATCACTGAAGCTGCACAGGCTCCGAGTACATCTTGCAAATTCGCCCACAGAGAGGTACAACTAATTAGTAGAGATTTCGATACTGCTATATCAAACCTAGATATGACAACACCCCAGAGAAATCCTCTGCGTGACGTCACAGGCTTTTCAGAGCCCAGTTGTTTGGCTTTGTACTCTCGGTGGTAACGGTACAGCTGAGTATGCCCTCTACACGATCGGTCTCGCGCGTAATAGTTTGTAATCGCTGATTGTGAAGAGGAGCCATTAGGCTTTTGACCCTGCAGGACGACTTCTCGTCCATAAGGTCAATTAAGAAATGATGGTCTGGGGAATATGGAAAGTCTTCGACAATGCGAAGTGTTTATCGTATATTCAATAGCTTCTGATTTATTCCGTAACGACATCAGTTTGACCTACCTCCCACTGCTAGGTACCAAAGTGATCGACTAGCTTGGTGCAGAGAACGGCTGAACTGGGACCTCGAATGCAATACGTTAGAATTATGATATCTGGGGGCTATTGCTCAGAGATGTAGCTCACCTTTGATTTCTAACAGAGGCAGCATAACCTCTGTTCGTTACATTCAAACAAGATAATACGCGTCGGCATTTTGAAGACAATCAGGTTGAGCTGCCTTGGCCCCTAGACCTCCCGATCTTTCACCCATTGAACGTATATGGGACATTATGAGAAGAATATTGCTCCACTTCCCCCTTCCTCCGCACTTTCGGCACTTCGGCACGAAGTACAGGTAGCCTGTAATGAGATACCTCAGATGAGGAAATCTACCATCTGATAAGGTGTATGCCGTGTTTCTGAGCACTTAAGACATTATGGAGGCGAATCAAATTATTAATTTTTGTCATGTTGCCAGTGGTTGGCTTTTCCTGACATTTTGATCGCTTACTTACCTAACCTCAAGACATGTATACAAGAAATTGCTGTAACTATTACTGCTTGCTTTTATTTCTATGTCAAATACAGGGTGTAAAAGTTATGATAGTCATTATTTAAATGCGTGATAAAGGAGGTTAAAAGGAGCAAAAAGTTTCATATAACATGGGGGTTACAACGACATTTTTTATAGAAAAGCGACTTTAAAGGAAAATAAATCTGACAACGCCGCAATGCTAGATGCAAATTACGACGGAACGCAGTGTAAATGAACATGGAGTTGTTATTTTTGGCTCTTAGGTATTATTTCATTAGTTGATAATGTACTCGTAAAATGCAAACAATTAAAAAAACGGACTTACCACTAGCTGTCTTAGCGCTTCAGCTGGTGTGTAAAAGTTTATTGAACGTATCAAAAAAATTCACTTATAAATAGGGAACACAATTTTGATACATACACTGTTTTTCTTTTTAAAACCCACACTGCACTTTTTTTGTACTTAAAGAAGGTGTTCAAAATGTCGTCCTCTACTTTCCACACAAGCTTCATTACGACGAACCTAGTTTCTTCTTGTTCTAGGTCCTCGAAATTGTCCGTTTATTATTTCAGCCGCATTAATTTTTTTTTCGCGAAGGTGTGCTTCAATTGCTATTGGACCAGCCCCATAAACCATCCCTTTAAGTTCTCCCCAATACCAGAAATCCATCGGATTGAGGTCAGGAGATCTTGCTGGCCATTTTCGAGGACCAGGAGCATTTCGACCGATCCAGCGATTTGGATAATGTTCATTCAAATACTGAATGATGCCTCTAAAAATGTGTGGTGGTGCCCCGTCATGAAGAAACCACAAATTCGGACTCCGTTGTAATGGCATATTGTCTAAGGTCTGTTCCAAAAGTTCTGGTAGGTTATTGGCTAGAAAGCTAAGGTATCCTTTTCCTGACAACTTTGGGGGTAACTCGAAAGGGCCAATTACCTGATCGTAAAGAATACCCGCCCAAATATTTATTTTAAAACGTTGGAAATGACCTTCACGAATGGTATGAGGATTTTCTTGGGCCCACGTGTGAGTATTATGGAAATTTAATATCCCATCTCGCGTAAAAGTACATTCGTCCATCACTAGGATGTTTTTAAAAAAATCTGGATTTTCCATGTTTTTGTGCAAAAACCACTGAAAGAATGTTGTCTGCGAGGATAGTCCTCTAGTAACAAGGCCTGCACTCGTTGTACATTTGTACATGGTAGAGATAAAGCAAATTTTCCCGTAGGATTCTATGGACTATGGTATGCGATAGTCCTACGCGGCGGCCTAATTCCCCAGTGCTGATATCTGCATTGATTTCCACGATATTTAAAATTTGTTCCTCCTGCTCTACAGTAACCTGTCTTTCACGAGTGTGAATATTAGTGGGCTGAACACTTCCTGTATCTCGAAGTCTTTGGTACACTTGCACAAATGACCTAACTGGGTGTACCCGTTGGCGAAATCTGTCGCGATAAATTTGAGCTGCAAGATTTGAATTCTGACGAGCTTCACCGTAAACTAACAACATGTCGGCGAACTCTTCATTCGAGAACATTGTAAATAAACACGACGACGTACGCGAACAATAACTAACCACTGTTATCGTTTGCGATCGATTGCCGGTTCGATAAGAGTGATGAATGACCGACGCGCTGTTGTCATGTGCGTTTTAAATATTTAAATTAATGAAACTGACTTACTTACTGACTACAAATTTTGGCTTAACTTAGAAAAACTCAGGGCCATTTATTTGTTAATTACCCAATTTAAAAACGTTTTAGATCGGATTATAAAAATTAGTTAGATTGTGGTGATTGTGGTCGATATAAAGCATTTACAGTTGTAAATTATAAAGCCATTTAGACAAAAATCTATTGACTTTTGGACCATGGGTCATATTAACTTTTTGACTTGTTTTGACCCTCCTATTACCCATTTCAATAATGAATACCATAACGTTTACACCCTGTATATCAAGCCAGGTGCATGCAAACTACCAATTTTACTGCTCTAAGTGGTAGAAAGGCAATATGCTTGGAATATGACTTGTTCGCCTAATATTATTGAGTAATGTATTCTTCTTGAAGGCACCCAATTGAAATAGGCATTGAAGAGGACCCAAAAAGGAATTGAATATCCGATCGTCATCTATTAGACAGGAGCAGAATCAACAACTGTAAGAATTTCCGAAGTACATCCAAATTCACTTTTGTGTTCTGGTACTGTGTCACAGACGGCGCTAGTATCTTTTAGATGCATTTTTGGACGCCGACAGTACATGATTAGCTGTCTTCAGGTAGAATGATAAAATGCAATGTTTTCTAGGGCTAGTTAGCATCGATTATATATACGTATGTATCCATTGTGTTTTGTTATTAGCTGTCTTCTGTTAAAATACGAATCAATGCTAATATCCGTGAACTGGGGTGCACAGTAGGCATAATAGATGGGCGACTATCTCGAGACTAACCCCGAATAAATTTGCAATCAAAAAACTTGTTTATGAGTGAGCGCCTAGTTTTGGGACTCCTTGTATATGAATTAAACACTGCGATGTGTTGAACCGCTCAATTGTTTATTTTTCCGCATACATGGATGACATCATGGTTGAACCAACGGGTGATCGTATGCTCTGTTTTATAGTCACGGAATATTGTATACAAAATGAACTTAAATTTGCTAGTAAAAAATTGTCACGGTGATTTTACAGGATAACAGCATAAAACACCCAGGGTATTTCGATGCCGAATAAAAGAAAACAATTTTTGTATACTACAGTGGTTTTGAATGAAAATATTTATCTTGGTTTGTGAATTGCGTGTCTTTAACGTTTCTCAGGGAATGTTTCTTTGTACAACTCAATCATCAGTTCCTAAGATTCTATGGTCCAATGCTTTTCATTTTTAAAAAGTACTGTCCATATTTTACCTTCTGGTTTCAACACTAGACTCTAATATAGCATACTACTTGTGATGCCCTAAAGCTTCACTGAAATGTGGGCGAAAGACTCATTCTTGCCACACAGAGGGTTATGGACAACCTCTACGATTGAACGTGTTGTCACCAGTAAAGAACTCAGTCCAATACAAATTATTCTTTTCTAGAGAATACATCTGTGGAGCCGCTTAGTTTACTTCACAGTCAGAAATATTCATCTACCGTTTGAAACCAAATTTCTGTTGTGACCTTAATTCTGTCTGCATCAACTGCAAGCCTGTGGTAATTTCATTAATAGTTTACCGTGTACCCATAAACTCACGCTAATAATACTTGCTGCAACATCGTCTAAAGACTTCCTATACTCCAGAACAAGTCCCGAATTCATCCTACAAGCACTTATTGCTTCATTGCCGCCTGGCTATTCGTGTAAACAATTATTATTCGTCTCCTGGGCTATCGTCTGTTCTAGATACAAGATATGCAGTTACGTATATGGATCATTTTTATTGTAGTGGGGAGTGTTTCGAATATCTCGTTATGAGTTAATTTGCTTGGACTATAATTTAATTATTATTGTCTCATCGGTACTTAGCGGCTGAGTCAGCCGTGCCATCGCCGGTAGCAATCAACGATGATGTTTGGTATTCTAACAGCCTCATATGTCATAAAACGCGGTAGTGATGTGTGCCGTCGTAACTGCCATGGCGTAAGTTGGCCGCACCGTATATTGTTTTTATTAGCCATCCAAGAGCGATGACTGAAATGCGAATATGCCTCATTTTCATACGAATGAGTGACAGGAAAAGATGCCATGCTTGAACTGCTTGAAGACTGATAAATATGTGAATGTATCGTTTAAACAAGGTGACCCAACGTCTCAGAAGGACCGCTACATCGGCCAGTTCTTGATGTACAACCTGGCAACTAGGTCACATCTGGGATCCCGTATCATCCTGCACTAAACCCTTCATAACTTCCTTCTTTTCAAACTCTCTGGCAATGGACCCACGAGGCAATGCCCCCTCATGTCAGCCAACTATGCACCATATGCGCTTTGTCAGGAATGTTATAAACGCAACAAACGTTCGAAGTTTGAAGCATGCATAGAGCGTCCAGAGACTGAAAGAGCCTCCTACTTTGCTATCTTTATCGACGGGTTTGCGGGATCCAGAAATAAAATCATTATACCGCCAAACTCCAACTCACCTCTAACTCGGTCTTTCGGCCCCAAAACAATCGCCCAACCCGTTAGAATTTGATGTAAAAGTGGATTTGGCGAATGGTAGGTCGTGTATAGAAAACAGTCAAGACAGCGCCAGCGGATGCAGGACAAGTCGTCAGAGGGGAAAGGGTTCGAGGATAGGGGTGAAGGGAAATATGAAAGGAAAGGGTCGGAACGGAAGGACTCCTCATCACCTGTTGCCTCACTGCCGATGCCGTCAGCCGACACCGCACATGTTCCCAACACGCGCTGCGCTTAAACGGTGTTGCCAAATTTTTATTCAGAAAGGGCTATGGGTCCTCAAGATGCTTTCATTAGATTCTTGTACAAATAAATTTTTATTCTGACTAAAGTAAACTTTGAAATCAAAGAATCGAAATGGTGCGTTACCTCGGCCATTAAGTACAGTTATGAATAAAAATAGATGCCTACCATTATAAAGTAATACATAAAATCATAATTCTCATAATATAGCCCGAAAAATCGCATAGTCAGTTTTATTCTTGTTGAATTTTTTGTAAAGTAATCTCATATTATTATCTGGTAGAGGTGGACAGGAGAATCATTGCTTTTAATTTTTTCTTGAAATTCATTAGGGCTCGCGCAGACAGACAAGCGTTCAGCTTTCAAGCCGCGTTCGTCCGGTCACTTCCTCTTACGAGTTCTAACACAGACAGGAGGCAGTCACGAACACTGCGTTCCATTTTACGGAGATTACTTGTCGGTGAAACATGTATTTCTATAGTCCGTCTTCAGAAAACAAAGTGGAGTTTCGAACAGTCTAGAAAAAAAGATACTGAGTGCATCCGATTAATTTTGAGAGAGATGAAAAAGGAGAGTTCAGTGTTATTTTTCCTGCATTGCTTGAAGATGAAAGATTTTTTATTTATTTCCGAAAGAAATCAATTAATTTTTCTATGGCGGCCATCCTGCGTCACACGAGTTCTTTGTAATTCTGACACTAGAACGCAAGAGCGTTCACGCTAGCTGGCGCGGTCTGAGTGCCGCTGTGTCTGCGCCACTCTACAGGGTGACTTTGAAGTTGAGTCATTAATTTTCAGATAATGATTATAGAAGGAAGATAAACCAAAATATGTATGTAAAAATAAAAAAATAAATAAAAAAAAAAATGTTACTTTGTTTAATAAAGTATCGTCCCGACAAGTATTTCAGTGCGGACCTGTATTTGATCGTGCGGTATTGGAGCAGCATGCCCTGACCTGTGAGGTCTTAAGTCACCTGATTCACGAGCACTTTGTACTACATTAACAAAGGCACGAGGGGTTGGTTGCACTCGATTGGGAAACCGATTCGCATAAATCCGTGATGCATCCGGGAGCATTTTGTAAAGACTGCCCCCCGTAAATAAGAATCATGTCCACAAGTTCAGCATTTTCGTAAACATGTGCCATTTTTGATTTCGTTTGAGCCACGCAACAAACACTTACTATTCACTAACGCGTTATCGACTGACGAAAAACATCGTGATAAACGTTTCAAATTCTTTCGCTTTTTTGTTTCCGATGCGATGAACCGGTCAGGCGGATTATATCCGTTGTCGCCAAACACGAACATATTATTATTGAGACAGGGCAGTACTCAAACTTCCAAAGGGCTATAACTTTGTTACTTTAATTTTACCAGAAAAATGGTAAAGGAAAAAAACATTTCTTTTGATCAGATCTACTCACTGTTAAAATAAATGACTCAACTTCGAAGTCACCCTGTATAGAGATCCATTAGTTACAAAAAACGTGAAACGCGAAAGGCGGAACCCGGAACGCTTGAACGCTTTCTGTCTGCGCGAGCTCTTAGACTGTGATTGCGATTACTCAGTTGGTATATTGCTTTAATATTTGGCTGCAGTATATGAAAGGCTCATCTTGTATAATGATGTAAAGTGGTGGTGTATAACGAGATGTTGACTATTCCTCGTTGCCAAGTTATTAACGTTTTCAAATTTTTGTAGTTTATTCAATAAGCTCTTATGGACTAAAGATAATGTATGATATAGTCTAATACTTTCTAGATTCAATTCTCCGTTTGCTTTATAAGCATATCCTATATGGCCATATTTTCTTGGTGATGTTTAAATTTTAATCCATTATCCAGCCATAAACTCAGATTTTTGCTTACAGTTACCCTTAGATGATTGTAAAACGATAATAATTAATGGCATTTCGTCTGAATGATACAGTACATCATATTGCTATAAAAACCTGAAATATACAAAGAGTATAATAAAGGACTAAGTATGGAGCCTTGAGGTACTCCCATTGCGGAGAAGGTGAAGCCAGGCAATTTCAATTTAATGATTGTTGTATCCTGATCAATGGTATCAAAAGTCTTGCTGTAATCAAGTAACCCTAAACATACAATTTTACTGTTGCCGACCAAATACATTGAGTCATCGACTATACAAGCTAGAGGTATTGTAGTATCATAAGATTTGCGAGAGCCGGATAGAATTTGTGGTAAAATAATCAGATGTATTTGTAAGATTCCGAAATTTGTACCATTATTTTTCTATGATTTTTGATAATATTTTTAAAATACTGATTGGTCTCAAGTCAGCGAATTGAGATCAATTAGAATTTTTTTTACTTTAATTTTTTTCCACATATCAGCAATTGATGAAGTATATGTGATATGATTTAGTGAGCGGTTCTCTAATAACAGCATCATTTTCCGTAATACAGTGACCAGCTAGCTGCCTCAGCTTTGATAGCTTTGATGCAAGTAGATATTTTAGGTGCAGTTACTAAACGAAATTTAAAAGATTCGTCAGGATTATTACTAGACCCAATATTATATTTATGTAAGACAATCATCTGAAATTTTCACATCTTATTTTTTCTGGGATTACTGAACGAATGTAGGCTGATTCTTTACTTCCACCAAATTGATGTTTATTGCGAGAAAAACAGTAACTTTGGATGTAGCTTCCAGAAGCTTGCCGCTGGTCAGTCGAAGAGCAGGAAAATCCTACAGTGATGCCCTTGACGCAGTGTATTATCTCAAAAATATCACATTTACGTGTCATATGCACACATTTTCAGAGATCCAACCATATCATTTTATTCTCTTCTATATTCTATGTGCAATGAGTATAATTCCATAGCAGATAGTTCTGATATCAATTTTGATTGCATCAGTAAAATCTTGTCAAACTTCGGGGACTATTACAATATTATATAACATCATTACTTAAGTTAACATTATATTGCCTTATAATTCGATTAGTCTGTTGGGCAATTATGGATACATAAATAAATAGACTTTAAGGGCTTGACGGTAGTCACGGTAGTTTGAGGCCAGCCTGATTGATGACATAAGTAGATAGGAGATCTAATCTATAAGATCAAAACTGTCACTATCACAATGTTCTCGAGATACTGTTTCCATAAAAACTCTTATTGCGAACGCTATTCGGGATTCGCTCATTTTCAAAATGATTGGGACGTTGTTATACGAGCCCCTTCCCACTTCAGTTGGCCCACTTCAAGATTTGTACCAAAATATGCATTTATAAACTAAACATGACGAAACTATTTACTTCTACAACAGTTTGTTTTCTCAAAAACATTTTAGATACACTCTAGTCGTAAAAAATACATATTTGAAATCACTTAGACCTATAACTAATAGAACATCTGAACAAATAAACAATGTGCGAATAAATGCGCGAAGTTAACAAAGCAACAATTGAAAGATTACTATTGGGTAACATCACCTTTATATTTTATTACGGCTGAAATTCTTTGGGTTTGGTGTTTACCAAGTTTTGGCAAAAATTTGGTGTAAAGCAATCCCATATTTCTTGAAGCTTTTGCCTCAGTTCGGTGATTGTACGAGCAGGATGTTGTCGTAGAACCTATTTCATCTCGTGCCACAAAGTTTCAATAGGTGACAGATCTGGACTGCTAGAAACCCATTTCAAAAGTGGTACATTATTTTCGTAAAAGCGATTCTTCTAAAATTGACAAATATTTCGCTCACCGGCTGCAATAGCGGCACAAATAAAAAAAAAACTAAATCGTACTTTCAATCGCGAATCATCCATCAATATTCACTTCATCTCCTGCAATACTGGCACAACCGTATATTGTGATAGAAACCGCTAGATGTAACTTGTGCCGTTTCCGAATTTTAGTTGATCTTCCTTGCATCTACGGGCAATACCGACACATCTACCCAGTAGCGTGCCAGTAGCCTTGCGGAAGTTGTGTGGGACGCACGTAATAGTGACACTTAAGGCTGAAAACCGTCATTTTCCTGAATCCTATTTTGTGCAGGTAAGCAATGGCGACATATTTCAAGATGTGCCTTCATTGCATCAAAGTAGTGGACAAATTTTATTTACACTGGTAAGCAATAATAGCATAATTCGAAATGTGCCTTTCTTGAACCTAGATAGTGGTCAAAGCATATTTATGCAAGCTATCACTAGTGGCATATTTCGAAATACCTGTATGCCATTATTGCACCCAAACTGTGGTCAAATTATATAAGCGAATACTGTAATATTGCGATATGTGCCATTCTTGCATTGTATGTTATGCTACAAAACTGATAAGTATTTTCCAAAGCCTACGCAAACAGAAATCTGTTTTGTATGATGTAGCTTATTTTTGTGGCTGAAAAGCAATGACAAAAATTGCTCTCGCAATTTTGAAAATTGTTTGTGTCTTTATGATGTTTATTGATCCATTTTAAAGAAATTTATAGCATTCAAGTATTAGTAGTATACATTGTTTTAGTTATTGTCGGGTACAATGGAAAAAACGATCTCCACAAGTCCCGGAAGCTTCTGTTAGGAGTAAGAAATTTGAAAAAGATGGTGATTGCAAGCTTGTTGAAAACCAAATAGTAGAGGAACTAGGCGTAGGAAGTCTTTTTCCATCAGATAATTGCAGAATTCAAGAAAGAGAAGCAGTTTTTGATGGAGAGTCATGTGCTACAACTACGCAAGAGCTCTCGGAGGCGGAAGAAAGCAGAGACGAAATTGGAACTGGACAAGAGCAGTTGGACTTAGAAGATCCTTTTTCATCTGTCGATTCAATAATGGATCCTGACTATGAAGAACCAGTTGTATCACAACATTCTCAATGCCCGACGGAATCATGCACAGAGAAAAAGAAGAGTAGGAAGAGAAAAGCAGAGCCCTGTGAATGGAAAAGAAATAAAACAAAGCTATTAAGGAACAGTGGACAAGAATACCACACCTCAAACAAGAATAAACCAGTATCTAGTAGACAAATGACACAACCCTGTGACGGCACTTGCAAGCTAAAATGTACAGCAAAATTCACTGAAGAGGATAGGAAGTTCCTGTTCACCAAGTTCTGGAATTTAGCCAATATTAACAAACAGAGGGTGTTTATTGCTACTCTGATGCAAGAAATCACACCAAAATACACGTATCCCATTCTAATCAATGGCAAACGAAAACGAACTAATAATAATTCGTTTCATTTGGAAAAAGGAGAAGAGAAACTTAGGGTTTGCAAGAAATTCTTCACATCAATTTTTGGCATCAGCAATCGCTGTATCCGGAGTGTCATATCGAAAAGAGCTGAAGGTGATTTTGAAGACAAAAGGGGGAAACATGGTAATCAAACCCGAATATCTGATGAAATTAAAAATGATGTTCGTGCTCATATTGCATCAATACCTCAAATAGAGAGTCACTATACAAGAGCTCACAGTGAGAAAAAATACATAGAAGGTAGCAAAACTATCACTGATTTATACAGAGATTACAAAAAAGATTGCGTTGCTAGAGGTAAAGCAACGGCAACACTGACTATGTATAGAAACATATTCAATTATGAATTTAACCTAGCATTTTTCATTCCTAAAAAAGATCAATGCCACACGTGCGTTGCCTATGGCAACGCAAATGAAGGGGAAAAGAAAGAATTAGAAAAGCTATATGAGCAACACCAAAATGAAAAAAAATTAAGCAGAGCAGAAAAACTAGCCGACAAAGAAAAAGTCAGTGATAAATACCAGGTTTGTTGTTACGACTTACAAGCTGTTGTGCCATGTCCTTAAGGAGATGTTTCTGACTTTTATTATAAATCAAAACTGTCGACGTATAACTTCACTATGTGTGATTTGAATAAAACGGGACAGGGACAAGTGGTGTGTTTCATGTGGCATGAGGGTCAAGGAAGACGCGGGTCTAATGAAATTGGTTCATGCTTACTAAAATATCTTGAATACAAGGCTTCTGCTCAAGAAAATGTAGAAGTAGTTTTTTATTCTGACAACTGCGCTGGACAGCAAAAAAACAAATTTATTCTCGCTGCATATTTTTATGCATTATCAAAATACAACATAAAATCAATTACACACAAATACCTTATAACAGGACATACGCAGAACGAAGGCGATAACGTTCATTCGGTTATTGAAAAACATGTTAAACGTGCCCTGAAATCAGGTCCAATATATACACCTGACCAGTACGTATCACTGGTTCAGACAGCCAAAAAGACTGGATTACCTTACAAAGTCCAAGAAATGAGCTACGCCGATTTTGTAGATCTAAAAAAGTTATCTGAACAGACATCTTTTAACTTTAAGAAGGACTCTTCCGGTGAGGTTGTAAAGCTGGCTAATGCAGCCATCATAAGGATAGAAAAAGAAAATCTAGATAAATTTTTATACAAAACTTCTTATAGTGAGCCTGAATATAGAGTTGTTGAGATTAAACAAAGAACTACCCGAACAAATCAAACTTTCGATAATGTGAAGTTGGAACCGGCTTATCGAGATATACTTCCGATATCAAAAAAGAAGTACGATGGACTGATGTTCCTGTTACGCATGAATACTATAAAGAAATGTTATAGCCCATTCTATAACAGCCTTAAAGTATCTAACGATGTCGATTAGTTTCTCTTTAAAACTTCTGTATCTTAAAATTATTAGCTAGAATTTAAGTTGCGCGTACCTTTCATTTCCAAAAAAGTTACAGGTTCATTTGTTTCAAAAGTACATTGTTTAGTTCTTCATAAGATTTTTTGCATCGCATTTTAATGTGCAGGTTCTGTTGTTGAGCGATAATTAAAATTTTGAAAAGTATGATACTGAGTATTTACCATGCTCCAACTCCAAAAATGACAACAATTACGTTCATAAAACGGCACAAGTCAAAATTTAAAAAAAACAAAATGTCATATTTAAAAGAGAACTCAAATTCTGATTGATATTATGTATTGTAATGCCAATGCCAGAAAATCCGTATGAAAGCGACATCACCTAAGAGTCACGTTACACGTCAAAATAATTAAATTTGTTTTGGCTATTCTTAAACCAGCTATATCTCGAAATTATATAGTTTTGATTTGTGCCAATGTTGCAGCCGGTGAGCGATTTGTTTGTATCCACATTTCCATCAATAAAATGAAGTTTTCCTACTCCTTTTGATGACATACTGCCCCAGACCATAATGGATGCTGTAAATTTCACTTTTCTCTTCGGACAGTCAACATGGAATGCTTCATTTTTTGCGAATAACTCTACTACGACTGTCACCAGCACAAACTTCGAATCGGGCCTCATCACTCCATTTTATTGCACACCATTGTTGAGGTGTTCATTGTCTATGTTCTTTAGCCCATCTAAGCCGATTTTTCTTTTGCGGTGGAGTTAATAGTGGCTTTTCTTTGGCCTATAAACAAGTTGTGCAACTTTAGGGTTTTTACTTCACTTTTTTTTATACGAAAACTTACCTTGCAAGTGCTCAATCCCAGTTTGTGGACCTGTCTATGAGTTGTGGACCTCGAAATTCTCCTTCTAACAGCGTCACTCCACAGAACACTTAATTGTAAATAATTGGCACGCCTGTTTTAAACGATTATTATTCTTAATGCTCTTCAATCGGCATTTGTGATATTACTTGTTTTCACATATCGTGACTTAATATTAACTGAACCAGTTACGTTATATCTTTTAACAATATTTCTCACACTCTACCGTCTAACAAAGTAGCAATTTCTGAGTTTGATTTCCCAGAATTAAAAAGTTTCATTATCAGTAACCAAATTTTATCACTAATAACCTTTCCTCTACTCATTTTGAAAACCTCAACTACCCAAAACTATTTTAAACGTATTCTGACAGCTGTGATTAATAAAAACAGTTGTCATGGCTTTTATTTTTCACAGCCACCTATGCGTTATATACTTATTTTGCATTGAAATGAAAATAGGTGCAAATTTGATTAGGGAGTGATAAAGTTGGTGTTTTCTACTATATATTATTAAAATATTCATTGTTGATATTTTAAACCTATAACACCCTGCTACATTTTTATTATTTGTGTTTGATAAGAAAAAAACTAAGATTTCAATAGTTGGGCCAACTGAAGTGGGAAGGGGCTCGTAGTTTGGTGCAAGCCAAGACAGTGTACATTCCCTTGGCTTGTGCTAAGCTACAAAGACCTGGCGAAAACAACTCCAGAAATGGCGGAAGTCCTAAGAATATTAAATCAAGGA
The DNA here is from genome assembly GCA_963669975.1 of Acanthoscelides obtectus. NCBI lineage: Eukaryota > Metazoa > Arthropoda > Insecta > Coleoptera > Chrysomelidae > Acanthoscelides > Acanthoscelides obtectus. The sequence continues at coordinate 31,671,747 of CAVLJG010000007.1, read as the reverse complement.
TTATGTGCAATAACGCATGCGTATCACATGCTCTTATCCTTAACTGAGATTTTTCATAAAAAATATTTGGTCATGTTATGGAGTTGTTTCCTCGTCTGCTTCGAGGCGGTATTATAGTATTGTGCAAGCCAAGATAGGGTTCATCATATTACTCTATTGGCATATACTTGGCTGCATGCAGGATACCAACACATCAGAATGTTTTTACATTGATGAGAAAGAAGTATAATAATTGTACTGGAAAGAAATTACATTCAATCTAAATAGAAATACAGGTGATTATATCGCTGAATTGGTCACTGACTGCCAATTATTCAAGCAATTGATTTGTGGTTGCAGACTAAAAATGTTACTACAGATGCTCTGTTGTCAGACGTAACTCTATTTTACTGAAGCTACCACCAAATCGGAGAGATGCATAAAACCCTTTTTGAGATTGACCTTAGCATTCAGATCACATTTGCAAAGTGGTAAATTTAAGAAAGGCGGTACAACCGGGGGAAAGTGACCCTATAAGTCTGACATTTGTCATAACATTCTAACCCTGTCGAATTTTGTAATTTCGCGATGTACATGTCATACAACATCCAAAAAACATAATATCTGTTTTTCAAAAATTTTTGCGGTTACACTTCCCCCAAGTAGGCATATGAAGTAAAAGGCATTGTGCATTTAGCAAAAATTGAAATTATGAGCTTTGCATAAACACGAGTATGAATCAATTTTCTTACGTTTTGATAGGTTTGGTATTGGTCGGTTACGGAAACCTTTAGAGCTGGTCATGTAATATAATGATTATGATTAGAGAAAAAGTACTATGAGAGAATTCTTTTAGAAATAATCGAGGACAACTTTCGTACGCCCTAGTAACGTAAAATATTTATCGGATTTTTTTAACGAAGCAATTTATTTAAACAACTAGTTATCATAAATTAATATTAATACTTAACTAAACTATACTATAGAATTATGTGGGGCTAATCACTCTGACCTCTGTGCGAGAAATGCGCGTGGTCTTCCACTTTTTGGGAGATTCAGGCATGTATCCCCTGCTGGCACTCCGCTATTGTTCGATAAATGATTCTGCGTGAAATGTTTTCATTCTGGAATATTCGACAGATCTCAGCTATAGCTACCCGCCCAACCAACTTTTTCTTATTTCTCATTTATACATCTTAAAACGAAAACTTCAAAATAAGTAACTGTCAACTGACAGTAAAGTAAGAAACAAACTTTTGATTCCAAAGGCATATTAGGATATTATTTTGTGTTTGTTAAAAATAAAGCTAATAAATTATGTGCCAAAATTTTCAGGACATGTTATTACTTGCTTGAGGAAAAGGTACTGAAAAGATGGGATGGAAATAAAACAACACTGGAGGTAGTTTTAAATGACTTGATTGTTTTTCGAAGTATTCTCCACGAAGATTAATATGCATCACGTTTTCTTCCGTTAAATACTGCCTTGTTTTCTGGGCTGTGTGCGAGCTTGCATTGTCTTGGTGGAGGATGATTCTTCTTTCGGGGTTGATTTTTCGAAGCTCGGTGATGACTTTAGGCAAACAATTGATGGTATACCAATCCGCAGTAACAGTTCTTTGCTCATTAAGAGGAATTGTTGCAATATGACCCGCTTTTGACACAAATGTCGCGACCATCTTTTTCGAAACACTTCGACAACGGATGACTTTTGTTGACTTTTCTTCACCTTGGAACACCAAAACAGCCGACTGTCGTTTATTTTCTGGTCCGTATCAGTAAATCCACGATTCATCACCACTAACAATGCTGTACACATTTTTTGAGTTTCCGGAATTGAAACTGTCAAACGTTTTTTGACACCAATTGACCCTGGCTGCTTTCTGCAGTCAACAGGTGGGGTATCCAACGAGAAACTAATTTTCTTACTCCTAATTCTTCTTTTTTGAATTGAGGTCTTTGAGATCTTCAAGGACGCCTCAATCTCGCGATATGTCACATGTCTATCTTCAATGATGAGTTTGCGCACAGCATCGACGTTTTCCTGGGTGACTGCCGTTTTTGGTGCACCCACCCTGGAATCTACGCCAAGACTCACCCGTTTACGTTTGAATTCTCCATACCAACGGAAAATTGTCGACTGACGTGGCGCTTCGTTGCCGAAAACAGACAGTAACTCAGAAGGGCATTCTTGTTGCGATAATTGTGTCTGAAAGTTGTAATAAATTATGGCGCGAAAATGTTCTCGGTTGAGTTCCATTTTTCTAATGACTTGGTGACACTTAAAAATTCACTGTAATGAGAACACTGCACGTATTGTTGTGAAACTTTGAATTTAAGTTTACTAAAGAGTGAGGTGAAGATTCAGTACTGATCTTCGATCCGCGCGGCCTACTATGTTTCTATATGCAAAACTTAAAAGACATCCCTCGTATACGCGTACATGTCATATAACATTAAAAAAAACAGAATACCTCATTTTCTCATGTTTTCGCGATTACAATAGTTCATCGCCAGCTGTCGTAGGAAGTGGAAAGGGTCCTATTTCGTTTAACAAAATATTATCTCTAAACTTTCCAACGTATATAAATTCATTATCAAGTGATACTAAAGGCGGCATTAAAAATTCAACCGAGGTACCGGCAATCTCCCCAAGAGGCAGTGATTGCGCTATATACGTGGGGCATGGGGCATGCCTGTTGGCAACATCGTTTATTGCTGCGCCAATCGCCCCCGCAATGGGTGCCCCGGGCGATCAATAGCGAGGGAGGGGAGACTTATAGGGGGGAGTAGGGTACTCGCATCACGCAAAGCTATTTGTAAAGGTTGGTGAGGGGCTATCCGTGTGATGATAGTATAATTATGGTGTAGGAGCGATTGCGAAGTTTATCTTATTTGTACTGGTTACGACCCGCTAAGTAGGAGTGAAAGAAGTGTGCGTAAAATGAATGACATGTACATTACGAGAAACTGTTTTCCGACTGTCGGTCTGTGCATAATCCGTGACCCCGCTTATATCAGAAGGTTACGACTATGATCTTTATCATTTTTAGGAAATCTCATGTAGGGGTTAAAAGTTAGGGGTTGGAGTTTGTAGGGAGTGCGACATAGTTCATACGCTTCCAGCCTCGGTAATTGTGTGCACCTATTATACATATTTCACACATGATAGATATGCCCTCACATTTTCCCTTAAAACTTAAAATGATTGAGAAATATTATCAATACACTAGTCGCAGCAATCCGAGGAATGTAGGTATGCCTGCGTCGGAGTTTGAGTGATGTCTGATCGATGGATAATTGGCGAGTGGTGAGGTTAGTCATAGCAACGTTGCCAGATGGTCAGTACCGTCGATAGGACAGGGCAGACATTTCTAGACCGCAACTTTATCAAATGAGTGGGGACTTCAAACTACCTGTATAGGCATTTAAGTATTCGTAACTAATCGTTTTCCCATAGAGTCAAGATACTTGCGGCCATTTTTTAGATTACAAACCACATTCAACTATGATGTTTGATGAACATTTTCTGTTAATGGTTCTTATCCTGGACGCTATTTCAGGCATTTTCTACATTTTTAAAGGTGCTGTTTTAGCTCATTGTAACCCAAGATAGTGTGTACATACCCGTACTGGGCTAAAAAGACCTGGTAACGCTCAATACTTCTGGGATACTTTGTAACTACTGGAAAACTAAGTTTGCCATTTATCTAGAACTATTTATGACTCTGAAGATTTTTTAATTATGGGGACTTTCGAAAAACTGAAAAAACAAGTTTGACGACGATTTGGAGATATTTGTGATTTTTTCAAGATTTTTCGAGGTGCTTGGCAGCTCAATGCATACCAACGTCGTGTGCATTAAACCTTTGGCTTGCACTTTGCTAAAAATATCTGAAGAAGCTCGTAACTACGGTTTTCTTGATCGAGTATGTAAAAAAATTTTTCTATAGAACGGCAATGACCCTTCCATGGCCAACCCTTCCTCCTTCAACCTCTTCAACAAGCACCGGATCGCCTGCTTGCCGAAAATCAAACAATAATGAGGGACCTTGATGAGAAAGACCCTCTCTTTGTGCCATAATGGCGTTAATACAGGCGGTGCTGCAGAGAATCGAAACAGGAGGCATACACACATCGGCATCGTAGTAGGCAGGTGCCTTGAACATCTGCCGATCGCGCGGACCGCGATGCTCAGCTGTTTCGTTATTTCCGGAGCTCGGGCACGGGTCGCGAGCCGACGGCGCTGATGGCGGGCCACATGGCCCCACGCCTTTCATTGATCCGCGAGAACAGATTTTTTCGTCTTCAGGCGGCTTAGGACAGAACGCATAGTTCTCCCTTCTCTTGGGACCTTCTTAATTCTGAGTATGCCTTATTTGCCTTGACCGGAGAGTTACCAAATGTCTATTTCAAGGAACAACGCTACATTATATCAATGGCGGAGCCAGAGGGTCATGACCGTTCCTCGAGCATTTCGATATCGACTATTAATATTTTTTGTATTAATTAAATGTGTCTCAACATAAAAAAGTTTTATGGATCCTTAAAATACTAGCCAGCTGGAACACCCAGGTTCATAGGCGATCTGAAGATTTTCCATATTATGGGCAATATTTGTACTGCCTTAAAACTTTTGGGGATAGTGTTGTGTGCTTACTGCAAGCCAACATAGTGTGCCTCATACCTGGCCTTGGCTTGAACTGGAGTATGAAGACCTGATATTGCTCAAAAACTGAAAATGATTTGGATTAGTTTTTTAAATAGATTAAAAAGAATCTTTGATTGCTAAGATACAAATCAGTTATAATTAAAATATCACGGGAGGCGTCCCTTATTACTTCCCCCACTCCCTCTCGGCGTCACTTTACATCCGGGATGAATGTCATCCTGGCTCAGGAATCCAATAAAGCTCAGTTACGACCTTCACTTTTGACTTAATTGGAGTTGCGCCCAAGGCGGTTGCTCGACTATTAAAACGACCTAGTCGTTTAGCGCCCTATGTCTGTGTAGACGTGTATGTTTGGATTCCTATAAAAAAGATAATTTACTACAGCCAAGAAAAAGGTGACTCACGGACGGGATCGATTTTGCAAACACCGCATCGACTAAATTAGAAGAAAAACGATGGCACTTTACAGGACGTTTTTGTGACGTCTATAGCGAAAATTGCAAGCTAAGATAAGAAATGTGGAAAGACAATTGATCTGGACGATTTAGTCTTGCAACATCGATATTGCGTGTAATCCTTCAGCCTTTTTCATGCGACTTTTGGGTTGGCATTTCGGCTAAATCTTAGAAAAATCCATTGTATTGGCTCCTTCATATTGACGTTTTTCGGAACACTTTTATTTACCAGTGCAGTGTGAATTCCTCCCTAAGCTTGTACTGGGATAAAATATCCTGATTGAAGCATTCCATTTCTCGGGATATTGTTGTGGAGCTCAAGCCAAGGCCAGTGTGGATTTTAATACTTCCTTGGATTATAATGAGCTATAAAGTTTTGAAGGGAGTATTTTTAGAAATAGCCTACCCTGTCCTAGGGGTCTTTCAATGTGTGATCGTACCAAATTTCTAGAGATGCTGTTGTAGCCCCAGCGCAAGCCAAGGCAAAATGAACTAGATGATTTCCTTGGCTTGTATTGGGCTGCAAATTCGTTAAAGACTCCAAGGAAATGCTCCTGTGATCTAGGGAAATCCTCATGTGTGGTTGTACCAACGTGCTCGGGATGCTGTTGTAGCCTCAGTGCAAGCCAAGGCAGTGTGGATTAGACTACTCCCTTGACTTGTCCAGGGCTACAAACTCCTCAAAGAATCATTCCAAGAAATCACTCCAAGAGTCTAAGATTATTCCAATGTGTGGTTTCACCAAGTTTCTCAGGATGCTGTTGTAGCCCAGTGCAAGCGAAGGCAGTGTGGATCAGACTACTTCCTTGGCTTGTACTGGGCTACAAACTCCTGGTGGAAACATTGAAAAAAATAGCTTCAGTGTTCAAGTTTTCTGATGTGTGGTTGTACCAAGTGTCTCGGGATGCTGTTGTAGCCCAATGCAAGCCAAGGCAGTGTAGATTAGACTACGTCCTTGACTTGTACTGGGCTACAATCTCCTGAAGGAAACATTTCAAAAATAGGTCCAGTGATCTAGAGGTATTCCAATGTGTGCTGTACCAAGCTTCCGGAGATGCAGATGTATCTCCAGTGCAAGCCAAGGCAGTGTGGATTAGACTACCTCCTTGGCTTCTAATGGACTCGTGAAGCAAATATTCCAGAAATACCTCCAAAGGTCGTATTCCAACGTGTGGTCGTACCAAGTTTCTAGGGATGCTATTCTAGCCCACTTCAAGCCTAGGCAGGTTGATTATACTACTCCCTTGGCTTGTACTGGACTACAAACTCCTGAACGAAACATTTCAGGAAATAGGTCCAATGGCCTAGAGGTATTCCAATGTATGATTATAAAAAGCTTTTGGGGATGCTATTGTAGCTCCAGCGCAAGCCAATGCAGTGTGGATTATACTACTTCCTTGGCTTGTACTGGGCTAGAAACTCCTTAAGGCAAAATTCTAAGAAATGGCTCCAGTGGTGTAGGGGAATTCTAATGTGTGGTTGTGGTAAGATTTTCCGGATGCTGTTGTAGCCCAGTGCAAGCCAAGGCAGTGTATATTGGGCTACTTCCTTGGCCTGTATTGGGCTACAAACTCCTGAAGGAAACATTCCAAGAAATAGGTCCAGTGGCCTATTCCATTGTTTTGTTGCACCAAGTTTCTCGGGATGCTGTTGTAGCCCAGTGCAAGCCAAGGCAGTGTATATTGGGCTACTTCCTTGGCCTGTATTGGGCTTCAAACTCCTGGAGGAAACCTTACAAGAAATTGCTCCAGTGGTCTATGGGTATTCCATTGTGTGGTTGTATAAGGTTTTTTGAGATGGTGTTGCAGCCCAGTGTAAGCGAAGGCAGTGTGGGTTACTGGACTATATAGAAGTCCTGTAGGTATCTTTTCTAGAAATAGCTGGTGTTTTAGAGGGTCTTCCAATATGTGTTTTTTCCAAGTTTTCCGAGATGGTGTTGTATTCCTGTGCAAGCCAAGGCAGTGTAGGTTAGACTACTCCCTTGGCTTGTTTTATGCTTGAAACACCTGAAGGAAGCATGTCAAGAAATAGCTGCAGTGTCCACTTGATGGCTTCAAGTTTTTCAGGATACTGTTGTAGCTCAATGCAAGTGAAGGTAGTGTGTATTATATCTCTCCTTTGGCTTGTACTGGCCTACAAAAACCTGAAGGAAGCGTTCCAGGAAATAGCAGCAGTGTTTCGGAAATTTTCCATGTTATGGCTCGCTCAAGTTTTTTGGTACGCTGTTGCAACTCAGTGTATATACTGGGCTGGATTGTAATAGACTACAACGGGCTGAAGGAGGTATATTAAGATATATAGTTGCACTGTTGCAGTCAGCGTTTTTGGCAGTTACATCGTCAACGCCATATGAAATAAGTAAGCAGATCGAGTCTCCGTACCATGGGCGCAGACTACTCGTAATCTTCAGTGGGTAACAGCAGACCGCTGTTTTCATTCTCTTCCTTGTAATACTCGACTGAATTTTGCGCGAGCTGTCGGCCTTCCCCACTGATCGTATTTCTGGGCATTTTACAATTTTATTTTGAAGATTGATAATAGGACAACTCCAATTGCACGCCGATGTCAAGTCAGTTGTCACTCTGACAAATATGATTGAAGGGCACTCATAAGTAACGACAAAATTTTCGAGACTGAGACACACAACTAAAAAACGTATGTCTTTGAGCTTATCCTTCTTACACAGGGGTATGTTGCATGTGTATGTATGAGAGGAATGGATGTATGAAAGCAATTCCTCTAGTTTTACTTTGAATCGCCAAAAACCGTGAAAAGAACCATAGCTGTTGTGCTCTTGACGTTTTCCATTTTATAGCTCCCTAACTTTTTCAGGATGCTATTGCCGTCCAGTGCAAGCCAATGTAGTGTAGATAAGACTACTTTCTTGGCTTGTAGTACGATGTAAATTCCTGAAATGGCTGAGTTTCCTGAAAGATAGTAATAGAGCATCATTCAGTCCATCATTGGCCTTGTCAGGGCGCTTACCTGAAACTACGTTAAGGACGTGTCAGTATGACCGGAATTAAGAGTGACAACGTTGCAAAGCTGAACAACAGCACAATTAGTAGAACCTTACTCAGTCATTAACTTTTTTCGCGGTATTTTGCTCCAGTTTCTTACTGTTGGAGAGTTCTGCCTCCAACCCCACGATTAATTTTCTGTCTCTTTTTCTTATCCTCTTTCCTCGCAGATATTTTAAGATGCGGTTATTCGGTTTCTAAGAAAGGAATTTCATCAGCTACTTTCAAATAGATCCAGAGGCTCTGAATATTTGTAACTAGTTTGTAAGAAACTTGTTAATACGGCTACCGACAGAAGTGTAATGAATGAGCTTCAGACATTGAGGTACGAGCAAACAAGAGATTTCTTGTTATTGTGTGTGATCAGGCATCTAAAACGATATATAAGTTGATTCTACAAATGTCTTTAAAGTTGGGTCTTTTTTTCACACAGCATATCTTCGCAACAATAAGCAAATCTTCCTGATAATTTACACACCAAAGCACTAAGGGGAACGAGATGTTAAGTTCCGAAAAGCTCCAAATGGGTCAGCCAGACGAGGAATGGTACGATTTTTTCCCAATTCGATGTCAGTCAGTATCCAAATCAGAAACCACGTGGTGTGTGGATTATCCCAATTTATTCGCAAATCGGATTTGAAAATCGTAAACTGACATATATATACTGATATATATATATATGTACTAAACTAATTTTCTGACATGGCAAAACGGTATGTTAGCATTCAATGACAACATAACGGCTAGTTTAAATCCCAAATACTTTTAACAGTAAGAATTGCTGTGGTCATACCCGTCTAAAAAAATGCCGAGGGTGAGGACGCCAGTCTTTAAGCCACAATAGCTTGAAAATACAACCGCAATATCGGACAAATGGCTGAACTGTACCCTACGTTAGATATTGGAACATCACTCAATACGAAAGTTAGATGTTAGAACGTACAGGACCTGCTTTGGGAAATTTTTGTCGTCTAGATGAATAGAGTTTTTTGTTCTTGTTCTTAGGTTGTCATTGGCTCTTTTGTTGTAGGCAGTTGCGGCTATACCTGTATCTTTTAATGGTTTTGTCAACCCTAGTGCAAATGCTGTCTCCAAAATGTTATCGATGGTTCACTAATTTTGAGATTTTTCGGGACTTTATAGTGTGTGTTAACCTACTTCCTGGCGGAAACGGCTATGCAACATCTATGGCTTTATGGATGAGCTATAGAGACCTGAAATTCAATGTGTAAGTCACTCAAGATTTTTCGATGTGTGTTGTTGCAATGTAAGCCAAGGTTATATAATTCGCTTGGGTAATACTGGGTATAAAGGCCTGAAGGAAATAACTTAAGGATAGTTGCTACAAAATATCTGCCATTTTATAGATTTTAAAGGTTCGAATGTCCTGAAGAAGACATTCTTAGAAGCAGCTACAGTGTTCTAGGGGTTTTCCAATGTGTGCGTGTATCAACTTTCTCGGGATGATGTTGTAGCCCAGTGCAAGTCAAGGCAGTGTGGATTAGACTACTTCCTTGACCTGTACTGGGCTATAAAGTCCTGAAGAGGCAGCTACAGTGTTCTAGGGGTTTTCCAATGTGTGGTTGTATCAACTTTCTCGGGATGCTGTTGTAGCCCAGTGCAAGTCAAGGCAGTGTGGATACTACTTCCTTGACCTGTACTGGGCTATAAAGTCCTGAAGAAGACATTCTTAGAAGCAGCTACAGTGTTCTAGGGGTTTTCTAATGTGTGGTTGTATCAACTTTCTCGGGATGTTGTTGTAGCCCAGTGCAAGTCAAGGCAGTGTGGATTAGACTACTTCCTTGACCTGTACTGGGCTATAAAGTCCTGAAGAAGACATTCTTAGAAGCAGCTACAGTGTTCTAGGGGTTTTCTAATGTGTGGTTGTATCAACTTTCTCGGGATGTTGTTGTAGCCCAGTGCAAGTCAAGGCAGTGTGGATTAGACTACTTCCTTGACCTGTACTGGGCTATAAAGTCCTGAAGAAGACATTCTTAGAAGCAGCTACAGTGTTCCAGTTCTCCAATGTGTGGTTGTATCAACTTTTTCGGGATGCTGTTGTAGCCCAGTGCAAGTCAAGGCAGTGTGGATTAGACTGCTTCCTTGACCTGTACTGGGCTATAAAGTCCTGAAGAAGACATTCTTAGAAGCAGCTACAGTGTTCTGGGGGTTTTCCAATGTGTGGTTGTATCAACTTTCTCGGGATGCTGATGTAACCCAGTGTGGATTAGACTACTTCCTTAACCTGTACTGGGATATAAAGTCCTGAAGAAGACATTCTTAGAAGCAGCTACAGTATTCTGGGGGTTTTCCAATGTGTGGTTGTATCAACTTTCTCGGGATGCTGTTGTAGCCCAGTGCAAGTCAAGGCAGTGTGGATTAGACTACTTCCTTGACCTGTACTGGGCTATAAAGTCCTGAAGAAGACATTCTTAGAAGCAGCTACAGTGTTCTAGGGGTTTTCTAATGTGTGGTTGTATCAACTTTCTCGGGATGTTGTTGTAGCCCAGTGCAAGTCAAGGCAGTGTGGATTAGACTTCTTCCTTGACCTGTACTGGGCTATAAAGTCCTGAAGAAGACATTCTTAGAAGCAGCTACAGTGTTCTGGGGGTTTTCCAATGTGTGGTTGTATCAACCCTCTCGGGATGCTGTTGTAACCCAGTGTGGATTAGACTACTTCCTTAACCTGTACTGGGCTGTAAAGTCCTGAAGAAGACATTCTTAGAAGCAGCTACAGTGTTCTAGGAGTTTTCCAATGTGTGGTTGTATCAACTTTCTCGGGATGCTGTTGTAGCCCAGTGCAAGTCAAGGCAGTGCGGATTAGACTACTTCCTTGACCTGTACTGGGCTATAAAGTCCTGAAGAAGACATTCTTAGAAGCAGCTACAGTGTTCTAGGGGTTTCCTAATGTGTGGTTGTATCAACTTTCTCGGGATGTTGTTGTAGCCCAGTGCAAGTCAAGGCAGTGTGGATTAGACTACTTCCTTGACCTGTACTGGGCTATAAAGTCCTGAAGAAGACATTCTTATAAGCAGCTACAGTGTTCCAGTTTTCCAATGCGTGGTTGTATCAACTTTTTCGGGATGCTGTTGTAGCCCAGTGCAAGTCAAGGCAGTGTGGATTAGACTGCTTCCTTGACCTGTACTGGGCTATAAAGTCCTGAAGAAGACATTCTTAGAAGCAGCTACAGTGTTCTGGGGGTTTTCCAATGTGTGGTTGTATCAACTTTCTCGGGATGCTGTTGTAACCCAGTGTGGATTAGACTACTTCCTTAACCTGTACTGGGCTATAAAGTCCTGAAGAAGACATTCTTAGAAGCAGCTACAGTATTCTGGGGGTTTTCCAATGTGTGGTTGTATCAACTTTCTCGGGATGCTGTTGTAGCCCAGTGCAAGTCAAGGCAGTGTGGATTAGACTACTTCCTTGACCTGTACTGGGCTATAAAGTCCTGAAGAAGACATTCTTAGAAGCAGCTACAGTGTTCTGGGGGTTTTCCAATGTGTGGTTGTATCAACTTTCTCGGGATGCTGTTGTAACCCAGTGTGGATTAGACTACTTCCTTAACCTGTACTGGGCTATAAAGTCCTGAAGAAGACATTCTTAGAAGCAGCTACAGTATTCTGGGGGTTTTCCAATGTGTGGTTGTATCAACTTTCTCGGGATGCTGTTGTAGCCCAGTGCAAGTCAAGGCAGTGTGGATTAGATTACTTCCTTGACCTGTACTGGGCTATAAAGTCCTGAAGAAGATATTTTCAGGAGCAGCTACAGTGTTCTAGGGGTTTTCCGATGAGTGGTTGTATCAACTTTCTCGGGATGCTGTTGTAGCCCAGTGCAAGTCAAGGCAGTGTGGATTAGACTACTTCCTTGACCTGTACTGGGCTATAAAGTCCTGATGAAGACATTCTTGGAAGCAGCTACAGTGTTCTGGTGGTTTTCCAATGTGTGGTTGTATCAACTTTCTCGGGATGCTGTTGTAGCCCAGTGCAAGTCAAGGCAGTGTGGATTAGGCTACTTCCTTGACCTGTACTGGGCTATAAAGTCCTGAAGAAGATATTCTTAGAAGCAGCTACAGTGTTCTAGGGGTTTTCCGATGTGTGGTTGTATCAACTTTCTCGGGATGCTGTTGTAGCCCAGTGCAAGTCAAGGCAGTGTGGATTAGACTACTTCCTTGACCTGTACTGGGCTATAAAGTCCTGAAGAAGACATTCTTAGAAGCAGCTACAGTGTTCTAGGGGTTTTCCAATGTGTGGTTGTATCAACTTTCTCAGGATGCTGTTGTAGCCTAGTGCAAGTCAAGGCAGTGTGGATTAGACTACTTCCTTGACCTGTACTGGGCTATAAAGTCCTGAAGAAGACATTCTTAGAAGCAGCTACAGTGTTCTAGGGGTTTTCCAATGTGTGGTTGTATCAACTTTCTCGGGATGCTGTTGTAGCCCAGTGCAAGTCAAGGCAGTGTGGATTAGACTACTTCCTTGACCTGTACTGGGCTATAAACCCTGAAGGACGCATTCCAAGAAATAGCACCAATATTCTACGGGATTTGTAATGTGTGGTTGTTCCAACTTTCTCAGGCTGCTGTTGTAGCCCAGTGCAAGCCAAGGCAGTGCCGATTAGACTACTTCCTTGACTTTAAACTCCTAGGACGCATTCCAAGAAAAAGCTCCAGTATTCTAGGGGTTTTGTAATGTGTGGTTCTTCCATCTTTCTTAGAATGCCCGGTCCTCTAGTCTTTCCAGCTACCAAGTCCGTCTCAAGCTACGTAGAGGTCTCTGGGCACACAGGAAGTTTGGGGTTATTCATACATTTTTTCGAAATGTCGTTTGGTTTTTTGACATTTGGAGGCACTTCATTAAACCGGGGCTCTGGGAACGGAACCACGAGTGCCAATAGGGAAAAGACGGAATAGCAAGGCCAATTCTTGTAACGAAGACTCAGTGTCCTAACCCCTATAGCTAGAGACGGGCCTGGAATAGTAGGCGATATAGTAGAAATCGACACTATAAGTGCTCTGCTATAATGTTTGGTATAGCGGCCAGTCATCCATTTGCCTTTTGAATCGGAACAATTTCCTGTCTTTCACCGCACAACAAAGACCGCGGGAATTACATTTTGAGGGTAGCCAATCATTGTCACCGTTTCGTGCTGATGGAGGAGCCGCTTACCGTCGATATACCAAAGCGCGAAGCTTACTGGCAGGTTCTCACTTCTGAGTGAAGGCAAATAGGTATGTATTAACGTCTTCTTTTTGCACATACAAATAAAGGCAGAATCTAAATATTACAGTTATCGATATTGCTATAAATACCAAATATCTACTAGTCCGTAATGTTGGGAACTTCAAGGGGATGGGGTTGTATAGATACGACTGACGACGCTGATTGTTTAAAGGAATGGTTATATTGAAAGAGATAGACTGATAACGCTGATTAGTCAAATGAGCTGTTTGAGGTAAGACAAATTTGAATTTCAGACATACCTTGCTCTTTTTCTACTAAACCAAATCGTGTAATATTTCGCGTAAGGCCCTAAAAGTTCAATAGCGATGGGATAGCATGTAGGTTTTGAGAACAACTTCTGTTTCCATGAAATTAGTAATCACAGTTTTCGCGGGTGCTTTATATGTAAATTATCATATTGATTTAACCTTTACTTCCCCTTGAAATTCTATTTTTTCTAACCTCAAATTGCTTTTGAACCAATCGTCGGTGTATCAGCTCGCCGCAGTGGCAGCCGCGAGAAACGTGATATACCGTACAACTTTATGAAAACAGAAGTTATTCTTAAAACTTAGACGTTATCTCACATCTATTTAACTTCTAGAGCCTGTGAGACATATTACACTATTTAGTTTAGTAATAAAAGGTATAGGTATGCTTGAAATTATTTTTTTTTTCTAACCTAAAATTTCTTATCTGATCTCACGCTTTTAGTTTTAATCTTCCTCTAACGATGCTATTATAGCGAAACACGTGTAGGGTATTAAAGAAGAATTTGATTCCATTCAAGAAAATTCATAATACAATGAGCCCCTGTTGGATTGCAGAACATTTTCTGCATGAACTCCCCTGTAGAATCGTGCCAGTGTTCTTTGTATGGTAACGATTCCGAGAAGTACGCGGGTTGCGGCAGGCCGAGAGAACAGTTGACAAACGGCTTTTTAGCGAGGAAAAAAGAGTTTCCAGCTTGTGTGTTGGCTCCGCACAAGAATAACTCAAAACAGAAAAGCTCCGTGGTTTCTACCACGCTCAAAGTTTACGTACACACAGAGTTATATGGTGATATGATATTATGCGGAACGGAATCTAGGTCCTTTTTAGAATGACTACCGTTTACTCAGAAGCTCTAGAAGTTTAACCGACGGTGTCAAGATATGAGATAGCTAACTAGGATATTCAAGCACAAAAATGGCATCTAGTAGGCTGCACTCGTTATGCAACACCGTCATCAAGCCGGTCAAGTTAGTCAAATAGGCTCAATACGATTAGTCCATGGACATGATTTCCCTGCCTTACCTTTAGCTCCCTCTATCTGGCAACGTCGTCCTTCCCCCATACCTCAATGCACGACGCGTCAAACTCGGCAGCGTCGCAAATGCATCAGCTAAAGACCGTCACGATAAAAAATTTGGTTCATAATTTGGTACCAAATTTTGTGAGAAAATGTGTATTCAGTTCCCAATTTGATTATAAATTACAATCCTGTCTGTCTCGTAGAAATGTTTGCAATAAATTTGGTAGGAAATCATGCGCAGAATATAGAACAAAAATATAACTGTCAACTTCCAACTGTCATTTATGACGTCAGAGTCAGACTAACCACACTTTTCTTTGATGCTTGCTACTTTAAATGAATAGAAAGTTGAGCGCCCCGTGATTCGCTTATACTATCTGCGACTGCGGGACCAGCGATCAGCGTTGTAGCCTGCCCACCTCATGAAACAACGAAGTAAACGAAACTGCAAAAGAATTTGGTGTCCAAAATGAATCACGAAGAGGGACCGGGAATGGGTACGCCCGGGATCCTGAATAAAGGACGTCTAGTGCAGGATCCACTGGCTTATAGACCCAATTTGTTCAAAGTCAAATTCAAATCAAAGTTTTTGAATCTACAAGTAGAACAGCATAAGCAGGGGAGTTTCGCAAAGGTGATGGACACAACTGATGAAAGTGCTTGAGATTAGGCTTGTTTTTGTCAATCAATTGTCTTCTCATCTAGTCATCACAAAACATTAAGAGAATATCAAGGAGTTAACCCAAAACATGTAGTTATTTGTCACCAAACGCTCCTATCAGTCATTGTACTGCTCCAAATTCGCAGAAGGCGTCTGCTCAATTTTAGCATGATATTATTTAGAACAGGTTCTAAAAAATTTAACACTTAATTTGTTCATACAAAGTCATGTACGAAATGCTGTCTGACACAATCCTTAAGTTAGTATGAAATTTGAAAGAGACAAAATGAATAACTGACAATTTTTGGTGCTTGGATAAATGCAATTCTTTAATTTAATTTCTCTCAATTTCTACAATCTTGAGTATATTCGCGGTTATGTGTAGTATTTCCATTTTGTTTATTTCTTGACCATTTCCTCTCATTAGGGACTTATTTGGAAACGTGGCAACAGGGAACGCCGGGGCGGGCGGGGGCGGATCGCGCGTCTATCGACGTGCCGCCGCCAGCGACTTATACAGTGTTGACGATATCAGAAATTTGCACAATAATCTTGAGATTTTTAGTTTAAGAAGCTTTTATCCTGAATAACGTTACTGCCTTAATATTGATATTCACATTGCATTTAAGAAGATTTCGAGCCAAGGGGTGACCAACAATTTGGCAAGCAACCACTTCAAAATTGAGGGAATAAAAATTGTCTTGTCGCGTTTCGACACATTCGATAATGAGTCATTTCCTAAATGTTCATTTCGACAGGATAAAAAAAATATTATGAGATTCTTTACTTTTTGTAAAGAGACAAGATTGACCTACGAAGTTCAAACGTAAATATCAAACGTCAGAATCTGTAACTTAAAGAGTTTTTCCACTCCCTGTTCGTATTAGAATGTAACATGTGACCTACCAACTTCTTTCGTGGATGCTTCTGTCAGATAATAATAATTATGTTTATTTATAAAGTACACAGAAGGTAGTTGCCTGTGCGCGGGTATTTACCTATAGAAAGCATTGTCATTACAACACATACTGTTATAATTTGATATATTCTTAATTATTATTGAATACATGATTATATCACATAATTACACCAATTTATCTTATAATATATATCCGTTTAAATAAACTGAATTCATAACCTTATAAATTTCTACAGTTCTAGATGTACTTAAAGCTTTATTCTCTGATGTCCACATCTTAACATATGATGTTAAGTCAGGTATATTAATTAAAGTATTCTACCTGAACATATCCAGTAGCGGAATACAAAAAAATTATAAATCAACTTAGAACAGAGTTGAAGGGTTAGTGTGTTTGGTTGCAGGGATTGCAGATCCAGCGCCATCTATGAGACACTAGTAGAACCAAATAGTGTAACTGTTTTCAAAGTATAAGTATAAGTAGATGGTTAGTATCTTTCAGATACTTCTTTGGTCAGCATCGGTAATACAATGGACTAATTGCTACTAGCTGACAAAACGAGAAAAAATAGCATCAATCGTGATAAATATGTTGGATCATTAGAAAAACATAACATTTTGTCCTTTACTATATCCACGGGAGCTACAGAAGTAGTATGGTGCCTATATTTGGAAGTGTTCAAGCTGGCCATCCAAAATGATACATTATTTTATTGAAGGTAGTTTGGCGAGACTCTACGGGAAAACACAAACACCCATGAGAGAGTCGATTTTTTCAACTTACGCCCACAGCCTATAATGTCACAGAGCCCCCAGGGAGTGCATTGTTCCTTGTTGACCTCCTTACCTTCAAACTGGCGGAGGAACAAATGCCTTGCGGATTGCGTGGGCGCACAACGTGGCAACGGCGCCCGAGCGCTTCCGATAGGTTCCGAGGCTGTGCTAGCGCGCGGTATTTTACATGGCTTGCCGGCCGCGAACCGCCAGTCCGCCGCGGAGTGAGTCAGCGTTGAGATTTATGGAAGTCGCCCGTTTTCACCGGAAGTTACCGACAACTACCACCTACAAAAATGACGTCCCGTGTGTGACCATGTGTCTTTTGTTGGTTTGCCTTCCCCATCGTTAACTGTCAGCCGTGTGTTTTGTTCTTGCTTCCGCTACAGCTTTTTCTTTGCTTGAGTAAGTGGAAATATGTTTTTTGCTAGACCTTTTTTAATACAAAGGTATTTTAAGTCACGCATTGTAAAGTACCCCACACAAAGCTGGTAGGAAAAACTCTTCATTCAGAAGTTGGTAAAGCTCTGTTCTATAAATTTAAATAAAGCCTTTGCTAGGAAACATGATAAGTACTTTTCTGTATAGAAACATATATCTATGAACCGTGATACTGCCTTGTTAAACAATACTTTACATGTGCATCAAAAACCTCAAAAGTACAGTATTTCAGAATTTTTAATCGCGCTTTTGCTCATAGAATGATTAGAATAGAATGGAAGAGATTATCTCCGGAACTACATCATTCTGAATGTAATTTGAGAATCTGAGAAATTATAATTATTCTCTAAAAATTGAGTTCTATTCCACGAAAGGTTTATTGAAATTTATTTAATATATTAAAGGCTGCTTAAAGTTTGGAGTTTGCCGCAAAAAAGTAATATTGAAGATCAAATCGCCAACTTGGGCAAATATCTTTCACAAGCAATTAAAAATGCCACAAAACAAGCAAATGTCAACTTGGCAGATGGACACTTGACCGGTATTTGTCATTTTTTCTCAGTAAAAAATCCCCAAAACTTGCACAAAACCATGCTAAATATGCAAATTTTTTAAGGGGGGTACACGGCGCCCATATTTCTGATAGTATTATTAATTTATTCTTGATGTTTCACATATTTTTTAAAAGAACAAGATGAATGTGCACTCTGATATTACTTTTTCTCACCTTACCTAACTTGAATTATAAAAGACATCTGCTGACCCTGCTATGATCCATACTCCATGTCAATTAGAAAATATTATGAAAAAACGAGTGATAATCATTTTAACACTCGGTCAGTAAAGTAACTTAGCTTGATCAAATGAAACATGATATATGTAATATACATATTAGTACCTATAAGTAGTAAAGCTGTACATAATGTGGTTGAAAATATGTTTAATCACACTCTTCCTATAAATGCTTACCTCTCAACTTAGATATGTAATTATGTAATACATTATTTTGACTGGTCTTTGTGTGGGGTCTTTTCTTGAACTCTTTTGTATATGTGAGATTTTTTAAAGTATTTTATTCATGGGACCATGATACAATCACAACCTGATAATTTCACCTCTATGACTGTTATTGATTTAAGTTATGGATTTTAAAGATTTTCCTACCGGATATAAAAACAGTCAAAAATGACATTCTAGAAGTCACTCGTTTGAGTGATGGAATTATAGAAACGTGCGAATAGTGCTGCTAGATTTTTATTGCAGTGATAATATTTGTCATCATTTATGAAAAACACTGATTCAGCGAATCAATTTTGTTTTTTTTTTTCATTATACTGTACCAAAAATGTCTTGACATGTCATGTAAAAGGTTTAGCATATAGTGGTCATTGAACGCGAAGGATCTTCTTGGAGACAAAAGCTTACAGGTGACAAAACTTGAAAAATGTCACATGACTATAGTTACACAGGGTTGAAAAAAATTTCTTAAAAAAAGAAAAATCATGTTTTTCTGTATAAAACATTTTTTTTTGTTTAAAACATTCAAATTTAGCTGAAAAAAAACATGTTTATAACACTGCTAATACATGTTTAAAACAGTAAAAAAAATTAAATAACTATTGCCTATATAATCTAGCAACGTCAATGAAGTTCCTTGAAAGTATTATTACTATTTTTGATCCAGCTCTATGAGAGCACATCTCTAATTTAAAAGCGGACGTCGGGAAGTACAGTTTGCCTTTGGGTAATTTTTCGCGTTGCAATCTCTAGCAGTCAAATGTTCGAAGTCGTAGCGTGGTGGTGTGTTTTGTTTTTTGTGCATTAAAGATCGGCAAAAAAGAAAGGCAATGACAAGGAGGAGAAAGGATCTCGTGTGGAAATATTTTAAGGAGACTGATGCCAAAGCTGGCGCGAAAATAATTAAAAGAGCAAAATGTTTAACCTGCAATATGGGTATATTGCCACTGGTGGCTAGAATGCGCAAGCATATTAAAATTGTAAACAACTTAAACAAGAAAGCTTGTTAGAAAAACTAAATATTCATATATCAGATAGTTCTGATACCGACAATGATGATATTTCTACCTCAAAGTTAAGTAGCTTAGAGAATTGTGAAAAAGGTAAATTTTTTTACTTGGAGTTCCGTAAAAAATAGAGAAACTAAACATTTATTCTATGTACATTTTCCATGATTTCGTATTTTAAAAGTACGTTTTTAGGGATTTTTTGTTAAATAAGATGGGTTGTATACTTATAGAAATTTGTTAAGTAACTTATTTAATGTTATTATACAAGTAAATACAGAGTCATATTATATGATTATTCTGCTGCTTGTGGTGTACTAGTATTAGAGTTCAATACAGTTTATTAAGTTCACTCGTTCGTTAAGATTTTTTTTCCACTGGTATTAGTTCTTTAGTTTCATGTTTGATTAATTAATGAAAAATAAAGTATATTTTTTAGTACGTATGTGTTTTAACCTATGGCCCTTTTAGTTTTGTTTTGCAAAATAAAATCAGTTTTAAGCATACTTAAAAAAAAAATATAAAAAAAATTGAATAATTCACAAACGACAAAAAACAGTGTTTAACACGTTTAAAACAGTTGTTTCAAACATTATGATTAAAACATAACAGCCCTGTGATTACATCTTTTCTTTTTTGTCGAAACCACATGTAAAGCCCTCATTTCACTATAGAAAGATTTTTTCGCTGATTATTGCTAAAATCAGAGGTATGTCGGAGCCACTTTTACAGTCAATCGTCGCAGGTATAATTTCTATTTTCAACAAACTAGGCATATAAAGAAACAAAACAAGGTATTTATTGTTTTTATTAAATGTTATTGCGTTTCATAGGGGTTTTCCTTGAACGATCAGCTTGCCCGCTAAAGTCATGTTTCTACATACATTTTACATATTATGTACGTATATTTACTCAAGTGCAATCACATCTTTCTAATAAATATTCCAGTGTATTTTTCTGCTATAGGTTTGGCTTCATAAACGTTAATGACAGTAAAATGAAAAAACAATTTTTATTTCATGAAACTTATATTACATGCGGTAGATTTCCTTTATTACTTCAGTGAAATTCCAACTGTTATGACAGATTATGACATGTTACATTGAAGTATTTATTCTTTAATACAAGAAAACATGGAATATACGGTTTTATATTATCTGTTGGATAATTTTTTCCTCAAATGTTTTCGCCTTGTCTACGTAGAATATTCAACTAATCTCAGAAATATCCATAAACCTAGCATCGATTTTCATGAAATATGGGAAAAGTCGTTATGCATTATTACAGACATGTCAACAACATGATCAACTTTAACATATGAGTTTCCAGAACAGCTATAATTTGATGGACTTGAATTAGTAGCAAAACAATCAGTAGGAAATAAATTAGAGTGAAGTAGATCGACTAGTGTTTCCCGCAGATTTTTCGTTTTTATATTACTGGGCGATGTTGATTTAAGTTTGTTTTTCTGTTTGGTAAAAGTCAAGGTAAATGTATAATTATATGGAATGCATTTTATCTTTTATTGATCCTAACTACATCCAACATGACAGATGACAAGTACGTCTTTAACTGTGTGTTGGCTTAAAGGTACATTTTCAAACATCAAAACACAAACATTGGACCGTTGGAATTGAACAGTGTAGGATAATGAATGATATGTCATTGCTAGAAATCAGTAACTTATGGATAATAATAAATCATAATAATATTCGTTTTTATTTGTAACTTGACCAATGTCAATGTTACAACGGACTGATTGCCGAAGTTTAGCATTGTTCTACACTTACATTTAACCAACGAGAAATATGAAATTTATTATCCATACATATGGGTAACCAATCCGTGTGTGGGCGGAATATTACTCATAAACATAAACAAATACATTTTGGAAAAATCTATTTATGGGATGCTATACATGACATTTGAAGGTACATTTCTAAAATATTGACCATTATAACAGGGTGTTGGATAAACCAATTCAAAAGAAGAAAATTGATATAACGCACTATGGGCTTTTGGTAATTAGCTACTGAGATATTTTGTCTAGAAAACCCCCCATTTCGGCAACCCCTCAGTCCGCCATTTTGAAAAATGGAGTGCTGAATTTTGTATCAATGAAAACTTACACACCTCAGCTTTTATCTTATTTGTTCCTTTTTGGAATTTTAATTTTTGCTCATACAGGGTGGTCAAAAACGCAAATTGCAGTTTTTCTCAAAAATTTCAAATGCATCACCCTGAATATTTGTGCAAGTTTTTACGGCAATTTTTTCTGTCATTAGCACGACTTTTATGGAACGGTTTAATTCCCTAAAATCATCCTTGGAAACAAATAAATTGTTGATTAGTGACAAACTGTCAAAATTAGCTTTGTGAGCATTATAATAAAAACGTGATTGAAAATGAATTTTTCTAAAGAAGAAATGGTCAATAAGGTGTTCGTTTTGGGCGAAGCCCAAAGAAATAGTTTCTCGCATTTATAAGCGGTACCCTAATATGCGACATCCAAGGCCGGAAACATTTTCCACACCTCGAGAACGTTTTGAATCAAGTGGATGTATAAGGTGCCATAAATAGATTTTCCCAAAATGTATTTGTTTATGAATATTATTCCGTCCACACATGGATGGGCCACCCTGTATAATTACATATTTTACAAAATCGGAAAAACTATAAAATAAGCGTGGAATAATTATATGACATGATGGCGAATAGAATAAAAATTCAACTCCTTTACGCAAAAATGGGGAGTGAATATTTTTTTTAGGTCTCTCTCACATTATATAGTGTAGCAACTAGCAACATTATATGAGAAACTACGCTTTACCAGCGTTGTGATATGTATGTTAGGGTATATTAATTTTTTTTTGTCGCATTTACCATCTTTATTGAGGCTATGAAGTTTGGAAATAATTTATGTGTTTAAATAGTAGATGCCGAGAGCTGAGCAATACGTAGAGCACTGTTGACAGTTTTAACAATATTTAAGTGCCAAATCTTATCCTTCTTGCGAATATCTGCCTAGCAACAGTCGATACACAAATTGAGGATATTTTGAAACGCGCTATAAATATCCACGCTCAAATTTTCAACTCTTCTTGATAGAGCAACTTGGAAACGGCGAACATGAGATTAGTTAAAAGTATCTTCAATCTGTCAGATTTCAATTTACAGCATCTTTTCGAGCTTTAATGTAGCAAGCTGCCGTCCTCCCACTCCTCTATCGTCTTATCTCCAGCCAGCAGCCAGCCGCCTAGGGGTCTCGTTAGGAGGTTGCGACCATTTGTAGCCGTTAACGTTAACGAGATTTTAACAATCTCCATCTTATAGCCCAGGCCCAAGCAGCGGATTGGATCGCTATTTTAAGGTTTTTGTGAAGATTGGGGTTAGTGATCTCTGGATAGAAATTGAGGTTTCCCTAAGGTTGCTGCAGACTTCAACAATCTCCATTTTATATTATGGTCCACGATCATGCAAAGGTTTTCAAAGTTTTTACGATGTTTGAGGATAGTGGTCTTTGGATATAAATTGGAGGTTTTCTAAGGTGGCGAGCATTTGTAGCTGTAAACGAGATTTTAATACTCTCCATCTTATGGCCCAGAACCAAGCCAACGATTGGATGGCTATATTAAGGCTTCGTAGAAATTGGGGCTGGTAATTGTTGGATAGAAATTTAGGATTCCTCAAGGTTGCTACTATTGGTAGTCTTTAACGTTAACGAGATTTAACCGACCAAGCGAAGGGTTGGATCGCTATTTTAAGGCTTTTTGGAGATTGGGGCTCGTCATTTCTGGAAAGAAATTCCCTAGATTAGGTTAGGTTTCTTGTGAGTGCATAAATAGCGATCCTCCACTGCGACTCTCTGGACTATTGTAGCCTACACCTATTTATATTTCCCCCGTAGCTCCGACCTCCTGAGGAAGTCCAGCACGTTGTTTGGAGAAATGTCCTCCAGGTCTTCTGCTTGGGTTGTCCCTAATTTCAGCAATTGCAGGGCCTATGCACAATACATGCCTGACCGTTTCATCTCCCTCCATGCACAATTTGCTGTGACCGGTGTACAGACCTACTACGTAGAATTTTGCGGCTATTCCTGTTTAGCAGTAGCAAAGAGTCTGTTACTTTCTTTGTCAAGATTGGTATAGTTGCCTTAGCGTGGGTTAACCCTGCTAATCCCTCCTCTCACTATTGATGGATCTTTCTGTCCATCTCTGCTGAGATTATTTGTTTAGCCGTATTGTATGCGATCCCAATCGCTGGCTCAGGCCCTGTGAAGGATATGATAGCCCCCCTCTTTGCCAGAGTGTCTGCTGTCTGGTTTTCCTGTAGACTTGTGTGTCCTGGTATCCATATGAGTCGGAAATTCGTGCCTTCTTAAGGACTGCTTCCACATACGAATTCCAGTTTAGTGTTTTATCTAAGATTATTCCTAGATATTTCGCCTCTTTTGCAAACGGTACAAGGATTCCCTAAGGTTGTTATTATTTGTAGCCTTTAACGTTAAGGATATTTTAACTCCATCTTACAACCCACGACTAAGCGGAAGGTTGGATCGCTACTTTAGGCTGTTGAGAAGAATGGGGATAGTGATGTCTAGATTGAAATTGGGGATCCCCTGAGGTTGCTATTATTAGTAGCTGTTAACGTTAACGAGATCTTAACAATCTGCATCTTATATTATAGTCCACAAATTTACATATACAATTTCGAGCTGTGCAAGATGGGAAGATGATACGATCTTGGGATTATAGGAATTCATACTGATTAACAATCTACTGATAAGTTTCAAATAAGATCAGATTGAGGATAGTGGACTCTGGATCGAAAATAAGTGTTTCCTAAGGTTGCTTAACACGTTCAGTGCGAACAGCGTCAAAAGACGCCCTCCGCTCCTGTGGTGGGAGGCGAACGGCGTCTTTCGACGCTCTCTGCCGGCTTCCAAAAAAGGAAAAAAGTATTTCAGTTTCTGAGGTGGGTATCCTCATCCCAGTTCGCAGTCAATGTGTTAAAACCAGGCTCAACCAAAGATTTGGAGGGTTTTAATTTTGTGTCAAGATTGGGCCTAGTGGTCCCTAGATATTAAGGATTTCCTAATGTTTCTACGATGTGTAGATCGTGATCAGTGTTTAGATAGACATTACATGGCCGACATTGTTGTCAATATTCACTAAGTAAAAGATGATACCACAGCAAAAATAACAGATTCTTTGGTTCATAGGAATTCATACTGAATAACAATCTACTGATTAGTTTCAAATAGGATTAGTCATTTTTGACGTCTAAGTTCTAAAATCTTCTCGTTTCCTCGGCCTGTTCTATTAGCGTGAGTACGCCCGTGGGACTTGTAGGGCTTCATTAATGCGGTAGCGGTATAATATAATGCGAGTTTATTTAATTACAATGTAACACGATGCTCTACGGTGTCGAATTTGGAACGTACCTATGTGTATATTCGGATCCGTGGAAGTAGAATTAGTTTTAGATACGAGGGACGACATTTTGGTACCAACTTAGAAATTTTCAGAAGTACAAGTTGTCCTGAAAGGTGGAACTTTTATTTAAAAAAAACTACATTTGAACTAACAATGTACTAACTGATGTACAGAAAAACAGTAGCGAAAACGTAAAAAGAAAATTATTTCTCTTTGGTCAGAAATTTCAAAAACACAAGCTTGCTAACTTCTGTCTAAATTTACAACATTTGAGGTTATTTAGGTCTTTTACTGGGTCCATTTTGAGGGCCGTTGCACGATGTAACCTAACCTACGCAGCTCTGGATGGAAACATCCAGGAAACCGATCGGAATATACTCGCGGAGTATCAGTAGAGTCTTGAAGACACTCAGTGTCAACATCAATTCGATAAACTCGTTATTGCTATAGGAATGAATTTCGTTTTTCTCAAATCTGATTTGTGACTGAAAAAATGAGCTAACCAACAAACAGTGCAATTCATGATTCTACCTCTTCCGGTAGGTTGCAGGGTCGACCTGGCCCATTCAGACTTTTTTTAATAATGCATAGTTGATTTAGTCATCTGAAACTAGCAACCTGTTTATTATCTAATAAAAATATCTAAATTAGTTAATTTCACGGATCTAGGATCTTACCTTTTAGGAAAATACTGTGCAACCCGCTTATAATGAAACACATTGTTTTAATGTAAAAAGCAGCAGAAATAACATATTAAAAGCTTAAAATGTGTTTGTTTAACATGTATTACATAAAGATGTACATAAAAAAAATTTATACGTAATTTTGAAATTTGCATTTTTTCAGAATCTGATGCACATATTACAGGCATACGTACTGCGTAGGTATGTGTAAAAACCGTAAATTATTTAGTAAAAAAGCTAGTGATTTTCATTTGAACAGATCTTTTTGTTTTGTATAATTATTTAGAACAGCAAGTTGAATTTTATTTAATTTGGTAAGTGTGGCTGAACTGTCTTCTTCTTGCTGAAAATAATGTTGCAACCTTTTCACGCAGTCTAATCCCTCCTTAGTTGTCACTGGAAGCTCTTCTTCATCGTTGTTTTCTAGTTCGTCTTCCTGTTCGTTATCAACGGATCCTTCATCAACCAAATTGGAGTCTGACAATTGCTGTGTTGCTATTAAATTATTGTCAGCATTTACATACTCATTAAATTTGTCTATATTCAGTAAACTATTCATTTTGAGTAAATCACTTAATGGAATTTCATTTTCTGGATTAAAATCGTTTATGGAGTAATTCCCATGCAATAGTAAGCAAATTTATAGCATCTAAAATGGTGACAGCTTTGGTAATGTTGATATGTTCATATTTTCATCAACATATGTTTCCAATACATTTTTTCAAGACTCCAAATGACACCCTGGTCCATTGGTTGCAGAACTGATGTTACATTGGGTGTAAAAAATTGAAGGTTGATGTTATTAGGTGAAATATTTGGATGAGCGGGGCAGTTATCGTCCAAGAGCAAAATTTTACGATTTTTCAGTTCAGCGTCCCAATTTTTAAATATTCATCAAAAATTCATCCAAGCTTTATTATTTCCAACATAATCGACGAATTGTTTTAACATTTTTGAAACACCTGGGATTCTTAAATTTCCCTAAAATAAATAATAAATAAATAAATTCTTTGCAGCACTGCCATTGAATATCAAAATATTAGAACACGAATTTCTATTCATTCACTTACCTATTATCAGTAGTTTCCGTTTTTCAGTACAGCATTAGCACAAATCATAACAGTTATTCGATCTTTTGATAGTTTCCCTCCATTGCAAGTTTCACCTTCGAATTTATGAGTTTTATCTGGTAGCATTCTATGAAATATCCCGGTTTCATCTACATTGAATATTTTATCATCTGAATAATCACTGGATATTACGGGCCAAACTTGAGAAATCCAGTCATTGGTAACGTTCTTGTCAACTGAAGTTGACTCACCACATATTTTTCCAAAAACAATATATATATATATATATATACATATATACAGGGTGACTTCGAAGTTGAGTCATTTATTTTAACAGTGAGTAGATCTGATCAAAAGAAATGTTTTTTCCTTTACCATTTTTCTGGTAAAATTAAAGTAACAAAGTTATAGCCCTTTGGAAGTTTGAGTACCGCCCTGTCTCAATAATAATATTATGTGCTCGTGCTTGGCGACAACGGATATAATTCGCCTTATCGGTTCATCGCATCGGAAACAAAAAAGCGAAAGAATTTGGAACGATGTTTTTACAATTATTTTATTCAGTTCAGTTATACATACAGTCAGTGTCAGTCGGTAAAGCGTGTGAATAGTGTCTGTTGCGTGGCTCAAACGAAATAAAAAATGGCACATGTTTATGCGGATCGGTTTCCCAATCGAGTGCAACCAACCCCTCGTGCCTTTGTTAATGTAGTACAACGGGCTCGTGAATCAGGTGACTTAAGACCTCACAGGGGACCTCACGATCAAATACAGGTCCGCACTGAAATACTTGTCGGGAGGATACTTTATAAAACAAGGTAAACATTTTTTTTAATTTTTTTTTTATTTTTACACACATATTTTGGTTTATCTTCCTTCTATAATCATTATCTGAAAATTAATGACTCAACTTCAAAGTCACCCTGTATATATGATAATTTATGTATGCATATAAGCATTCATGCAGAGCTTCTTAGGCTTGCTAGGCACAGAGTTGTCACTAATAATTGTTGATTACTACAAGTCACAACAAAATTTATTTTATCACAAATTGCTAATGTTTATTAGAAACAGCGGTGCCTTTATTGTATACACTGAGAACCAAATTTGTCTAACGGCTTGAGTTCAATGTGTATGAGAGAGAAGTGTGTATAGACACATATGCTAGAAAGAGATAGAAACTGGCTAGATAGCGAGGCTCATCACCGCGTTGCCTAGCAACGCTGACGCAAGTACCTTGAATTAAGATGCTTGTTGAAAATATGCGTTCGTTTATTCTCTACGCCCAAATGATTGTATTATTTTGAGGGTACACATTTTTCAATTGTGAATTGTGACGATTCCTGATCGGCCTTATGGTTATTTAGTTTAGTTCGAAATGAAAGGTCAAGATATCCACAAATTCTGCAACGTTGCTTCATTGGTTCGCTTGACAACACTGTATCTCGTAGATTTCAAGGCACGGTTTCCACCTCCATGAACATAGATGAGCGATTTTGGTTAGTGTCCATCTAGCGCTCATTGGGGAGTGTCGTCGGTATTTGTTAAATTTTCTGACCGCTCGCTGTCACAAAATGTAACAATAACTCTGGATATATCGATTTTATCCCTATCGGTGCGAATCAAAATAATTCTAAAATAAATTAAAACACTAGGTCGCATTAAAACTGAAATAATTCTAATCAAAAACGTTCGACCATACCTTTCTCTTGGGTTTGTGGTATAACGTATTGGCAACGCGGCAGATTGCATGACCTTCTGCGTCATTGTTGCTAGGCAATGACCTTCGCTCTTTAGCCGGCTTCTATCTCTTTCTAACATGTGTTGATGCACACTTCTCGCGCTTCTCTCTCGTACATAGAACTCAAGCCGTCAGACAAATTTGGTTTTCCCTGTATCTTTATTCCATTATTTTTACAGCATGTAAGTTCCATGCTACTTGATAAATTGGAGTATTTGTAAATGAGTTGGAAACGAGTGATGTGTCAACATACAAAGTATCCTTTATCTTTGTCGGATACTATCATGTAGTAGCAGCATCCCTTTCCTACGAACAGTTCTGTGATCTAGTCATTTCGTGTGCTTTATTCGGTCGGTGTTGCCGGTCATTCAGAGATTTCTCAGATATGCTATATTTCTAAATCGAATCAAATTGAATGTTGTCATTTATCATCGTTAGTGGTGGAAACAATTCTCTACATACCTCGTTGGAGTAGGCCATCATAGTCCTCGCACATTATATCCCTCAAGGCGATGCGCCTCAGCATATAAAATGACATACTTTTCCACGAAGAAATGTAATGCACTATTAATTCGTCAACATTAGTAACTAACTTCACTTCGCGGACACCATGAATAGTCCCTCGTATCGGAATTTCGAGTTCATATGAGACGAATTAGTCGCAGGCAGCTATGCTTGTTTGCTCAGGGTTTCACTTACTTCTGCTGTTGCTGCGGAGATTAGACGCTACCAAGCAACTCCAAAGTTTGCCACTTTCCGGCGCCGACTTCTATTAGCCGTGAATTGCTTCGAGAACATTCCCGCGTCTTATCGGTTAGCTGGATGTACACTTGCACAGTGACTGTCAAAATTCGTTCCATTTCGGAGTGATGAAGACATTTTGTCGTTGGATGAGCGTAACATAGTGGATTAATGTTTGCATTTGTTACGCCAGCATGAATTCTAACTGTTGAAAATTAGGAATGTTGCTCGTATCAGTGGATGCATACATGAATCTTCAGTGTATTCATGTATTCAAATTACATATGCTCCCCGTCAAAACAAGCACCAACCTGCGGCGTTCAAATTCGCACGTTCCTATTGGTCAGCAGGCCATTAATGTCTGGTTCAGGGATGACTTGATTTTCAAGCTACTTGACTTGAAAATTCAAGTAGTCTCAATATTACTCGATAATTTGTATAATACGTTGTGGTAGTCATTATTGAAATGCGTAATAGGGGAGTCAAAACAAGTCAAAAAGTTCATATGACCCATGGTCCAAAAGTCAATAGATTTTTGTCTAAATGGCTTTATCATTTACAACTTTAAGTGCTGTATATCGACCACAATCACCACAATCTTACTAATTTTTATAATCTAATCTAAAACGTTTTTAAATTGGGTAATTAACAAATAAATGGCATTAAGTTTTTCTAAGTTAAGCAAAAATTTGTAGTCAGTAAGTAAGTTTCATTAAATTGAATATTTAAAACACACATGACAACAGCGCGTCGGTCATCATCACTCTTATCAAACCGGTAATCGATCGCAAACGATAACAGTGGTTAGAATGTTATTTTGTTTTTGTTCGCGTACGTCGCGAAAAATTTTTTAATTTTATTGCGGCTTCGAGGACCTAGAGTAAGAAGAAACTGGGTTCGTAGTAATGAAACTTGTGTGGAAAGTGGAGGACGACATTTTGAACACCTTCTTTAAATACAAAAAAGTGCAGTGTGGGTTTTAAAAAGAAAAACAATGTATGTACCACAAGTATGTTACCTATTTGTAAGTGGATTTTTTTAATACGTTCAAAAACTTTCACACAATAGGTGAAGCGCTGAGACAGTTAGTGGTAAGTCCGTTCTTTTTAATTGTTTGCATTTTACGAGTACCTACATTATCAAATAATGAAATAATACCTAAGAGCAAAAAATAATAAACTCAAACTTTAGTTACGCTGCGTTTCGTCGTAATTTGCGTCTGGCATTGCGGCGTTGTCAGATTTTATTTTACCTTGAAGTCGCTTTTCTCTAAAAAAATGCCGTTTTGACTCCCATGTTATATGAAACTTTTTTCTTCTTTTAACCTCCTCTATCATCCATTTAAATAATGACCATCATAACGTTTACACCCTGTATAAATACGGAAATACTATCTGTCAACAAGTTTCAGAGAAAACAATACGTATTGAACAAAATAATTTGTTTATCGTCTAACATATATAACAGAACGATAACACTGTCAGTTTCTAGTAGAGAAAATAAAGATTTCTTCATTAGCTGATGCAAAAACATGAAAATTTCTAAATTAGACTGTCATTCGGCAAGCACGAGCACAACATGAGGGTTCTAACGGACTTACACTGGTGGTAAAATTAAAAATAATGGAAGTGACAACTGACCGGATTTTGAACCAGATTCCTATGTCATAGTAATTTCTTTTAAGTTGTGCCTGTTATACAACCTGTATAATAGCTCAATATACATATATGGTAGTTATACACTGAGAGCCAAATTTGTCTAATGATTTGAGTTCTATGTGTACGAGAGAGAAGTGTGTATAAACAATTATATTAGAAAGAGATAGAAGCCCGCTGGATAGCGAAGCTCATCACCGCGTTGCCTAGTAACAGTTACGCGGCATTTTGCCAATATGTTACATGAATTCCTTGAATTAAGATGCATGTTGAAAATATGCGTTAGATTGTTCTTTTCGCCCAAATAATGGTTTTATTGTGAGGGTACACATTTTTGGACTGTGAATTGTGTCGAATCTGTTTACTATCGATTCCAAATTCTGCAACATTGCAACATCGATTCGCTTGGCAACGCCGCATCTCGTACATTCCGAGGCAAGAGCTTCACCTCCACGTTCATGAATGACAAATTTTGGTCAGTACACATCCAGCGAGATTTAGCACCTGCTATTCCAACAATCGAACCTCGCAAAAGTAGCTTAACCATACAACGAATTATATGAAAAAATATGTGAAAATAGATGGATTGTTACAATCCAATGTAATAGATACAAAGTAATGCCGATTCACTTACGCAAAACAAAGAGAAATCAACAGGTTATAAAGAACCGGGAAAATAACTGATCAAAAATACAAACTATGAAAACGAAAGAACTTCTTCAGCTAGCGGTTGTTCTGTAATTCTTGTGAATGCCTGTTTTTTGAAATTAAGGTGTGTTTACGGTTTTTGGCCGTCTCTTACGTGGGCCATCTTCAAGCGACGCGCGACAACGTTTACTATCAGCTGCTTACTTTTTATCAGTTGAAATTGAACAAGCAGATACCTTGCAAACATTTCTTAACTTCGGAAGAATATCTCTAGGGGTTGATTCATCCAACACGAATAATTTTATGACCGTACTGTATTCAAGCTTATTCATGTTAATGAAAACCACGCAAGACGTTCACTTCAAAAATTCGTGTAGGCAAACTACTTGAAACTGCGTCTACTAGTACTTCATACGAACAAATGACATATGTACAGTAATTATAAATCTTCGCCTTGTCTGAGTTATGTCGAAAACTATTCACCTTATCCTCGTAGAACATGTAGATAGATTTTCCTAGACTTCATCTTCCTGAACACAGATGCATGTTAGTTATTTTCTGTCCTAGATGGACGTCAATGGTGGCCGTTCTCTTTCTGAAAAGTTTCTTTGTCCTGTGAAGCATGGCCCAGCATCATCGCAAACGATAGACGCGTTGTGCCGCGGCTCACGAAAATCTAATCCGTCCTACCGAAAAAACCGCTTGCTCTGTCCCACTTTCCGAGAACAATGAGCCTGTTCTGTGCTCTGGGCTGTAGTGTATTGCTCCTTTTTCGTTTGTTTTTCCGCACCTTGCATCGCCGCAGGTTATGGGCGACATCAAGAAAAATGAAAAGTCTTACGGCGATTTGTTTAAGATCCCAACGAGAATCCATTGTACCACGAATTCTTGATAAAGATTTTTTTCATATATTTTTGAAGCGGTCGATCGATAGAAACAATACCTAGAAATTGTTATTCTCGATATGGTCGAGTCACCTTGGTGCAATTGACGTAAGCACCAATTGATTAGTGATGAATTCCCCATCTATATTGTATGGATGCAGCGGTAAAGGGTGTATCAATAAGAACGCAATATTTGAATTTAGCGCCAATTTGGCAGTCTTATGGTGGATTTCACCAGGATCTTCAAATCAACAATCCGATATTCTCCATCTACAGGGTAACAGTCCGTCCAATACAGCCAATGAGCTTCAAGTTTCAATCAACAAATGTTAGCAACCAATAGCTATGAAATGTTGAAAACAAAATACTGTCAAAGCATGAGATGACAGCTTGTCATTGAAACATCGCCAACTTATTGAATATTAAGAAACTACATATAATTTAGTCAAAATTATAAAAGTGTTCGATTTTTGAAAAAAATGTTTTTATTTAATATTGTCGATTGCTTATTCATGTTTATATTACTTTCTTCAATTTTGATATGCGATTTTCCTGATTTAAAATCACCTACCGTTTTTTCCTATAAACCTCATCGTTGCACAATACTTGAAAAAATGCAAATGAAAATTTAAAATAATTTCCATGACGCCGCAAAATAGCTCCGTCGGTACCTCGGGTTATACATCTTGACAGAAGGGATATTCAATACGATCCTATATTTAGAAGTATCGATACTTTTGCTTCCCATACCCGATATTTTTGATCGATATTTTTATACACGACAGTAGAGTGTATCGATACATTTCACGAATATCGTCATCTTTCGATCCGGACTGTGTCAGAAAGAGTGACTTACTTCAGATTACTTTTCTTCTTTGTTTCCTTCCGCGGGATATTGATAATTTGATTCTAATATTTTAGAGTATCGATACTTCCTAAAACGATAAGAATCGATCCATAACGATACTTTTCGTGTATCTAAACATCCTTAATCTTGACAGCTTGTCGTTCTTGTTAACTGGGCTGCAGGGTGCGGTGTTGCCTTTACTATCTTATATTTTGCTAAAATATTATGACAAATAAAAGCTTTAAATGAAATATTGACGAATATGAACGGATATGCATAGAATTTAGAATATAAATTCATATTCAGATTGTCTATGCATGGACTTGAACCGGATTTTTCGATATTTTTACCGAAAAGAGAATATTTACCTATTTTTCAAAATAATTTAGATATTTCTATTCTTGCCGAAAAAGAGCTGAAACCAAAAATAAAGCTAACAGTTAATTTTATGTAGTCTTCATAGTTTTATGCCCCATGTCATGATTTTTGTGCATACAAAAGGTACAGACTGGTAGATTACCGTCATTACCTCATCACCGGATAAGCAATAAAAAAAAAAACAAAACCTGTCAGTTTTCAAAATAAATATTTAAAATGACAGGTGAGTTCAGGGGTAAAACTGAAAAATATTCACAATCCAATAAGCAAGAATCGAAAAAGGAGTTTCCAGAATGGTTGCAAAGTACTTTGAAAGAGGGGCCATTATGGACATTGTACTCGTAACATGTTGTGTGCGCGCCCAATACAATAACAGACGTTTTACATGACTCAAAGGTCCTTGATCTACCACTGATCTTGGGACGGCATTTACCTTATACCCAATTCAACGACACTATTTACCGATTCCGTTTTTTTGCCGGTTCGGCAACACTGCAGATGTGCAGATCGCTTTAAAAGCAATTGATATCCCAGACGTGTTATAATAATAGAAATAATAAGAAAATATAACAATGTTTGGAGATATATTTTCATAAATAGGTATTTTTGATTCTGACTTATAATATCTAGACGATTAATAATAGATGGATGCGGATACTTTTACAAATATGGATGTTTTAGGACCCAGAAATGCAGAATGTGCTGTTTGTTTACATTTGGTGTGGATTTCTAGATCATAAATTGGCAAAATTTGTTTTTGATGTGGCAAAAGATGATGAACCAGGTGGAATACGTTTTATATCCTTTTTTTGCAAAATAACAAAAATCGGTACATTTCTACTGGTATGTATTATGTACAACACCCTGTACGTGATATACAGTCAAAACTAGATTGCCATGCATGACCAGTCGGCAAAAACAGTGAAAACAGCCTACCAAATATAATAGCTAGAAAATCGACCTATTATTTCTCACATTTTCATTGGTCCATTTAAATAACTGACCGTCTTTTCTGAAATGATAAAAATTTAAAATTCTATGAAAGTTATCCTAATTCTAAAGCACAAAGACATAATATTACATCTATAATGTACCCTTATTTATAAGGCAACCGTTTTTTCACGATTCTAAAAGCGCAGCTAATATTCGGTCGGAATAATGTTCCTACCCCATCCACTGTGAAAAAAATAATCCAGAAATTAGTACTGGTTCTGTTAAGGATGTAAAACATACAAGACGAGCATGCCTACAAAGTCCAATTGACTCAACAGCTTAGGCCAACAGACCATGCATAGCGAAGACAGTTTAGCAGTTGCACCCTTGGCCAACAGTATGTGAATCGTGATTTTGTAGTCAAAATCATTTTTAGCGATGATGCCCATTTTCATCTCGAAGGCTTCGTCAATAGAGAACACTGCCACATTTGGGGCACAGAGAATCGAAGAGTAATTCATGAGAAAGCTATGCATCCAAAACGTGAAACTATTTGGTGTGCACTATGGTCTGGAGGAATTATTGGGCGGTTTTTATTTGAGGACGAGGCAGTTTTTGATGCCACAATTAGAAGTCGTGGCTTTTAATGACATATGGTTTCAGCACGAGTTTGCTCCTGGTTTGGCGGCCTCCACACTCTTGCTATTTAACAGATTTGGACTTTTTTCTTTGGGGTTATCCGAAGTTACAAGCTTATGCCAACAAGCCTGCGGCCACCGAAGCATTGAAAGCTGAAATCAGACGCTGTATCAACGAGATACGACGACGTGCGTTCAAAAATGTTACCACAAATTTTATTAAGAGTGCGCATATACCAGCAGAGCCGTGGCAGCCATTTACCTGATGTGTTGTTTCATACATAATTCCAAAGTATATACACCGTAATCCAATAAATATTTCAGTTGTTTGTTACGAAATACCATGTTTAATAGAACCTTGAAATATTGCGTCCTTATTTAAACACCCTTTATATGCACATTCGCCATGTATCGTAGCAGTTTACTGCACATTCTCCATGATTATAAAATTGTTTTCTCGGATAATTCGTGAGTATACTCAAGAACCATATTCAAAACGATTTGCAACGTCAAATCCCGTTGAAGTGGGACATGTGCGTTGACAAAAAAAGTCATCCGAGTTGGACAGATGTCTCCCATCACGTGCAATATTTGGAAAGAGATCAGGGTTTTCGGAACTGAATATAACTAAAATTTTTTGGTAATTTAATTTTTTTAAATTCACCAAATTACGAATATTTAACTTAATATTTTTGAGTGAATGGCCAAAACCCGTGAAGTGCCTTTCACAGTTTTCACAGTAATTTAAATCAAAGTGATTAGATATTTAACTCCCAAAAAGAATTTCCGATCTAAAAAATCATCGGCCAACATTGTACCCCACCTGTGCCCTGCGACAGTCTCGGAGAATGATTGGTTGCCAACCAAATTTCAACGATACTCGTACGAAATTTTCATTAGCTCATTTTTCAAAAAGAGGATCATGTTTAAGATTGTCAGTTCTCGGAAATAGATCATTGGTCGGTACAAAATTTTATGTATGTTACCGGTAATCTGTACAATTCAGGTATTCTATACAAAACCTAGACAATATATAGAATACCTGGGTTGCCCAGGCAATGTATGAAATATTATGAATATTATTATCCATTACATACTTTACCTAGGTAATGAATACAATTCCTAGTGATTGTATAGAGTACCTGCTGTTCCACCGGCAATGTGTAAAATAAATAGATCTTGGTCTAAATTTATCAATGCTGCCTATAAAATGACAAGTAACTGAAACAAGTTATATTATTTAAAACCAATTTTCTTAAAATTAACAATTAGAGTGCTTCTTAAAAATCTGCTTTATGAAAAGGGTTCAAGAAAAGCACCTCTCTGTTACTACAGTAAAATTGATGTGAAACTAAAAATCATTCTGGTTATAAGTAACATAATCTAATTTTCTTTGCTTACAAGGACGCATTTCATCTATTGCTTGCCTGCCGGTACGTACAACCCGATCCTTGCTCTCGTCTTTTACATACATTAATGGCTGCGTATTTGGTATTGTATAGAATACCTAGGCAAAGTATAAAACAAATAATATTTCATACACTACCTACACGTTTTAGGTATTCTATACATTACCTAGGTATTATATAGAATACCGTATTATACAGACTGCCGGTAACATGTACATCAAAAACCATACATCTCTATAATAGCATAGGCTGCTGCAAACTATTTTTTCGTGTTAAGATTGCAGTTGGGATTCTGTTGTTAGAGATTGCAATGTTCTATTTCACGAATTTCTACCTTGACGGAATGTTAGTATTTTGTGCCAAAAAGTATATTGTTCTCTTTTTTCTACGATCTAGAAGTAGCGAAAGTTTATCTCAAAAATTGAACATTAAATTTCGAGTCAAAATTGTAACGTAATCAGTTCTATCTGTGTGTTAATTTTGGGTCGTCTATAACTTGGAGAAAATCTTGGATTTTGATGACATTTTTAAAAAAGGTTTGTAGTTTTAGAAAATCCGTTCAGTGGTGGCGGAGAAAAAGGTTAAAAACGAAAAAAATGTCTAGGGGTAAACACTTGAGGGGTGGGGGTTATAGTGGGATGGGGAGGGTATGTCTGAATTTCTTGATTTTAGTATATTTATACGCTCTCAACCTCGGTAATTATACACACCTATTAGACATATTTTACATATCATCGATCTACACTTAAAACTTGACAAGACAGATAATGTTTCTGGTACGCGTCTGCTTTTGCTCGCGGCAACGTGCCGGCCTTGCTTAGTGTTCTGGAGTTATAGCCGCGTTGCCGCATCAGGCCGGGTTAGATATCTGGGGGAGGCGGCGTTGCCAGATAGACTAGAAGTAGAGAAGGGAATAATGTTTAGACTAATTGTATGGACCTGTTTGACTGACTTGATCCGTTTAATTTCTCTGTAATACATATCCGTAAGTAACTTTTTTCTCAGAGTGTCTAGCTTGTGCTGAACATAATACGGAAAATATCACATTCTGAACATTTTCTCCTATGTGCTCAGTCACGGTAAAGTTTATATCAATGTAAAATATAAGACGGGCTAAAGGATATACAGATACAGTGTCCCTAAAATTAAAAATCACTAGCGCGGCTCTGCTATGAACCGTAATTAAAGGAAAGAGGCCTCGGAAACAGCGCTCTTTTGTATTCAGTAATTAACGCCTACTACCTTTTGGCGGAAAAAATTGTCGAACGCGCTTTATGTAATACGAACGAAGTTGAAGAGTGCGCTACCTACGTACACCTGCAAGCATGATAATGGTTGCATGGCGCCACAAAGCGAACAGTGTTCTCAAGTGATGTCAGTCAGTATGTGTTACAGTAGATGCTTTGTACATTTTGTTGCAAAATAATTTGTTCGTTCTAATATTGATGTTTATTTCCAAGAAGATGCCGAACCTTATTATGGATTTGGA
Source organism: Acanthoscelides obtectus (assembly GCA_963669975.1). Lineage (NCBI taxonomy): Eukaryota > Metazoa > Arthropoda > Insecta > Coleoptera > Chrysomelidae > Acanthoscelides > Acanthoscelides obtectus. The sequence continues at coordinate 31,633,741 of CAVLJG010000007.1, read as the reverse complement.
AGCTCATTACAACTTTCAACAGAGCACGTCTGTTTTTTTAAATAAAACTGGCTGATACCTGCGACTTCGTGCACTTGACATTGTTAACATTTTAAAATTAACTTAGTTTAAACCAAATTTTGCATTGCAAAAAATACCTCCCAAGTCTCTGGTTAGAAAAGGTTATGTATAAAATTGTGCCAGAAAACCCTGAAAAATTTCAAGTAAAGTTGATAGTACCGGCCTTGTTGCAAAATCCCTTCTCTCCTGAGATGCATAGGTCAAACAATTTCTGAGGTTTTGTGACTAATGGGTGCTTTTATATATATACATATGTGTCCTCAGCTTCCGTTAATTCAACCTGAAGTAAAATACGCTCTCAGCTGACATACCCTGCCCAAAAACGTATTTGACATAGTTGCAATTTAGACAGCCTGACCTTAAGACGGTTTACTCATTTCGTATGACTTTTCCATGTAATCACCAAAAACCGTGAAAAGAACAATTTCCATTCAGCGCAGTATAAATGGAGCATTTTCTAAACATTTTATGTCAGGTTGGCTACACCAACTAGTCAATTCTTACATATTTGATTAGCTTTTATCGTATCATATCAGTAGCCAATATGTAATCAAGTAGAAGCGTCTTCTATTGATATAACTACTCTGCGTTAACCATATGAAATCCATGCAAAGAAAATTGTGGCGCCCATGGTTTCTCGTCAACCGCTGTCGGAATATGGAGGCGCGGATTGAGGTAACGGCGCTCTCTAGATGCCATTTATTCTTGTTTTTGTGACCCCAGAAGAATAGAAGATTTAATTTAATACATCTGTGCATCTAACGGGGCACGTGAGGCCCAGACTAACTAGAAGTCGACTCTAGACGTGACGTGACGTGCACCAACCATTTGTTTTCTTTTGGTACACTCACGATGTCACGATGAGGACATTGAACAGATAAGATGCAGCTCAACGGTTTAAGTATGCATATCCACATTCGAAGGTTATAGCAGATTGACGTTCAAAACACATGCTATACTAGTACAATTCATTAGAAAGAGAACATATTAAATCTGCAACCATGATATGCTTAATAAAATGTGGAAATATATCAAGTTTTGAAAAACCCTACCCTAACTTTAATCTGATGAAGTATTCAAATATATCCTTTGAGCTCCGGCTCTAAATGTCTTCTTGCCGAGTTGCAGATATATTTCTATGTCGCTGGCTAATAACATGAATATTTTTCAAATAAAGTTGTAGCAAAGAGTATTTATATTATAGTAAGACAAGATTTTTTTTATTATCCCTAGGTTAGCCCCATTGGGAGTCACCTGCATTGCAGTAAAACTAGTCACGGCTAAACAGCAAACTTGTCAAGTATGCTGTTTAGCATAAATATATGTAAAATTTGACTAGTTCTTGACACTTTACGATCGGCTCTTGGACTGTTACTGCGATCTATGTACCATGACGGTGTTGCCAAGCTGTCATAAAATATTTATAAAATGCTACATTTATACTAAGTTCAGCTCTTTTCGCGTTTTTTTGTGGTTACATCAAGAGCTCTTACGAAATAAGTAAGCATATTTTCTCAAGGCCAGGCGGTCTAGATAATTCGCTACCATGCCAAAGAGACAGACGATTGGTTAAATAAGCAATTTGAAAAACTTTTGAATTTTAAGCTGACATACTTCTTTTATTACTCAATTAATTCGTGGAGTATGTATACGTATTTCGCATAGGGCCCTAAAAGTTAAACAGCTATGTGATAACTTACAGGTTTTATGAATACCTTCACTCCCGAAAAGTGTAGTTTTAATGAAAAATATATTTCGTAGGCTTCAAATTGATGATAAAAATAATAAAAAATAAGTGCCCAAACAAAAGTAAATTTGAACAAAAAATCGCTACAAGTGATGATCAATGAATTCATCAGAAAATGATTATCTATCTGTCAACACCGCAATTATTTTCGACCAAATGAGAACACCCGAGTTTAGACGCCAACAGCTGTTTTCTAGACGCCATGTTTTTGCAGTCATCTCTCTCTAATCTTATTCACCTTGTCTAACCGTCTTCTCTTTATATAACTACTCTTTAGTTGTAGTTAGATGACCATAATTATATGGTAATTCTCAATTTCAAACTTTACTAACTCTACCATACTTTAAATAAATAAATACGTGAAAGTGTTCTTTGTTCAAAATCTTAGAAGAATTTATAAAAAGGAATAATTTATGTAAACCTAAATACCTTCTTCAAAACGTAATAAGAGTTTTAAAAGAGTTAGTCACATAGGAAATGTTTTATTCCCCTATATTTTTTGTAGAGGTACTTTTGATGCATCAAAGTGTGGAGAAAATTGAGGAAATGGATTTATTTTCAAAACATGCTAGGTAATCCAAACGCCTTTTTATGAATTTCACTTATTGCTGCGAGAGATTAACGGAAGCAGCTGGAAAGCTTAGAACTTCCAGCGAATCTGATTTACTTTGCGCGGAGATTTCTTCTCTGGAAGTTTTATAGACAGACATGAGAGGCTTTATCATTTAAAAAGTTCTGCTGTGAAGTTTCTTGGCGAATGAGAGTATTGCTAGGGATGTACTGGCAATCTAACATTGTTAACGCACAACAGTATATTATGTGCAGTATCCGTACGTTGATATCTTTGCTCATAATGCGATGAACCATGGGCAACTGCTCGTGCTTTTTGGCAACTCATCAGCATGATGTAGGCTTGGTCTCTGGTGGGACAAGGAACAAGTATCTCAAAAAGCTGGTTTGACTGAACCCGTAATTCATGTAAATGGGAGCCATTACAAGATTTATATTCTGTAAAATCTTATACACTTTTTTCGACATTATCCCAAGCTCGACCAAATCTTCTAACGTATTTTTTACTTTCTGCCGGTAATTGGAAATTGAAGAGCAACGGAAGGGGGTACGTGTTTAATGTTCAATATGTCTCCGATTGAGAATTGAGTAAGGAGAGTGGTTGCTTATGTGTTGGGTCTCCACGATCGCACCAAGATACAATATGTATCATTTTATTGGGAAAACGGTAACTTTGGCCGTCCAGGGGTTGGGGTGCCAATGGGTGTTGTCACTATGTATTACATCATTATCTAAAGCACCATTATATTGCCCAACTTTTGCAAAGTCGAAAAAATGGAGGCAGAATGAGGTAATGACTACTTGAAATTTAATTTCGTAATGTATTTTTGAGTCGACCTCCTTGATCTCGGTGATCTTTCTCCTCATAACTGTATCTTTCGTCGAGTTTTTGGAGACCACGGTTGGCTGATCAAAAACGAGCGTTTCTTAACATCCGTATTTTATTACCGGAGAACGGCAAATATTTGACTTGGCATCAGCCGACAAATTGTAAATATTTACCTTTTCCATAGCAGAGCGCTCGCGTACAGAAAGATATTCGTACAAAGTAACGGAAAAGACGGAAAATTTCAAGTTTTTTACATTCATTCTGTTCAAATAATAAATATATCTCATGACCAAGGAGAACACTTTATATGTTATAAGCTATATGCGTTTACGCTCAAAATCCAGAAAAATGGCATCAGTATCAAAGAAAATAAACACCCAGCGAAAATGATTTTATTTGAATAAAGCTTTGAATAGTTCTATTCACGGTTTTTGGCGTTTACGTCACAATGTCATACGAATTAAGTAGACAGCCGGCGAAATGATAAATTTCCTATTTCTTGAAACACACTTAAAATAATAATCCAGGTAAACTGAAGTACAACACTGAAAACATTTAAATATCTTAAAAAATGACAAAGTCACGCTACCGAAAACTTTTTTATTTGGACAATAATCTGACTTGAGTGTTTGATGCATCCACCGCGCATGCTTGTTCTGCTCTGTATTTACGATTTACGGTAAAAATGGCTCAGAAATGGTACAGACCTTCGACTTGAAAAAACTGTATTGTACCTAGGTGTACAATACAATCATATCAGCTCCAGAAAAATATTTTTCCTTGTGCTGAAACATTGCGGAAATATTATTATTTTACTTCTGTGCATTTTATTTTCTTGTAAGTACGTATTTAGATAATGTGGTATGAATAATAATAATAATAATTGTTATTAGTGTGTATGCCTATTATCATGGTAAAAAACCTAATTGCTATGTAAACGAGAACGGGGATACATTTGATTATGTATTTATTTCGATATAATCTGAATATAGTTATAATTATCGTGTTGTGGTTGAAGGGTGAATACTCGTCGAAATGTATCTGTGTCAACGTGGCGTTGCATAGGCGTGGTGCAGGGACCAAAAGACCTGGTTAAAAGTCAAAAAAAGTGTATAATGGAATAGTGTCATGTTTTAAAATAATAAAACATAAAACGGATTGCGGATACTTAACAAATGGATATCATATGCGTTATCATCGATCTGGAAAACGTAGAATCTTATTTTGGTAAAATTTACAGAATCTTTATAATTTTGGCCATATTTCAGGAACTTGGAACCACTGTGATATCGGTTGCTTGTGGGCTTAATTATAACTAATAATGCGTACTCAAGCATAAATGTTTCGCATAGTATATTTAACCATTGACCATTATTTATTCACCAAAACATTTTAGAAACGATATCAAAAATAATTTTTATATAAGCCTAAGTAGTTCTTTTATTGAGGTAAGTGAATTGGTCAAAAATTTGGATATTACTTTTGATGTTTACACTACACGTGAACAATATATACGCAAGAGCTGTTTTTCCATTCTACACCAATTATGCCTCAATAAACAGTTTCTTAACTATTAAACTAAACAAATTTTGTGTCAATCACTAGTTATGTCAAAAATCACTTACTGTGTTATAGTTTACCTACCAATGCTAATTATATTTAATATTTTTGTATACATACCTGTTATGTTTTAGATTTTCATTCGATATTTTTTATGCAACATATTTTTACACCTATTTTGATATACCTATGTTTTAGCTCACTATTGTAACATTGAAATCATTTATGATTTGTGTTTTTGTATTCTGTACATCTGTTTTTGGGGTTTACTGGCAGAATGGCTAAACTTCGCCGCTAGTAAAGACGATTATTATTATGTCCACCTTTGGAAGATTAGTGGAATTGGAACGCAGAAAACCTACTTCAATTTTACTTATTGTATTTATAGTATCACACAACAGCCTTAAGCCAAGATGGGCGGTTGGCTACGGTGCCCAAGATAGAGTGTCATAACATAATTTCAAGTGATCGTAATTCCTTCAGATTTGTCAAGGATACAAGTTAAAATATATTCAACTCAAACTAGCAGCATTTTCGACTACAGGAAACTTATTGTCGACTGCGTAAGCCGGTCCTTACCGCAGTTGCTACTCGCCTTTGAACACTCATACACACACACACACACACACACACGCACGAACATGATTTGGGTGACAGAAGAATTCAGATCCTCAAAATACTCCAATAAATTTAACATAGACATTGTAGTTGTATTTTGAATAATTGTTATATTTTATTACGTTGGTGTATCAAAGAGTTCCCGGACCAGCTCTGGAACTTACCAGAAAGTAGTGGGTGAAGTTTCTCCATCGCTTTTGATGTACAAGAGTTTTATTTAGTGTTTTTGTGCTCGCTTGATTTCCTCTTTCGGTGATTCATCATGAACGGAAAGTTTAAACAACGAGCAAACATTACATTTTTCGTAAAACCTGGAAAATCAGCTATAGAAACACTAAATATGCGAACTATTTCTATGGGTGATTTTCCAAGTTTTACCCAAAATTCCATGATCGCTCTCTGCTCAAACTGTTTGGTGAAATCGCCGACAGAGGAAATCAAGCGAGCAAATATAATTCTTTTAAAACAAAAGTAATGCGAAAAGTTCGCCCACTACTTTGTTTTTATACGCAGGCACATCCTTGAGCTTCCATCTATTGGTAAGTGACAGAGCTAGACCAATAGTCTGGAGATATAGAACAAAAAAATTAAGATAAAGTATTGGGTCTATTCCGTTTGATTTAGATATTGAAGTAACAAATCATTTAGCTGTACATTAGCCACTCTATAGTATCTGTAGATGGAGCATTGCTTCTAGATACGCGCTTAAAATCTCATGTGCGTTGTGCGTAGCAAAAACGCGAAAAAAACGTACGTTCAATTCCTAAATTTTCGTGATCTCCCATAAGTATACTATTTCTGTATGAGCCTTGTTTACAAGTTAAATTAACCTTCAAACACGCTTTTCATTTTAAATCAATTCAAGGTTCATGTGACAACAAATTGAATCAGATAGCGGCTTAGTATTTTCCGGAAACAAACAAAAGGCATGATTCACAAAGTGTAATCTCACAGTTTTTCCTCTGGGTATGTTTAATTATTGTGATTCACTTTATACACTTTTCCAAGGTTCACATTACACACAGACTGGTAAACACCCACATTGCTACCCAGATAGATACAATGAAACATACCCAGATAATATAAATAATGGTATGCCAACAACATCTCATGAATATAGTTTCTAGATATATCTTACTTAAAAAATTTCTCCCAACCGCCGTCACTCGAAACCCGCCTAGTAACAACGAAATCGGCGTCATTGCTCTTAGCTTCTATGAGAAGCATCTAAATAACAGTGGTGAGCCTCACGGGTATTATGTGAAAAACCTATAAAACTAGGTAGTTTTCAGGTTGCAAAAAGTTATTTCACGTTTGCTCACTAGGGTCGTTATGAGTGTCCATCTATGGAGGAGTAGCTCAAGTACACGCATTGTTGGTTGCATATGTTTTGTGAAGCCGAGTAGTCTATAGTTTTCATCTATGAGAAGAAAGTTGGTTGGATAGCAAGATCGCATCTGGATGATTGTGTGTATTGTTTTGCATGTGTATAAAATCAGTGATATTTGCTGTGTGAGAAAACCATTACTGAATATGCTGCCAATGAAGTACCTGTATATCTATTTGTTGTGCCTCACGGGTTATTTATATATTGTCCTTTCTAAAGGTTATGTTCAAAGTTATAAATTACGATTCCTTACGTTTTTTTTTTGTGTTTCCAAAAACATGAGGAGAATTCGCAACTAATTTCTAACTTTGATTCTTAAGTAAGTGTATTTGGGACAAGAATCCAATGGAATTATTATCAACACATATTAGCACTCACATCCGCACTATGCACTTATCTATTGCAGTTACCTCCATTAATGCCATCTCTGAAGCAGATGTCACATCAGAGCCAAACATTCATAACTGAAGCCTCATTACGTTTAGGCAACACGTACAACTATAAAACGAGTTCACAACGTGTCCATCAGCTAGTGCTAAGTTAAAATCTTGTAGAAAAAACTACATGATGTCACAAAAAACCAATTTAATGACAAAAAAAAATCGACATAATGCCTCTTTTCAAGAGTGCCGGCAGTCAAACTGGGATACAGTTTTACGACAGCTTCTGTTTTCATTCTCGCAGTGGTCGATTCTTTTATTTCGATAGACATATCTGGATGGAAAATAGTTTCTCAGCTTTCGCTACCTGAGACTAAGCCTAGATCATGCTAAGCAGTTGCCAAATAGCACGAAACAGCAGTCCATGGTTAGCCGTATGTCGTCGGATGAACCAAAGCTATATTACTAAGAGAGATTAGATTAGAGAGTCTCAGAACACTAAAAGATATTTTTGATTGTGCACTGTTATGTGCATATGGAATAGAAAGAGTTTGTTTGCTATACGAGCGGCAGATAGTTAATTCAACAGCAAAGAGGCAGAATGGGCCTAGATACAGATAATGACAGAAAGAGAGCGTTGATGAGTTCAAAAAGCAATGTTTAAGCGATAACACTGAAGAATTATAATAGCATGCACAATGCTAAATCAAACTGATTGCAAATGTGTATAGCTCAATAACAATAACGATAACAGTAATCTTTATTTGCAAATAAAAAAGCTGCAAATCATTAGTGATACAAATAGCGTCAACCAAACAAAAGTAACGATAAAATCTTGCTCTATAGCATATTATACAAATCTGTCTTGAAAAAGTCATCGATTGCATATGGTTCTAGATTTGGTAATACTTTGTATAATATTTTTTAAATGCACTTAGTTTTACATTTTTTTTCACAACTGTTGGTAAATGGTTGAAGAGTTTTAGGAAACTGTAAAGAGGTGCTTTTTCAAATAACTTAGGATACATATAGTTAGAAACTCTAGTATTGTTACTTGTAAGCTCACTAACTGAACAATCACTTATTTTTAAATAGATATATGAGACACTCTTGTACAAAAACTTCAAAAACAGTTAAAATACCGAATTGCTCCTACATGATACATTTAACCTCGAATCATAAAATGCTTCTCTTTTGTATTACAAAAATTTCATCGAAGTCGCTATAGTTTGCAAATAACCTAATTCCATACCTTAATCTAGATTCAAACTTTCAAAGTTTTTCTATCCAAATATTAAGCAATAATTCTTATAAAGTAATACCATATGTCCTGAAAGCTTTGACATAAAATATTTATCGGATTGTTTTCAACGGACAAATTTGTTCTTGGACAAACTTAAGCAATTTGGAAAGGCAGTTATCATTATAGCTCTGACTATTCAAGCTTCACCCCTCACTCTTCCCACAAAAGGTTGGGATACACCCCTGTTAGAAATTGCCGATTTTATCTGCAAATTTCGCTTTAAAAAAATCGTCGTTTCCCTTCATTCCACAATTACTCAAGGTGAAATACTTTTCGTTGTCTAAAATAATGATTTGGCCATTGACAAAATGTACCCGATTCAGTTGACGACAGCATCTTGGTATACAAAGGAGTTGCGTTTGAGAGTATTTGGGGCACTTAAGTCTCTTTCTAACGAAATCGTACTCTTCGAAGATCTGTATTGACCAGCCAGTCCCCTTGTTGACATTCCAACGTAATTTTTTGCTCTTCTCACCAATCTCTCTGACCTCTGTGCAGTAAATGCACGCATGGGTACATGCCCACCCAACGTGTAGATACTTTTTCTTAGTTCTAATTTATCGTCTTAAACTTTTGTTTCTAAAGGCAACTTGATATCATTTTGTGCTTTTTTAAAATTAAAGCCAATGAATTTTGTGCCAAAACTTGTGGGACATACGTTATACCTTATTGAGCTTGTTTCTTAAATAACTTATATGATCGTCCCACCTGAGGTAACTGACTAATTCAAGATCAAGTAAATCTAGCATTGTCAGACACTGTAATTGTTGTATCATTAAGACAATTGAATTTTGACAAATTTGTTCTACAGCGAGTTGTTCGAAAAAACATAGCACAAGTCTTAGTTTTATTAAGAATTAGCCTGTTATTAAAAAACTAGGTTTGTACATTGACCACATTATATCCCCCCTCATCACATGTATTCTCAAGATCTGTAGCAGTCATGAGGAAATTTGAGTCATCTGCATAATTCATTATTCTACATATAGCAGGTTTGATACAGGTGTCAGTGTCATTTTAAAAAATTATAAACAATTTCGGACATATACTACGTCCTAATAGTTTTATTTTTTGCTTACGATTGCTGAGGTATGATTCTATCTAACAAAGTGCTGATTCTCTAATGCCATATCTTTCTAATTCTAACAATATATTGTCATCTATGCAGTCATACGCGTGTAGTAGATATCAATAAAGATACCTAGTACATTCTTATTGTTCTATCAACAAATATTAATTTGAATATCGAGCAGATGCCCAAAATCAAGGGCAAATAAAACATTTTCCCTGGTTTAGAGATTTCAAAATAACGGCAATAGAAAAAAAAGCATGAAAAGGTGGTGTATAATACGTTTCACTGATAATAGGAGGCGCGAGCGTGGTGGAATAGTGTCATTCTATCGTTTATGATAGCCTAGTTGGGATTGATTCCTTCAGATGGCGTAGTCATAGGTGGTACTAAAAAGTACGAGTAGTTACGACAGTAGTGTACCAATAATGTGTGGTTTGAAGTATATGTATTTTTAAACTGTTAGCTAACCGATCAGTGCTATACAGTGCTGCTGATAGCGACGGGGCGTGAATACCAAATCACGCTGATTAATAGGTTGTCCTTTTGTGATGTTGAGCATCATCCGTTCTTAGGGCAAAACCATCTTTCGATTTCTCCCTGCGCCCTGCTACCTTTTTTAGCCCACAAAAAATCACGAGGGTTAAATGTCCTAGCTTTAGAGGTATTTACCTAAGCTGAAAATGTTTGCTCCTCATGGTGAACTAATCTTACTATTGTTTAATTTACTAAATCATGGTGTCTATGAAATGAGTCAACAGGAATGTCATGTATGCGTTCCCAGGGAAAATATGAACCCGTTCTCAGTGTCGTAAAATTTTAGTGCTTCCAATCAGTTCAATAATAAAATGCTCGGCTCTTTAAATATCTCGACGCTGCTGTAAACTAACCGACGATTTATGTTTTTTGAATGTTTACGTTACGTCTATGAAAGCTATTTTAGATTCGGTAAGTTCTCGGTACCTCTCAAACATAAAAAAATGCTTTCTGTAAAGGGTACCGCGGAATTCTTATGGCTGCCGGCTAATGGTTCTAAAAATTCGATGATATAAGAGTAGTTCTCAGCAAGAGCAGCAAAGGTTACTGATCGCTACAATTTGCTTGCAAATTTCAAAGACCTCTCTTCTGTTATAGGTGTAGATCGAAAAATACGCAATAATTGGAGCTGTAATAGCGTACGGTACACATTGTACCACAGTTCTTACATTTAGAGGAATATCTTATAATAATTGTGGCAGATTGTGTCGAAGAAAAGAAGAAGAAAATCTAAATAAATTTCACCGGTCAGTCGAGATGGAAAAAAAGGGTCCAATAAGCATGCCATTTTCCACGACAGCCCAAACATTTAATGCAAATCTGTGTTGAAAATGAGTTCTTTTTACAGCATTCGGATTTGCTACTGCCCAAACATGATTGTTGTGGAAATTGTGCACTCCATTTCGTGTAAATGTGCCCTCGTCTGTACACAAAATTAATTTCGTAACATCTTCAATTCTGCCACTGGCAAAATGCAAGTCTTCTAGGATGATCTTTTGTAACGCTTGTACCCGTTGATAATGACAAGGAAAATACTTTTCTTGTCGTATCGTGTCAGGAAGTCTAACAACTAAATTTACAAACATTCTCCTTAAAGGAAACCTTTCCGCATGCTGCATTTTATTGGCACTCTCCATATGTTAGTTCAATGTTTTCGTAGACATGGACCATTTTTTTTGTAGAAAATTATCGGACAAATAAAAGAATACGCACTATTAAAAGACTGATACAACCGATTGAACCAAAGACGCGTACTGAAAACAATAGAATAACACAAAAGGTTTGCCAAATTTAGATGAATGATAAGAGTAGTAAACAAAAAAACGCTAAGATTTTACACGGCAGGGGTCGAGAATATAAAAAAAATCTGTGTAATAACATTTTTAAAATTTTTTGATCTTTTACTGTTTCTTTTATTATGCAACTTTAATATAAGTGATTTTTGGTATATATACACCTCTTGAAGAGCGTAGAACGATTACGGGCGAATACTATTCCAACCTCCTGAAATGGATCCCAAAATTCGTGAGAAGAAGTCTGTCTTGAAAAAGAAATATATCACTTTTTGTCAGCCATCTGCTTACAAAGGTGTGCGTGAACAATGCGAAAAATATAAGATTTGGGCTATAACTTGCTCGACCGTTCCCCTTATGCTCTTGATTTGGCACCCTTAGTCTTCGATCTCTTCCCAGATTTGGAGAAAATTTTTTGAGGATTGCATCTTGGTACGAAGACTTTTACTTCCAAAAAGGAACCGTAACGTTGGAGAAGTTTGCTGAAGGAGATTATGTAAAATGGAATCATTTTTCACTGAAAAACGCAATCTTTCATTTTCAGGCCGAGAATTTTCAGCCTACCACGCAGTAAATCTGTACAAACTCGCGGTTTGAACTATCTTCCCAATTCCTGTTTCCCAGGTTACCCGTACTACAAATGAATGAGTTGCAATTAATTGAATTCAAACCTCATCAATAATCAAAATATTTATTTGACAAATTGTGCATTTAACATTGTAATTGTAATTAATCATAACACTCTCGATCGCTTTTACCGAACGAAAAATCATGTGGGTGGTGATAGTTTCATCATATAAATTACGGATGGTAACAAATTGAGTTGTCACCATTGGAATTTTTTCCTGCTCATCAATATGCAATATTACGACAAGTGGAAGTAAAGAATGTCGGTGATGTGAAATCCTCCCACGTTACAAATGTAAACAAACCGGTGATTTCGGTGACTTGCTATCAATAACGTCCCCTAGAAATGTCAAAACCATTTGCTTTAGGAGCACCATATGGTAGTAAGGAATTAATTTATGCACATACGCAGAGAACCCCCATGGCGACATGGCGATATTTTTACGATATATGTATTTATATAATAAAGATTTTTTTCGTAGATGCTCAGAGCTATGCTAAATTTACCACAAGGGGTGTAATATACTAAGGGTGGATTTCACCAGGATGGTCAAATCAACAGTCCGTTATTCTCCACCTATAGGGTATCAGTCCGTCAAATACACCGAATGAGCTTCAAGTTCCAAATTTTAGCAATCAAATGTTGAAAACAAAATACTGTCAAAGTATCAGATGACAGCTTGTCATTGAAACATCACCAGCTTATTGAATATTAAGACACTACATATAATTTAGTCAAAATTTAAAAAAGTCTTAAATTCATTTTGAGAATTTCAGATTGTCTATGCATGGACCTGAACCGGATTTTTCGGTATTTCTACCGAAAAGAGAATATTTACCGATAACATGATTCTCCACGATTTTTCAAAATAATTTAAATATTTCTATAGTTGCCGAAAACGAGCTGAAACTAAAAATAAAGCTAAAAGTTAATTTTATGTAGTCTTCATAATTTTATGCCTCATATCAATCATACATAATATGCTTACATACTCAGGCAGTCGGGCACATGAGGGGCGTAGATTTGGGTTGCCTATGATTACGAACGCACATCCTCATCCCTTACTCCGCTTGCCCTGAATTGATTTTTGTGCATACAAAAGGTAGATACTGGTAGATTACCGTCATTACCTCATCACCAGACAAGCAATAAAGAAACCGAAACCTGTCTGTTTTCAAAATAAATGTTTAATTAAAATGAGGGGTGAGTTCATGAGATCAGGGGTAAAACAGAAAAATATTCACAATCCTATAAGCAAGAATCGAAAAAGGAGTTTCCAGAATGGTTGCAAAGTACTTTGAAAGAGCGACCAGTATGCACATTGTAGAAGTTGTAATATAGAAATATGCCCTCAAAAAACAAGTTGTGTGCGCGCCCAGTACAATGACAGACGTTTTTCATGACTCAAAGGTCCTTGATCTACCACTGATCTTGGGACGGCATTTTCCTTATACCGAATTCAACGACACTATTTACCGATTCCGTTTTTTTGCAGATGTGCAGATCACTTCAATTAAAAGCAATTTATATCCCAGACGTGTTATAATAATAGAAATAAGAAGAAAATATGAGATATATTTTCATAAATACGTATTTTTGATTCTGACTTTCAATATGTAGACGATTAATAATAGGTGGATGCGGATACTTGTACAAATATGGATGTTTTACGACCCAGAAATGCAGAATGTTTGTTTACATTTGGTGTGGATTTCTAGATCATAAATTGGCAAAAATTGTTTTTGATGTAACAAAAGATGATGAACCAGTTGGAATACGTTTTATATCCTTTTTTGCAAAATAACAAAAATCGGTACATTTCTACATGTACTTATTATGTACAACACCCTGTACGTGATATACAGATAAAACTAGATTGCCATGCATGGACAGTCGTCAAAAACAGTGAAAACATCATACCTAATATAATAGCTAGAAAATCGATCTATTATTTGCCGCATTCCCATTGGTCCACTTAAGTAACTGACTATCAAATATTAATGTTGGTGAAATTGACCCTAAGTGACATATAAAATGGAAACGCCAGAATTATTTATTGAATTTTGATAAAAACTTGTAAACATGTTTGCTATCATGGAAGTCTTATACGCTACATGTTTACTTAATATTCAGTGATTGTTTTGTGCTGGTTCCATTTGTTTCATTGTTGTTTCATTGCATTCTCATTCCTAGAGTTCGCTAAACTTTCCAAGTTTGAGAGGGGTCGGATATTCGGGTTACGTGAAGATGGATTTTTTAAAGAAATCGCTAATCGGGTGAAGCGAAATGATTCTACTGTAATGAGATGTTGTCGAGCGTGGTTCCAAGAAGGCCAATAGCTCTCCTGTGATCCGGTCCACAGCTTTGCTGATTACGAGACTCATAGCGACTTCCGTTCTGACGCGAGATCTGGAACATATCGCTGGTTTGGGACACAAGAATCTGATACAGCTTGTGCTTATAAAAGACAGTACTGTCCACTGTCCACAGCACATCTCAACACTCAAAGTGAAATACCTCAGCTGACGACAGCATCTTGATATACGACGGAGTGGCGCTTGAGAATGCTCGGGTCACTTCCGTCTCTTTCGATATTTCAGACCACTTCTCCTCAATTGCAAGGGTATCGTACTCCTAGAAGATCTGTATTGACGAGCCATTCACCCTGTTGACATTCCAACCTGATCGTTTCCTCTTCTGACAAATTTCTCTGGCCTCTGTGCAGTAAATGCACGAGGTCTTCCACTTTTTGGGAGATTCAGACAAATTATCACTGGACAACAAATTTTAGTTTTTTAATTGTATCTTGTGGGAAAAGTGCACTTCTTTGTTAATTTTGGGGCGCTGAATCCAAAAATGACAATGAAATAAAAAAATTAGTTGCGGTTTAGAAAAAAACTTTTTATTTCTAAGGATATATTAAAAAAAGTAACAAGATTCATATACTTATAAGAATCACTATATGCGCTGTCTTTTTGCTGTTCTTTTATGGATTGTTTCTGGAGCATCTCTACCAAGAGTCCAACAGTAGTCTGCAAGCATGGAAGGATTCCACTTTCCCTGGTACCTTTTTTCCATTGTTGAAATATCCTGATGAAAACGTTCGCGGTGCTCATCACTTACGGCTCCGCAATTGTCAGGAAAAAAGTCCAGGTGTGAGTGTAGGAAATGTATCTTAAGAGACATATTACAGCCCATCTTTTGATACGATGACAGCATATTTTTGATACGGGTTTTATAGTTGTCAGCTTTTCTATTTCCCAAGAAATTAGTGACCACCAGACGGAAATCATTCCAAGCAGTTTTTTCAATACCTGTTAAAGTGTTTTCAAACTGTGTATCTTTCAAAATATTTCGAATCTGTGGCCCAACAAAAATACCTTCTTTAACCTTTGCCTCACTTAGTCTTGGAAATTTCTGACGCAGGTATTGAAAAGCTGACCTATCTGTATCTAATGCCTTGACAAAGTTTTTCATTAGGCCCAAAACTTGATATGCAGTGGTGGTAATAACATTTTTTTCGAATCTACTAATGGCATATGCTGTACATTTTTTTGACCTGGCTCTAGGAATTGACGAACAGGCCAGTTTTGTCTGGTGTAATGAAGTGCCATTGCCCGACTGTCCCATTCACACAAAAAACAGCAAAACTTTGTGTAGCCTAGCTGCAGCCCAAGTAAAAGTGCAACAACTTTCAAATCGCCAATCGCCACAAATATGCCATTGGTGCTCATCGTATTTTATGCATGTCAATAGGTACTTCATATTGTCATATGATTCTTTCATGTGAACTGCATACCCTACAGGAAGAGATGGTAAAATATTTCCAATATGCAATAACACTGCCTTTAAACGAAATGTTGAACTGTCTATAAACAATCTCCATTCTTCTGGGTTATAGTTTATATTTAAAGCCGCCAGTAAGCCGTTAATGTTACTGCAGAAAACCAAGTTATTCTCCATATTGAAAATTGGTTCTAAGTCTTTGTGGCGTTTACGAAAAACACATATCGAAACATCGTCTTCTAACAAGTTCCACTGATGCAGTCTTGATCCAAGTAACTCTGCCTTACATTTTGGAAGTTCTAAATCTCTTACAAGATCATTTAATTCTGACTGTGTTATTCTGTGCGGTTGGTGGCATGACGTGCTCGGTATAAAATCAGGATCTCTTGACGTTGATGGCATATCTTCTTCCTGACGAATCACTCGATCGCCATGATCTGATTCGTTTTCTGATTCGCAAGTGTAGGATTCTGGGGGTTTTGGAATAGGATTTTCGTCACTGTGAGGCACAGGTCTCATCGCAGATGGTATGTTTGGGTAGTTAATGACCGATTTTATTTTCTTGGACATACCTGTGGCTTGTCCAACACAAGGTACCATGCAAAAGTAACAATCATTAATATGACTTGTCGGCTCTCTCCAAACCATTGGGACAGCAAAGCGCATAGATCGTTTTTTGCCATTTAACCAGCTCCTCAGACTTAAAGCACATGTATTACAGCAGATGTGGGGTGCCCACTGTTTGTCTTGATCACCTAGTTTACAACCGAAATAAAGCTGATATGCCTTTGTTATTAGTGGAGTAATAGACCGTCTCTGAGACGCAAAAGTCACATCACCACACACGTAACAAAACTGATCTGGATTGTTTACACACTTTCGAGACATCTTGCATGAACGCTGTCAGCCAACTGAGGAAAAAATGGCTAATATAAAACAATATAATGTACACGTATGTATAACGTAACACAATCATGCCGATTACATCATCTTTCCTTGCCGAATATAAAAATGTAGCACGTGCATTCTTGTGAATTACAGTATATTAACACTGTCACAGCAGGAACACATATAATTACCGTATCTCTAAAACTTGAACTAATATTGAAAAAATAAGTTTCATTCCGGTTTTAGCACATTAAAAATAGTAATATTTTGTTGATTTTATTTAGGATATTTTTTGGCTGTTGATCAGTGATTATTCAACTTTGAATCGTAGCTTTCTTGCAACGGAACAAATCTTTGCTTTAACGTATTCTCTATCAAGAGACACTCCTCGGTGCAAATGGTATACCCACTCCAATTTTTGAACGCTCATGCTTGAAAGTATCATATAACAAGGGTTGTGTAACTTTGAGACCTCATAAAAAAATATATATTTCGGCCGTCCCCGAACATATTAATTTTTTTCGTCTTCGCTTTCCCAGTTATTCGTCGCTTCTTATATTATACCGGTTTTCTTTTCCACCCTTATTAAATAGTTGAGGTCTTTTCGCCTCCGGAATATTTTTCGATCTACGACATCTTTATTCGAAGAGTTGCGATTCTACGAAATTTCTTGCTTTGGAGGCTTTTTGGACGTTATCCGAAAACTTTGGATTGCTGTTAGTGAAGACCATATATGACAACAATGAAATTTCAGGACACATTCGAGTGATATGAATATTTTAAATAGGAGCTGGTCTATTTTTGGAGAATGTCAAAGTTTCGAGGATTTGGAAAATATTTTTAACTTCAATTATAAACTAGATTGACTTATGTCACATAATCCTGTGTTTATATATATATATATATTTAAGCTAACGTCTGTTCTTTATTTTTCAGATTCGTCTATGCAGTCATCAAGCAAGGTATGTATTTTTTATTTCACTATAACAGAAATCAAAGTACGTTATCTATGGTCTATCTATCTATCCGGGACTTACGTGCTACTGAATCTGAAGAAATAAACTTTATTTTGATAATTCGTTTTTTTTGTAATAAATTTAGCGTCGCCCCTTCATCCGAAATTGTGAGATTTTTTTTCAAATTTAGCAGGTGTAGCTCTGTATTACCGGAAATTTAATTATATACGAAGTGACATATAAATCCGAACACCCAGTTTAAATGGTTTTATTTTAATAAAAGTTGGTGAATGTATTTATCTTATTGTAAATAACAAGTGAAAAAATTTTCAGCCTTATCAGTTGGACATTCCGGTTTTTATACTGCTTTTTTTTAATTCACTAACGCTCTAAAAATGAATATTTCAGCCGCAGTAAAGAATCAACGTTGGCGGATTTTGGTTCTTCACATCCTTTACGATCTTTTACGATGCCTAGAGTACGGAGACCTGTACGATTTCGTCAACTTAGTGAGTTTGATAGGGGCCGTATAGTGGGACTTCGGGAAGCTGGAATTTCTTTTCGGGCAATTGTAGTTAGAGTGCAAAGAAGTGTAGACACTGTGGTTAGGTGTAGTCAGGCATGGCTTCGAGAAGGCCGTACGGAAAGAGCAAAGGGCACTGGACGCCGCCGTAGAACAACAGACCGTGAAGATCGCCGCCTAAGATTATTGGCCTTAAAGGACCGTTTCTCCACTACCAGGTCCATTGCAAATGAATGGTTTGCAGAACACGGAAGACCTATTGGCATGCGAAGTGTTTACCGACGAATGAGAAGTTTTGGCTTGTTTTCATACCGGCCACACTGGGTCTTCCCTTTATCTCGAGAACACCGACGTAATCGCCTTGAGTGGTGCAGACAACGGTCACTCTGGGATCAGGAATGGAACAGTATTGTCTTTAGTGACGAGTCTCGATTTTGTTTAGGCATGCACGATGGTCGTGCCAGAGTTAGAAGGCGACGTGATGAAAGGATGAATCCACAGTTTTTTGTTGAAAGACATGTTCATCACACTGGTGGAGTTATGGTTTGGGGTGCTATAGCTTATGGTTCCAGGTCACCTTTAATCTTCATCAGAGGTAACATGAAAGCGCGGCGTTATATCCACGAAGTTCTAGAACCCCATCTTTTACCCTATCTTGACACCCTGGCAGATCCAACTTTCCAACAAGATAATGCCCGACCACATGTTGCAAGAGTCACAATAGACTTCTTTCAACATAGTGATGTCACATTGTTACCATGGCCACCAAGATCTCCCGACTTATCCCCAATTGAGCACGTGTGGGATATGATGGGTAGGAGATTGCTCAATTTGCAACGTCCTCCTCAGACTCTAGAAGCACTTCGAGAGGAGTTGGTGGTTGCCTGGAATGAAATACCACAGGAGGACATTGACCATCTATTCTGATCAGAATCATGCCTAGGCGCGTTGGAGAATGCGTAGCACATCAGGGTGCATCCACACATTATTAAAGGTCAAAGGGTTTTAAAGCAGTGCAATCATTTTGAAATTTTTATCATTTACTTATTATGCTTCATTAAGTACTTATACAAAATTTTATTAAAATAAAACCATTTAAACTGGGTGTTCGGATTTATATGTCACTTAGTATAGTTAATTAAAAATGAATCCATGAATGGTTATTAACCCTTCTAGATGGATTTGAATTCCTATGCTCTTTTCTATGACGGTTTGGGTTTTATTATTTCATAAAACTGCAATACTTTATAAACTAAAAAAAAAAATGGTGTCAAGTAGGTTGACTCTGCACTTCTTACGCAACGCTGTCATCATTTCATAAAAGGTTATGTTCGGCCCCAGTTAGTTCCTTAGAACTAGCTACAAACATGTATAACAAAAAATAAATAGATCGTCAGCCCAATAGACCCATTTACAATCAGTCCCGATCCATTTGATAACGCTAGCGCTATTTCGGTTTCTTTTCTGCGCTAAGTATCGACCATCTGGCAACGCTGCTGGACCACAGCCGTCAAACAAGTCATTAACATCCCTACGCCCTGTCGGCGATGCTGTCAGACTCATGGCAGGGTTCAGCGTATGATGTCTGAACTATATACTGATAGATGCCTAACATTACTGAGTTGTAAGCATATAAATATACTGCCTCAACAAAATGAGATATACCTTCCTCTACCCCCTATAACTCCCGATTCCCAACCCTTAAGAAGTTTTTCTGAAAATGACCAGGAGCCACTAAAATGTCAAAAAACGAAATTTGAGCGATTTTTATTTTTTTCGTGTTTTTGCCCCTAGCCCCGCCGCCACTGTTCCGATTTCCGCCAGTAGGCGTGGAAAGTAAAAAGGTTGGTATACCCATCTTAAAAGCAAGGTATTTCTTGAAATTTGGTCAGATATAAACACCATGTAAAACCCGAAAAAATAGTGTAAAATCGGCTTGGAATATGTGTCTCAAATGCTTGGTGTGGTTTTTTGTGTTTTGTAAACTTTTTTGTATAATCGGCTTCTAGAAAGAAACGTAGATACCATACATAGATATCTATGCCTGTTACGTCATAGTTTATGCAAAATGACATGTAATATCAATGAATTTTTTGCCTCCAATCTGTACCCAGCGCCGGAACCATTAACACATTTTAGATCTGTGAATTATGAAACTACTCCACATTTATTTTTAGCAGTCTAGTCATCAATACGTACACATGTAACATCATAAAATTGAAAATATAGTTCGATCGGAAATTGGGATTGGCAGCAGATTTTCTACAGCAGCGTTCCCAACATAAGATTTAGATACACCGAGGCACGATATATATAAAGCCGCGTACAGACCGAAAATCGAACGGTGAGCAAACGAATGCAAACATATGTGACATTGGCGTTTTTTGTTGGAAAGTATTGGAATGCGCTCGCCTACACCTGAATTTAGTTTCGAGTTGAAAAGCGTCGGGTCAAGTTCGGTGCTAATGTCTACTCTCATCGAATGCAGACGAACGACTAAATAATAGAAGCGCAACAAATCCTGTCCAGACCAAATCAAACTTCCCTTTGATGTACCGATTAAGGAGCGAACGCAACCGAAAGCGAAGGCCAACCTTGCAAACCGTTGGCTTATGTTGGATCGCGCCATACACACCGATTCGAACATCTCCAAATCTGTAACCACATGTGCCTTGGCTAGCGTTGGATTCTCGGTCTGTACGCGGTTTAATGGAAACACTCGGATTCATGATTCGGTCGATTTGGGTTGTGATTTAGCTTAACAAATAAACAAAATGTGGAAACATTCATCCAGAGGTGAATTCAGAGGGACATTTTAGGGACGAAAATGAAATGAAAACCGGCAAATAAAAGCTGATAAGCGGGGCAGGAGGGTTAGGACGTAGGCTTCTGGGAGCAAATGATTTCGTGACAATGAGTGTAGCGTATTTTTCTTCCTCCATTGATCTTTTTTGGGGAACTCTCCCAGTCCCCCACTCCGTGCATATGGCACTGGTTCCACCTACCTGCTACTAGCTAGCGCTTAGTAAAGTACGGCTAAGGCTACGGTTACTATGCGACCAGCACGTTTCGAGGTTCAAACAGATTTGATTTTTTTGTACGACCTGTGTCTGTTTTGAAGTACTTGCTGGTTGTTTCACTATGGACAAAGATAAAATGATAACCCTTCTGTACGAGAACAGGTCACTGGGAGATGGGAAAAATTATCGTAATAGAGTTATTTCTCGGGGAGAAAATTACTACATAACTCAACACTACCAGTAAGTAATTTTTTTCATTCTCATGTGGGTACATTATTTATCAATTACATGATACACATTTACATTTATTTCACTTATCCTGAAATACTCAAATACTTTTGCGACTGGTCCAGCAATTTTTCAAATAACATTTCAAACTTTCCTTTGTCATCCCTACTAGAAAACAATGGATTCACATGCTCTGTTTTTTCATTATTTAACAATAGTAACTTCAGTAAAGGACTTCAAGAAAATAAAATTCGTCATATTCGCACATATTTGCTGGGTGTCAGTAACATAAATATTGACTACTATAATGTTAGAAATCGGGCAAAGTGTAACCGCCTTTTTCTGACGAGGATTTCGGACGTACTGACAGGACGTACTCGTCAGACTATTCAATAGTTATGATACAGAAGCCGTTTGTTAATGCTGAGCCAGTAATCCCTAACCCCTTTGCGACTAAAAAGATAAATAACTAATCTGTAAAATTTAGGATTTTAGACTAAATTCTTTTTTTTAAGTCGAAGAAATAACTGCGTTCGATCTAAATGGATCTTATGGATATGCATGTGCTTCATAAGCACACCATGTAACATGTCTGAAATGATATTAATAGAAAAAACTGAGATACTTCCTTGGATACATAACATACCGAAATACATTGGACCACATTCCATTCCAGCGTTACAAGTCTAGCAGCTGGAACTTGGGAAGACTCTTTTTAAAGTTCCTTGCATACCGAAAAATTCACTAAATAGTTATTCCTACAGAAATGTGCTACAAATATTTCGATACTTATTTTTAGAGATGATTCCTATTCGTAATATCGATTCTAAACAAAGAAAAATGCGATTCTATGAATAATACATGAATAGACTGCAATTCTGTAAGTTTCATTTAATTGAATATAAAAGTGAGGAAAGCAATATTTTTCTAAATAGAGTATACAGAGTAATTCAGAAAACAATGGCTATACTTGTAGGCCGTGACGTAAACTCTCAAAAAGATAATGCGTCCCAAAATTCCTTCTTACCAAGATCGGGGTGTTGAAGTTATAATTTTGAAATGCAGGAAAATTATTTCTTTGTACACCTAGTAGGTACTAACAGCATATTTAACACATACAAAAATGTTCGTGCCTCAGAAGAACAAAAAAAATTGTTCTGTACGTCACTGACTTTGATTCCTACGCCATTGACCAGGAACTATTGTAATTGCGAAAAATTTCGGAAACAAGATATGTTTTTTGAATGTTATATGACGTGTATGTACATTACGAAAAACCATGTCAATGATAGCGTCGGTATATCTGTCTGTTGAAAATTTAACACAAGTTTACTACTATGTCAAGGATGACGATGCAGTGGCGGCGAAGCTACGGGACATAAAATAGAAATCTCTCCAGCGTCTTTTGACATATCAGAATCTTCTGATCATTTCGAGAAGAATTTTTGTAGGGGCTAAAAATTGGGAGTTAGAGATTGTAGGGGATATGGCAGGGTATATCTCAATTTTTGATGTTAGTATACAGGGTGTTTCAGTTTATTGTTGCATAACTTTAAGATTCGATAGAACTTTTAAAATTAATGCATAAAGTCTATATAAACATGGGTCGAAAAATGCGTGGCTTCCGAAATACACGGTGTGTAAATTTACTTTCTAAAATAGTTTTTTTTTTAATTATTCGAACAATATTTGATGTATAATAGTGAAAATTGGTATACAAGGGTTTTTTGATACGACAAAACGAACCATGGGCATATTTTTACTGTAGCCGCTAGAGGGCGCTCTCTACTGTACCTGTAGTGTATTAAAATGACCGAAATTTTTTTCTTAGTGCAATGTTTTGCTTTTTGAATAAAAAAACTGATTCTTCGCACTTTTCAACATAAAAAAGCTCTCCTGTGAGTTTTCGTTATAGTTAGCCGTTTTTGAGATATTTCGATTTTTAAGGTTCGATGCATTTTTAATTATTTATGGGAAAATAATATTGTTTTTACATTTTCTATTTGGGCATTACAAGTAATTAAGATGATCGTTTAGATTGTGTTCTTAAACACAGCAATAATTCCTAACTTCAAATAAACACAAAAAAACAGAATATTAATTTGTTTAATTTTCCAATATTATTTTTAACAAATTCAATTAATTATTTACAACTAAAATGCTATTGGATAGTTAGGACAAACATAAAAAATCTAAAGTAGTTGCTCGAAATGTAAACCCAATTGTTCAGTACAAAATTCACATCTACGAATGATCGAACGTGGTATAGCATTATTCAAATAAGGCCTTATTTCATCACATGCATTCCTGATTCTGTCTATTAGCTTATATCTTGTGGTTACAGGAGTCTAGTACACTTTTTCTTTTAGAAATCCCCACACAAAGAAATCTAATGGATTTAGGTCAGGGGGTCGTGGAGGCCAGGCGACTGGTCCTCCACGGCCGATCCATCTTTCTGGATAATTTTCGTCCAGCCAGTTTCTAACTATTCTCGAATAATGAGCTGGACAACCATCAAGCTGGAACCAGGCCAATCTTCTTAAATCTAACATAACATCATCCCACATATTTGCATGTTCAGCCACCAGAAACTTGTGGTCGGATCTCTATCAAACTCACGCAGAATTATACGGGTAAATCTTCGCTGACGAACATTTATGTTTTGATCCCTTTGGAGATTTCCAAAACCACTTTCAATTATTTGGCGATGCACTATTACAAATTCTGAGCGAGTTGGATGTCGTCTGTTTGGAAATCTTCGTGCGTATTCTCTGGCTGCTTCTGCTGCATTTCCATTTACAAAGCCATACACAAAATGAATATCCGCTAACTCTTGATTGGAGAATAAAAATGGCATTTTTATAAAACTTACAAAAAAAAAGGTAAAAGAAACTAAATTTCGTGCATTCACAATTGCAAAAAAACGTTTCAGGTTTCAACAGACAACAAAACTATCTGTCAACTAATTGACGTTTAACCTTATTCTGCTTTCAATTTCAAAAATATTTGCAGGCACAGCCTACTTCTAAAAATTATCGAGATACTGACTTTTTAACGTTATTTTTATACTCCAACTACCACGAAGGCCTAAGGCCTAAGCACCCATTGGGTACCGTGGGGCTATTTTATCATAAATAATTAAAAATGCATCGAACCTTAAAAATCGAAATATCTCAAAAACGGCCTACTATAACGAAAATTCACAAGAGAGCTTTTTTATGTTGAAAAGTGCGAAGAATCAGTTCTTTTATACAAAAAGCAAAAAATTGCACTAAGAAAAAAATTTCGGTCATTTTAATATACTACAGGTACAATAGAGAGCGCCCTCTAGCGGCTACAGTAAAACTATGGTTCGTTTTGTCGTACCAAACAACCCCTGTATACCATTTTTCACTGTTATACATCAAATATTGTTCGAAATATTTAGAAAAAACTATTTTAGAAAGTAAATTTAAACACCCTGTATTTCGGAAGCCACGCATTTTTCGACCCATGTTTATATAGACTTTATGCATTAATTTTAAAAGTTATGCAACAATAAACTGAAACACCCTGTATATCGTCGCCTTCCACACGTAGTGTCGTAACCAACAAAAATCCAAAAATTGAGTAACGCCGCCCCAAAATTTACTTTAAACTGCTGCAAGTTCCCGTAATTGTATGAGCAAAAACCTTTGAAATTTCGTTTTTAAATCACACTAAACGACGTAACTTGATTTACGACAGTTTGTGAGAAATAATTATTGGTGCAGTATCGAATCACATAAAGTGGCGTATGTGTAGTATCTAGTTGTGTGTTCAAAAGCATCAAGTATTACTCAGCAAAAGGTGTGAAATCTGTAGTTCTATATTCAGATGGATGTTTTGGCCAGAACAAGAACTCGATTATGGCTGCCATTATGTTGTATGCAGTTCAGAAAATCAAGGGAACCGAAACCATATCTGTAAATTTTTGTTTTTGAGACCTATCATGGACAAAGTAAAGAAGATTCAGCGCATAACACAATAAGTTCAGCTATTTCACAAGTTGGTGATATTTTCATTCCCAGCCAACTTTACAATATAATCGAATTAGCCAGACGAAAAAAGTCATTCCGATGGCCTGGCTTTTAAAACTTTGTCAAACCTATTACGAATTTTGATAGTTCGCACAAGTAATGTAGGTAAAAGCTTAAATTGGACTGATGTTATGGGATTAATGGTGTACAAAAAAGAACCTAAGAAAATATTTTTAAGTATTTAAATATAGCCACTTTGACTCAAAGTATGACTACAACGATTGAAGGGTAAAGTAGGTAATATTAAGGTTGAAAATTGAATCAGTGCTCCACGGCAGATAGCGAAGACAAAATTCGATGATCTTACTTCGCTCTGTAAAGGGTGAAGAGGTTCGGCAACAGCGCGACCATGTGGGAGTGCGTGTCAGAGTGCAAAGTGCGACGGAAGGCAGGTAGTAAGGTGAGAGGTTGAGGAGGAGTTGCGCGGGGAAGATGGTAGTGGTGTTGAAAGAGTAATCATACGAAACTCGAGTACTCGTTACTCATAGATACCCGAAGTAACGAGTACCAATCCAAGCACGAAATGATTACTTTGATTACTCTGTTTTCCGTATTCCTACCCGGTACCTGTACAATCGTTGATCGTTGAGTGGTAACGCTGGTTAGACTGTAGCACTACCGCTCATGCACCAGGATTGCCAGACATCCCACATTCAGATGGAAACCTGGAAACTCATTTTTTTTTATTGGCGGACATAGAATTTGGTAATTGTTTTTAAATCTGAAGTTTACCTATTTACACCGTGACACAAATTCGCTTTTATTGTTGTGATCTTGGGAACCTGAAAAGGAATAAGTAGTCGATTGGATAGGATCAAAGTTCGGCAGTATTATGAGGCAGGAAAGCGACAACAAGGTAACGCCACCGTTCAGGAAAACCACAATAATAAAAGTTATGTCAATTTGACTCGTGTTTCCATGCACTGTTTTGCTGAAAAAAATATAATTCAGTATGACCACCAATAGTATGTGTACACCAAGCTCAACGTAGAATTTTTTATACTGGTATATTATGCTTAATTGAAATGTTTCGAAAAGTCACATGCCATTTCGAATTTCCTTAAGCCCATATATAGATCATCTTTCTAACTAAAAGACATGTTTTTAAGTATTTCTAGTAAATACAAAGTATTTTCAGTTTGTAGGCTCATATGAGTCATATGACACTCCATCCTATGATAACTCATCTCGATAAGCATACAGTTTGAAGATACAATGTTTGCATTAAACACGATAGTCTTGAATAAACTATGCTTATAACATTTTGCAAATTTTAAGGTCGTCTATTTTCTTACAAGATTCGGTTCCACTCAACTTGTTTAAATTCGACATTAATCACACGACGCACATTGACAAATCGTTATACTCATACTACTCATAGTAATCAAAGTAACGAATACAATAAACGATTACTTTGTAGAAGAGTAACGATTAGTAACGAGTACTCGAAAGTAACGATAACCAACACCACTAGAAGATGGGCAGGAGCAGCACGTATATCGTCGCTCAGCCCGACGGACGTACGAACTTTGTTTTGAACGATATTTTATTTTTTCGAATTGTACACTATCAGTTGTGAATCGGCCTCTACCTTAGCAAATAAAGTGATATCGCAGTAACACCGTCTTCCTACCCATTAACCTGAGAGAACTAGCTCGGAAACTATTCAAGTGGATAATCCTGTTATAAAACTTACCGAATTCCAAAACATTTACTACAATCTGCCACATGAAAGTTAGTTTGCATTTGAAAAACTATATTTTTTTGCTATAGTTACCATGTATTATACTTTCAAGGTTTCTGGTTTATTCTTTTACTGTTTAAAAAAATGAACATTGGTTTTTATTTGAAAAATAGTTTTTTTTGTGTCTCAGTCACACATAATTTTAAGTTTGCTGGTTGATTCTTATATTCTTTAAAAAAATATCATCTAATTAACTCGAAGCTTTTAATTGCCCACTGACCTATTTGTAGGAAGTAATGGGTGATTTTTTTGCTAGTATCTTTTTGGCAACACTGTTTTTGACAGATGACGCGTGAATCGTGTCTTGTGTCATTGTCAAACTTGTTCAGTTTGGTCTATAATTTAACCATGAATCGACTTACGAACGAACAACGCTTGCAAATTATTGAATTTTACTATCAAAATTCATGCTCGGTTAAGAGAGTGCATCGAGCACTGCTTCCAATTTGTCGGCAATTTGGTCGGCCTACTGAGGGAGCTATTCGGAAGCTTGTGACTAAATTTCGAACCCAGTTTACATTATTGGACATTAAACCACCAACACGCAGACGTAGAGCGAGGACTGAAAAAATATTGCGGCTGTATCCGCCAGTGTTAGTGATGACCGTGAAATGTCGATTCACCGCCGTTCGCAGCAATTGGGCCTCTGTTACTCCACTACGTGGAAAATTTTGCGACAGGATTTGGGTGTAAAACCTTATAAGATACAGCTGGTGCAAGAATTGAAGCCACACGACCTCCCACAACGTTTCCAATTCGGTGAATGGGCGCTGGCAAAGTTGGAGGAAGATCCACATTTTTATCGAAAAATTGTGTTCAGCGACAAAGCTCATTTCTGGTTGAATGGGTACGTTAACAAGCAAAATTGCCGCATCTGGAGTGAAGACCAGCCAGAAGCATTGCAAGAGCTACCAATGCATCCCGAAAAAATCACTGTTTGGTGTGGATTATGGGCCGGTGGCATCATCGGACCGTACTTCTTCAAAGGCGACAATGGCCGGAACGTAACTGAATGGCGAGCGCTACCGTGCGATGATAACAAACTTTTTTTGCCCAAAATGGAAGAGCTGGACTTGGCTGACATGTGGTTTCAACAAGACGGTGCCACATGCCACACCGCACACGAAACAATGGCCCTATTGAGAGGCGAGTTCGGTGAACAGTTTATCTCACGTTTGGGGCCCGTCAATTGGCCGCCTAGATCGTGTGATTTAACGCCGTTGGACTATTTCTTGAGGGGCCATTATAAGGCTAATGTCTATAGGGGTAAACCAGCAACGATTGACGCACTGGAAGCCAACATTGAAGCATTTATTCGTGAGATACCGGCCGATATGTTGGAGAGAGTGTGCCAAAATTGGACCTTGCGCATGGGCCATCTAAAGCGGAGCCGCGGCCAACATTTACATGGAATAATCTTTAAACATTAAATTATATCGACCGTTCTATCGACTCAAATAAAGATTTAATCGTTTTTTCAAATTTTTTGTGTTTTATTTGAAATCAAATCCTATACCTCTTAAAAAATCACCCGTTAGAAAGAAAAAAGTCGCACAAGATGCCGTGACAACTTTTTCAAAAATCTGGAAAACTCAAAACTTTTTCAACCACTTCCACACAAGATTGATTTACTTGAAAAGCATACTATTCATTGTATTAAAAGTCTCCTCAAATAGTTTTTCGGTATTACCAAGAAACATTACACCCATTTTCGTTTTTTCGCTCTACTGTAAAATCTCTAAAATGTCACTTACGACACTATGTGTGGAAGGCGACGATGTAAATACGCTCCCAACCGCGGTCATTCAATTTTACATAAATTGCCTGCCTTGATAAATTTTTCGACCCCTCTTTTGACAGAAAAATGGATATTTAAGGTAAAATCCAAATAAAAACTTTCATAATCCTATATCACCGTTATTTAGACGTTCATATTTTCGTCCTATCCTTATCTTGCTAATGGTCCATCTTAGGACCTATTTTTGGACGTACTTTCTACTTTAGAAATATCGTTACGTTTTTCTGAACTAGAGGAACTTTATTGGTCGTAAGTTCTAAGTAACAACTTGATGGCAACACCTTGGTTGTCTTTGCGTATGAGTGAGTAAACACAAATCTTTATAAAACCCTTCACCCACTTGAAACTGTTGCATGTATTTTCCGTAGTATTAAAATCGTATCAAATATAATTTGTGTTGCTGGCATCTGGCCATTATTTTGTATGGTTTGTTTGTCGGACATTTACTTGACCACATATATAAATGTAGATGTTTACTAATAGCGTTACCTCAAGCTCCTTGTGCCATGTCCGAAACCCCAAAGCTATTAAGGCTGAAGACATGCCTGTTAGCACCGCCGCATCTCTTGAACAGTAGCAAGAAAAAACGTGGTCATTAAAAATAATTGACAGATGTCCGTTAAAGAGACGCGAGCAAATAGCTTTGAAAGATGTATTTCCTCGGTTTTCAAGCATGTGTTGGCATCATTAGTCTTCCTTCTTTTTTATCCAAGCACTATTTTTAAGATCGCTCGGTGCCAAAACCGAAAATTGATGTATGGCTCTGACAACCAAATTGGTGAACGATTTTGAGGGAAATTGGATTCATTTTCCCAGGAGAAAATTATGTTGATTTGATAAAGCACATAAGCTTTTTATTTAGTTTCGTTAGGGGTATCCAAACAAGAACGAATTATTTTCAGTATTTTTTATTTTGATGGAGTGGTCATTCTGAAACTTAAAAAAACTGTAAACTTTTTCAATTTTTATCGTTTTTTGCCTGTACCTCCGCTGCAACTGGACCGATTTTTGAAAACTACAAAGCTTGTACCTGGCAGAATGATACGATTGTGTGAAAATTTCTTCATCGAAATCCGAGCGGTAAGTTATAGACGGCCCAAGGATTAGCGGACAGGCAGAAAGTGAGTGACAGGATTTTTCGTTAGGTACATGTCGTAAAACATCCATAAAATATAATGTTTGACTTTCGAAATTATATGTAATTAATACTTCCTTGGAAGTGGCGTGGGAAGTAAAATGGATGTAAATAATTTTGTGTGGAGCTAAATTACATGGTATCCAAAATATGAATGACTCATTTAATAATGATAATAATAAACCGTCTTTTATTAGAAAAAACAAATTACAGATAATGCATATATTATTATCTATAATTAGATTAGTAAGCAGCTTAATGGCGAAGTTTAGCTATGGCAGCTATTCTTACACTTAACCATTAACTGCATAAGAATAATAGATGGTAAAAAAGTACAGCTGTAAAGAAAATAAAAGGAGGAAAATGCCCATGTAACTGATTACAACCTAAATAAAAATTAGCTTAAAAATATAATGCTGGAGAAAAACACCTTTAAGAATCACCATTGAGCAGAAGAGCTCTCAAGTGTTTTTTAAAACTATACAGCGGCAGGATTTCTGTTCTGTAATCTAAGCTATTGTACAACATGCATGCATTATATGAGAAGGACCTGTTAAAAACAGATGAACTATGAAGTGGCATTGTTAAAGCGAATGTGTCACGGATATGTCGTTGATTAACATTATACCTAAAAATTAGTTTTTTACGTAAATAAATTGGAGTTCCAAAGACAAGTAACTTATGTATAAAGGTTAGATAGTAGTATTTAACTAAATATGTCATCTTTAACCAACCTATTAAAGGATAACGATCCGAAACATGATTAAATTTTCTTAAACTAAATATGAATCGTACGCAGTTATTTTGTACTACAGATATTCTGTTACGACTTGCAACATCCAAACAATGATGATAAACTAGATTGCAATAATTAAAAATAGATAACACAAAAGATTCACACAACTTTTTTCGCACTTCGCACTACAGTTCTCAGATGGATGTAACTTCGTTGTAAGAGGTTATTTAAATGTTCGCGAAGCCGTACGTTTTCATCAATAAACACACCTAGACACTTGACACTTTCAGAAAAAGGAAGATTTTGATTGTTAATAGATATACTCTAGGAAGCTTTGACTTCGGCTCTTCTGTGATTTGGACAAAACAGCACAGCAGAAGATTTAGAAGCATTAACGGTTAGGCTATTATTGGCTGAGTAGGTGCAAATAGAGTCAATGTCCTCGTTAATTTCCATAGTAGCAGTCTGGAGGTTCTCAGGATAAAAGAAGTAAAGCAGTTGAGTGTCATCCGCATAAGACTGTAGCTGTCAATTTTGAATGGACTTAGCAATATCGGCTACATAAATTAAAAATAACAAGGGTCCTAAAATTGAGCCCTGAGGCACACCCGAAGTGATAAAGTGCTCATTTGACAAAACTCCAGAAAGTGAGACGCGCTGAGAACGGTGGGTTAGGTATGATTTAAAAAACTGCAGTGCTATTTTATCAAAACCATAAAATTTTAGCTTAGCACACATCAGTGCGTGATCAATTCTGTCAAAGGCCTTGGAGAAATCCAGTGAAACTAAGGCGACACACATTTTTTTATCAAGGACCCTGATGATGTTGTCCACCAAATTAAGAAGAGTAGTACTGTATGATTTCCTAAACCCAGACTGATGTACTGACTGACTGATGTTACACCAAGATATTAAAAATGAAAGGAATAAATCAATTATGAAAAACGATATCGTTTAAATACCCACGTCTGAGAGTTTAAGATTTTCCAGCAATTTTTGGTTCATTTTGAAACGAGTACCATTCAGAATATTGCTCTTCAGCTGCTCGACATTACTCTGTCTATTGACATTTTTTCTTATTTTTTAGAAATCTGGTGATCTTGCTATGACAACACTCTGATTTTATATGTTTTCTTTAGTATTGTAATCGCGAAAAAGTTCGACAATGAGATTTTGTTTTTTTTGTCTGTCTGTCCGTCTATAACTTGGAAAATGAAAAAGAATGAAAAAGCTTTGTAGTTTTTGAAAATTGGACCAGTGGCAGTGGAGAAAAAGGCCCAAAGACAAAGAAAATAAAATTGTTTATTGACGTTTTAGAGGCTTCTGGTTATTTTCGGGAAAATTTTCATAGAGGTTGTACATTGGGAGTTAAGATATACCCTATCTTATTTTTTGATGGTGATATATTTATACGACTCCAACCCCAGTAATTCTACACACCTGTTAGACATATTTTACATATTATATGAATATTTATTCTTAAAACTTACGAATATCTCGTATCGCGTATCGATACCTGCGACATGGATAAGCTGATGATCGTGCGTCTCAGTCGGCATTCGCTTCCATGCTGCTGTGGGCTGTATGCTGTAAAAGTCAATATCGTCATCCACGCGGGGTTAGTCATAGTAATGATCATATACACCACCAGAAATTTCTCTTAGGCGGACGAGGAAGGTCATTTAATTTTTTGTTATACATATTCGTAGCCAACTTTTTTCTCAGAAGGGATCACTTGTGTCGAAGATAATCCTTTACCACCTGATGCGTGCGTTGCGTGAGGAGTGCAGAGTCAACTTAAATAATAATAATAATAATAATAGACGTCTTTATTTATCCACAATTACATTGTAGTATAGCCAAATGTCAGACTTACATGGCGAAGTTTAGCATGCTGCTACTCTTACACTTAACTCTAGCAGATGTTCAAAAGAATACACTATCCACAAACAAATTTGGTTCATTACATCGAAAGTAAAATTTAAAAAAAGAGAAAAAGGCATACTTTCCAAACCCAAATGCACCAAAAAATTATTAATCTGAATTAAAGATGGAATAAAACAGAAATGAATGATTACGTAAATTATATGTTTGGAGGGTTGAGTAATAATGTTTTAACTTTTTGTCGAAAGACAGGTAATGAAAATTCTTTATATACTTTAGGAAGGTCATTATAAATAATAGCAACATTGTAAGAAAAACTGCGTTTAAAACGTGTAGACGTATGCAGGGGTATTCTAATATTATTTTCTCTGAGAGTTCTACAATGAACATCATTATTAAATAAAAAAATTTCCTTCAAGTAATAAGGTTTAGACGTGAGCAGCAATTTGTGAACAAAAACTGAATAGTGATACTTGGCCATGTCATTAATTTTTAACCAGTTTAGAACGGGATATTTCGCTGATACATGATCAAATTTACGTAAGCCAAAAATGAATCGTATACAATTGTTTTGATTAACTTGAATAACGTTTTTAGTGAAATTGTCTAAACAAGTATACGTAGTCATGCCATAAGTTCTGTCCCTCGTTTTCAAACAAGTGTAGACCTGTTAATACTTGTCCGATTGTTTACATTGTGGTGTCAGTTGATTAAGCGCTTTTCGGGTAATTACATATACCTCAGTTTGTATTGATCTCTCGAAGCATAACGATGGAGTGGGGCAAGGCAGAGAACCGTATTGCAGTGATAGCTTTACATAAGTGTAATCACAGTGCTAGTCAGATTTTTGAACTCTTACGCGGCCTTCAAATATCGCGTAAATTTGTGTCTAGGACCATTCAGCGGTACAATGAGACGTCCTCTGTTGATGACAGGCCAAGAAGCGGAAGACCTCGTCAAGTAAGGACTCCAGCAGCCATCAAAGCCGTAAAAGCCAGGATTCAAAGGAATCCACTCCGGAAGCAGAAGATCCTATCCAGGGAAATGAAGATTCCTGTCCGGACGATGTCGCGCATCATTAAACAAGACCTAGGGCTAGGGGCTTACCGGAGACGTACGGGCCAGCGACTTACGGCCACCTTGCGACACATCAGGGCGACAAGATCCAAGAAGCTCTTGGAGAGGTACGCAGCTGGGGGATTCCGAAAGATTTTGTTCACGGATGAGAAAATCTTCACCATAGAAGAAAAATTCAACCGACAAAATGACAAAGTGTATGCAAGGAGTTCACAGGAAGCTTCGGAGATCATTCCGAGAGTTGAGAGAGGCCACCACCCTGCGTCAGTCATGGTTTGGTGGGGGGTGTCCTACGAAGGGGTCACTCAGCTCCATTTCTGTAAACAGGGCGTGAAAACAAAAGCGGCAAACTATCAGAGCGACATACTGGATCCTATCGTCAAGCCTTTAAGTGGTACATTGTTTGCCAACCAACACTGGGTCTACCAGCAGGATTCCGCCCCCGCTCACAAGGCTAAGAGTACGCAGCGCTGGCTGGAAAGCAATGTGCCAGAGTTCATTGCTGCGGAAGATTGGCCCTCAGGGAGTCCGGACCTCAATCCTTTAGACTACAAGTTGTGGGACCTGCTAGAGCAGTTGGCCTGCTCCAAAGCCCACCGTAATATCGAGTCCCTGAAAGCGGATTTGATCCGATCAGCGGCAGCTATTCCTTTGGAAGCTGTGCGTGCAGTGATAGATGAGTGGCCCGCGAGATTGAAGCAGTGTGTGAAGGCCAAGGGGGGACATTTTGAATAAAACTGTTTGATTATGAATTCTAAAAATGTTGTCGAATAAATAATATCTTTCATATAAATATATCTTATCTTGTTTCATTTTTATCATGAGATTATCATGGGACAGAACTTATGGCACGACTACGTAGTATACAATATTACAATAATTTAGTATAGATATGACCAATGCTTCACATAGTTTTTTACGCAACTTAAAATTTAGTAAGTACCGGTTTGCTATAAGAGTGCGCAGCCGTAGGTAGGTTTTCTGAGATAGACTTTTAACATGTTCAATAAACCTTAATTTTGTATCAAAAACAACACCAAGAATTTTTGCAGAATCAGAAAATTGCAAGATTTGGTTATTTATCTGAATGTTCAAGAGCTCTGTTACATTGTATGTTTTTCTTTGCGCGCAAAATAATAACATTTTAAATTTTTGTGGATTAATAAGTAGATTGTGATCTGAGGAGTATTTAATTAATTTATTAAGATCGTTTTGTAAAATTTGAGTAGTATTATTGACATTATCTGGGTTAAAATAATGGAGCAATTGCGTATCGTCTGCAAATGACTGGACATGAGAATTATCAATACTTTTGCTTGAGTCGAACGTATATATGAGGAACAGAAGCGGCCCCAATACAGAGCCCTGAGGTACGCCTGAGGAAATTATTGTCACTTGAGACATGTCTTGATTGAGAAAAACACACTGAGTTCTTTGATGAAGGTAACTGTCGAAAAATGAAAGGGATACCCTGTCAAGTCCTATGTAATTTAATTTAGCAAGTAATAATTTATTATTGATGCTGTCTATAGAGATTAAGGCTAGTGCCATTTTCTTATCTAAGGCACTTAAAATATTGTCTTGCAGATTAAGTAGGGTAGATGTTGTACTATAATTTTTTCTAAAACCGGATTGAGTGTCGGGAAGTATAAAGAATTTTTCTAGGTAAGCGGTCAATTGGAACTTTATAATTTTTTCTAAAATGATTCTAGTATCGGGCCACAATTATTTCTAAAGCTGTTGCTTGACCAGTTTTGAGTCAATCTGTTCATTGCGATTTTTTTCAAACTGTAAGCTTTGCGTTGATAAATCCCTTTCCTCGCTACAAGGACCGATCTGGAAAACGACGCTATAGATTCAACAAGTAGTGACAGATCCTTTTAAAATCGCCAGTGGAATATATCGCTCAATGATGAACTGATTATTCAGTCGATTTAATAGATATTGGAAGGGTGGAAGAGAAGGAGCAAGTTGGAAATGGAAATGCCGTCGATTGGAATGCAGAGCTAGCTGTCGCGCGCCGAGCTACCGCATCAGAATAGTTCAACAAGTAAAGGCTAATGCTACTGGGGATGGCGAAATCCGCCGGTGCAGATCAGATGTGGGATGAGAACAGCGAGCGCCAGAGAGGAGTGATTTACTCTGAACGGGTGTATTCGACAGGAATATATATGACGCGGCTGATTGGAATAAGCATGAAGTAAGCTGCGTTTCAACGCTCATCTTGTGAACTGAATGGATTATAGATTCACAGCCGTTGAAATGATAAAAATTCAAAAAACTTGATATGTCATGAGGAAAGCGATGACTTTTACTTCCCACTAGCAAGGGAGTATTGTTATAACAAAAAATTTGGAAAATACGATGGCACTCATTGTTCCGTCCATAACCTGTAAAGTACCGTTTGGATTTTGACGGAGTTTTCACACACTGTTATTACGATGTCAAGAACTAAAAAGCTTTGTAGTTGCGAGATAATTAGGGGCAAAAAGAGAAAAAACAAAAATCGGCGAAATTTTGTTTTCTGACCTTTCTCATTTGCGAAAAAATTTTTGTAGAGGTTATAAGTTAGGGGGTTGGGAGGGAGGCGCTGGTTGAGAGTGAATCTCAATTTTTTGGCAGTAGTATATTCATACGCATTCAACCCCAATAATTCTACAACATACATTTGCATTTAAAACTTGGAGAAATGTCCAACAGACGCATCGCGTCTCGTTCGCATTTGCTGTACGCTACTAACTTATGCCAGTGCGCACAAAATCATGTCTGCGTCTGCCGCCTAATCGCTGACCGCTGCACCTCTCGTGCTGGTCAGCATAGCATGGCTGACGTTGCCAGATGGTCGATACTTTCACTAGGGCAAGGAATAAATTTCTAAATAGCATCGTCATCAAATGGGTGGGGGCTATGAACGAATTGTATGTGTTTTATAGGCGATTCGTTTTTCTTCAGAGGGGCTAACTTGTACCGAACATAATCCTTTATGACAGCGTTGCGTGGGAAGTGCAGAGTCAACCTACTTGACGCCATTTTTTCCATGAACAAGGAGGCATAAACCAGGAAATCGTAAAAGCTACAGATTTTTCTAAATAAAGCTCAAAATTAGTTTAGATGAATTCTGATTAACTTGTCGATACATTTTAAGAGATAAGAATGAAAAATATTTCAAAAGTTTGACAGCAGAACCTAAATTTTGTGACTCATGTAAAATGTTAAAAAAATATATATAGCTAGTTCGATGTTATATCTTCTAAAATTAGTAAGCAGAACCATTGATAACGTATTCTGCCTGAAGAAAGCCAACCAAAGACTGTACTGTATTGCGGCATCTAAAGATGAAGATATTTCCAGATGGAATACGTTAATCAATGCTCGAAGATACCCAATTCAAGTAGGCATTAGAGAGGCCCAAAAAGGATCGAAGATCCTAGGCTCATCTATGAGCCAGTAGTACACTCTAACCCTTTTCAAAGTAAACTTCTGAATAAATTTTTGAGTTCTGCTGCTATCTCATCGCGTTAGCGCCTTTCAAATCTCTTTTTGTACGGAATTTTGCGAGCACCGTTTGACGATTCTTCAAAACTGTGAGTTTTTCATCTTTGACATGATACTTTATTTTTAGGATTTCATCGGATTATTATATTTATTCCATCACAGGCACTGTAGCAATTCCTAAAAGCCATAAAACTATTCCCGCAAAATATCCAAAAAAACGAGTTCGTTAGCCTCTCGATCACAGCTGAGCATTTCCTGATTTTTTTCCAGCTCGAAAAACCTCCATATATTTTGATTTCTAGATGTTAAGAATTCTTAAAATTAATGCATATATCGAAATCAACAAGTTTCCATTTGTAATTCTATTGAAAATAATTAACAAGCGGCTTCAAAATTGTATTTTATCAGAGGAGTCCTTGTTTATGCAATGTGTTTTCTGTGGCATGGACCACCCATTTTTTTATTTTCGACACAACCAGATTGCAGCTTGTGTTTTTATCGGAAATGCAACGTTTTGTTTTATTGCAACAGATGCGTTTCAATAGTGGTTAGCATTGAGCTAATCATAAAATTCTATTCTCTGCAATAATCCATTTACTTTTATCATATCTAGCACCTCGCAATGACATGGATAAATGTTTTTGATGATAAATTATACATTTGAGAATAAATGATTCTAATGTTACACTGTGAACTTGAAAAAGATGAATAATATTGATGATAGTGGTTATGGATACTATTTTGCTGAATCTTTCATTTTATCGATGTCAAGGTAAAGCTAGTGGTTAGACATAATTGCAATAAAACTTTTCTATTAACATTTAATTTATCAGCCAGAGGCCATCCGACAATGGCGCATTTTGCAAAACTGTTATTCAGTTGGAATATCAATATTTTGCCACCAAGTGTATTCTCAGTGCTTTCACTTTATTCAAGCATTTCTGATGTTGACAATTTGCCACGAAATGTATGATGTCGTTTTTACGGCATCCGGAATAAAATTCAAATCTTTTTGGCCATTTCTTCGGACTGAAATACAGAGGATTTGAATAAATGTTTATCCAGTGTACCCAAAATCCGATCCACAGTTCTGCAGATGACAGCATTTTAACTGCAGTCATCTTGATGCCATTTCTAGGGGTGTCCACTACTAATATTGACACACTTTATTTACGTAGAAAAATATAAAAGAGCCTAAATTCTTTGATATAGTCACATATATTTATTCTGTTAGTATACAGGGTGATTCACAAGTCGTGACCAAAAATGAAACATCATACATTGGACCGCATTTCAACGAGGGTTTTGAAAATATTAAAAAAAAAAATTTTAAATTTCTATTTTTAAACTTCAACACCCAGTATCTTTTTAATGCAGCCCTCGAAAAAAAAATGTTACATAGAAGACCTGTGTATTATGTTTCATTTTTTGGTCACGACTTTGGAATCATCCTGTATATCCAAGTAAAGTCATACAACATTAAATTGACAAATGCTAGAAGTTTAAATTGAAAGAAAAAACCGATAAATTGCAGCTCCTTTCAAGGTACACAATCGAGAGGTTTTTCCTTTCCTGACAGAACAAATGTGAGCTTCGTAAGAGTAATTAGTGTTTTTGTAATGGTGTATAGTTGATGCGGGATTTGCAGAGAAAGTATCGGCAATCACGCCACGTTTCCACTCTGGTACTAATCAATTTGGTTTGACTGAACCGTTTGAATACCACGGGTTTGAAAGAACGTTAATTATTTAGCTGAAGCCTAATCTAGTGTTTGTGTTCGGGATAACGTGATTATCGCAGTAACTACTAAACAGGAAAATGCAAAATACTTTTACTTCTCACGCCTGCTGGCGAGGAATTTTATTCGGGAAAAAATACAAAAATGAGATATGTTTTTTGGATGGTATATGAAGCCACGTTCTCCTCATTTCCGTTGGTTTGTCTGTCAGTCCGCTAATCTATGGACCAGCTGGTACCGTTCAGATTTGCATGAAATTTTCACAAAAGGCTGCCCAGGACGAAAAAGCGTTATAGTTTTTAAAAATCAGGGCTAGGGTCAGAAACAAGAAAAAGTAACAATCACTCAAACTCCGTTTCAGAGGCTCGTACTCATTGTAGGGGTTGAAAATCGGAGGGGGTGGATGGGAGTTATGTCTCATTTTGTAGGCGGCAGTATAATTATATGCTCCTAACCCCAGTAATTTTACGCACCTATCAGTACATATTTCACACATCGGCCTGTCCCAGAATAGTTTGATACGCAGTGGAAGCAGCTAAAAGCCAATATCCTTTAAGTATCTGGCTAAATGAATAAAATTCTTAATTATAAAAATAATAAGAATCGTCTTTATTTAAACTGTACAATTTCAAACAGAGAAACAAGAGTTGCCTCTGGTTTCGAAGTTTAGCAACATGCTACTCTTACACTTAACCACCCATTCAAAATAAAAGAAGTTGTTAAGTAGCAGATATCAAACAATATATATATATATAAAGGGTGTCCCAAAATTAACGCAAGATTTGAATTTGCCGCCATTTGTGCAGTGAAGTGTTGGCAACCCTGAAAAAAAGCAATTTGACAGCTAACAGTATAGGGTTATGAAAAATGGAGCGTTACACGATAGAACAACGTGTCTTCATTATTAAAGAATATTTCAAAAATAGTGAAAGCTTGGCGGCTGCAGTTCGAAAATTTCATACAAAATATGGCCGGAATAGTGTTTTAACTTCGTCAACTGTGAAGAGATTAATTGAAAAATTCATGGAGACTGGATCCGTTGGAGACGCCAAACACACTGGTCGTCCAAAAACAAGCCGTTCAAATGTGAATATCGAAGCAGTGCGTGAGAGTGTTGCGGACAATCCAGGAACCTCAATTCGACGTCGTGGACAAGAATTGCAAATGTCAAGAACCTCTCTACAGCGTATACTCACCAAAGATCTGTGTCTTCATGCTTACAAACTTCAATTAACACAACAATTGAAGCTTAATGACCATGCAGAGAGAAGAGAGTTTGTTGAATGGATTATTGAACATCAACAAATGGACCCTGATTTTTCAAGCAAAATCATCCTAAGCGATGAAGCACATTTTCATCTTGATGGCTTTGTCAATCGCCAAAATTGCCGCATTTGGGGTTCGGAGAACCCACGTGTGATTGTCGAAAAAGAAATGCACCCACAACGCGTGACTGTCTGGTGTGGATTTTGGGCTGGAGGCATAATTGGGCCATATTTTTTTGAAAATGATGCTGGTCAAGCAGTGACTGTTACTGGTGCTCGATATCGCGACATGATTACACAGTTCTTTCTGCCAAAATTGAATGATATTGATGTACCCAATATGTGGTTTCAACAAGACGGTGCCACATGTCATACAGCCCGTGAAACAATTCAATTACTGCATGAGACATTTCCCGGTCGTGTACTCTCTCGTTTCGGTGATCAAAATTGGCCTCCTAGATCGTGTGATTTAACACCATTAGACTTCTTTTTATGGGGTTATTTGAAATCACAAGTCTATGTCAACAAGCCCACAACCACCCGTGCATTAAAGGAGGAGATTCAACGCTGCATCAACGAAATTCAGCCACATTTATGCAGAAGGGTCATGGAAAATTTCGACAAAAGAGTGCGCATGTGCATGCAAAGCCGTGGAGGCCATTTGTCCGATGTGTTATTCCATACATAACCCTATCCTATGTACTTTATGAGTCAATAAAAATATAACTATTAAAAGACTAAAAATGGCATTTTCTATTTAATTCAAATCTTGCGTTAATTTTGGGACACCCTTTATATATGTGTTGCATCAAGGTTTACTACATGTACACAAAGGAAGTAAAGAAACATTTAACAATATATATATAGCAATCTAATTAAGACTATGGATCCAAGCAGATATGAGATTTGACAGCTTTCTTGAAGCAATTTAAGGACATGGTTTTGAATTCAGGACTCAAAGCATTGTGCGTGAAAGAACGCTGGAATAAAGCTGTGGGGTGAATAGGTGTATTTATCAAATTTGGAAATCTAATGTGTCTATGATGAATATTACGCCTAAAGATCAGCTTTTCTCTTAAGAATATAGGTTTTGACATAAGTATTAGTTCATGAATGAAAACAAGGTAATGATATTTGACAGCATTTTTTGTTATCATCCAGTTTACTTCAATAAGACTACCAGAAACATGGTCAAAGCGCCTTAAACCGCAGATGAACCTAGCACAATTGCTTTGCACAATTTGAATCCGATTTCTAGTAACAACATTGAGACACGAATAATATCACAGTAGTTGAAAATCGACATAACCAAAGATGAGCACAGTTTTTTCCTTAGCTTAGAATTGAAAATTGCTTTATTGGCATATAGTGATCTCAGTCTCAAGTAGGTTTTCTTCAGAAGATTTTTGACATGACTGGTGAATCTAAGTCTTAAATCGATTACCACGCCAAAAATTTTAACCTCATCAACCGGGTACAGTCTTTGAGATCCAATTTTAATAGCCAATTGACTTTTAATTTCTTCTCTCCTACGATCCGAACAAAAAAATAACAGGCTGGATTTACCAGGATTTATTGACAGGTTGTGGTTATTCGAGAAGTCATACACTTTTTGAATATCATGGTTTATCGATGGCTGTGTCATTTACATATGATCAGTATCAAAATAATGGACCAGTTGAGTATCGTACTCCAGACGAGATTTCTAGAAAACTGGATTTATTGTAATCAATTGATACACATTGCGATCGATTTGATATATAATTTCGAAAAAACTTCAATGCAATTGGATCTATGCCATAATACTTCAACTATGCTATTAACAACTCATGATTTATTTTGTCAAATGTCTTGGAGTAATCGATTGACACCACTGCTACGCCCATTTTTTTATCAAGTGCTCTAATAATATTATCAACCAAGTTTAAGAGGAAAGTAGTAGTACTGAAAGATCTAAACGCAGACTGATCAGATGGGATGATATGTTCCTCTGCATAATACATTAGTTGTATGTGGGCTGCCTTTTCAACTACCTTCGATAAAAAAGGCAATAGACTTACAGGTCTTAGATCAGCAAACTCATCTGGATTTGTTATTTTTTAGAACTGGTACAACAATTGCTGGCTTCCACGTTTCAGGGAAATAACCTATTTCAAGGCAACTATTAACAAGGTGGCTGATGTAGATGAGAGTAACAGGCAGACTGAGATAAATCATAGACAAGCTCAACCCATCAGTACCTTTTGCATCGGACTCAAAAATAGAAATTATTACAGTTACTTCATGAGGCTCTAGAAGCCTAAAAGAAAATTTATTAATATGAGGAACATTTTCGTTATAATGCCTTAAAACGTGATAAGGAGCATTTGTGGAATCAAAAACTGATATGAAATAATTATTTGCCATGAACGAATCTGCAAGATGGCTTGGAATACGTGGTTTATCAGATGTCTGTGCTTTCATATTTTTCAATTCATACCACAATTTTTTCTGATCACGCCCTTTTCCCAAGTGAGGAAGATACGCCATTTTTTTATGTCTAATGCACGATAGTACAAGGTTTCTAAGTTCCTTAAAAACCTGCAATCTTTCTGGACTCCTGTCTATCTTGTATAAATAATATGCTCTCGTTCTTATAGGAGAGTGACGAATAAAGATGTCAATTAACTTGCTACTAAAAAATTGTACTTTATCATCAATATTCCTCATATAGACATTACAATAAAATTAACTGTAGCCAGGTCATCAATGAAAGATCGCTCATCAAAGTGTGAGAAATCTCTGAAGCTGATCATTTTTTGTTCATGTCTCACACGGGATATATTTAATACAGGGTGACTTCGAAGTTGAGTCATTTATTTTAACAGTGAGTAGATCTGATCAAAAGAAATGTTTTTTTCCTTTACCATTTTTCTGGTAAAATTAAAGTAACAAAGTTATAGCCCTTTGGAAGTTTGAGTACCGCCCTGCCTATTATATGCTCGTGTTTGGCGACAACGGATATAATCCGCCTGACCGGTTCATCGCATCGGAAACAAAAAAGCGAAAGAATTTGAAACGTTTATCACGATGTTTTTCGTCAGTCGATAAATCCTGAGTGAATAGTAGTGTGTTGCGTGGCTCAAACGAAATCAAAAATGGCACATGTTTACGAAAATGCTGAACTTGTGGACATGATTCTTATTTACGGGGGGGCAGTCTTTACAAAATGCTCCCGGATGCATCACGGATTTATGCGAATCGGTTTCCCAATCGAGTGCAACCAACCCCTCGTGCCTTTGTTAATGTAGTGCAAAGGGCTCGTGAATCAGGTGACTTAAGACCTCACAGGTGAGGGCATGCTGCTCCAAGACCGCACGATCAAATACAGGTCCGCACTGAAATACTTGTCGGGAGGATACTTTATTAAACAAGGTAACATTTTTTTTTTTATTTTTTTTTTATTTTTACACACATATTTTGGTTTATCTTCCTTCTACAATCATTATCTGAAAATTAATGACTCAACTTCAAAGTCACCCTGTATACAGCACACAATTTTATGATCGGACAACAAATTAGCAACTA
Source organism: Acanthoscelides obtectus (assembly GCA_963669975.1). Taxonomy (NCBI): domain Eukaryota; kingdom Metazoa; phylum Arthropoda; class Insecta; order Coleoptera; family Chrysomelidae; genus Acanthoscelides; species Acanthoscelides obtectus. The sequence goes on along the minus strand of CAVLJG010000007.1, from coordinate 31,589,863 downwards.
AAGTAAACCAGTTAGTGACAGTGATTGGGGTATTAATACAAATTTTTCCAGAAGAGTTCCTGTTCTATCAGTTACTTTAGTGGGAGCATCAATAATTTGCTTGAAACCATATATATCCAAGCATTGTTGTAAGGTACTATCGGCAAATAAATTTACATTTAAATCATAAATGATAATAATGTTTTTAAAAATACTCATACTTAAACTTCCAATTTGGACTGCGTGGCACAAAGAGCAACCTGTCCAATAAATGTTTTCACATCTGCGCTTTTTTACTTCCCACGCTACTGGCGTGGAAGTATCGTAATTGCCAAAAATTTCGAAAATGACATATATCGATTTTCAAGAAACCGCACTCATACGACGAAAACTGAGCAAACGTTCATATAAGCTCAGCTTCCAAACACATCTTATTCATTATTCATGTCCAGTATACGCTTGGGGCAGCGGCTTGTTCACTTTCTTATTGCAGCGATGTTTTCAGTAGGTTATTTTTAAATTATCCCAGGAGATTGCTTGTTAGACGTTTCCCTCGACTACTCCTTTTCGGAAAATGTACTTTTCCACTGAAAGTGGTGTGACTAGAAAGGAGTTCAGGGTATAAGAAAAAAGAAGCAATTACAGCTGCAGGAATTGGAATCTCGGATAACGAGATCCTGCTGCGGAATAGCAGGAAGCTGAAAAAGCATTAGTCGACGTCGGCCTTCGATACGGATGTGGCTACTTGTTGAATCCCTGAATTTTCGCTGGACCCTGCTGTAATCTGTAGAAGGAATGAAGGAATGACTGATGCAAAGCTACCATTTTACTGCTCTCTCGTTTTACTTCCAAAAATTTAGCAAATGACATTATGTTTTCGTATGTTATTTGACATGTACACACGAAAAACTATACAGGGTGACTTCGAAGTTGAGTCATTTATTTTAACAGTGAGTAGATCTGATCAAAAGAAATATTTTTTTCCTTTAACATTTTTCTGGTAAAATTAAAGTAACAAAGTTATAGCCCTTTAGAAGTTTGAGTACCGCCCTGTCTCAATAATAATATTATGTGCTCGTGTTTGGCAACAACGGATATAATCCGCCTTATCGGTTCATCGCATCGGAAACAAAAAAGCGAAAGAATTCGGAACGCTTATCACGATGTTTTTACTACAATTTTATTCAGTTGTATTCAGTCAATGTGTCAGTCGGTAACGCGTGAGTTTATAGTATAGTATAGTATAAAAAATTACACATGTTTACGAAAATGCTGAACTTGTGGACATAATTCTTATTTGCGGGGGGGAAGTCTTTACAAAATGCTGCCACGGCATCACGAATTTATGCGGATCGGTTTCCCAATCGAGTGCAACCAACCCCTCGTGCCTTTGTTAATGTAGTACAAAGGGCTCGTGAATCAGGTGACTTAAGACCTCACAGGGGAGGGCATGCCGGTGCTCCAAGACCGCACGACCAAATACAGGTCCGCACTGAAATACTTGTCGGGAGGATACTTTATAAAACAAGGTAACATTTTTTTTAATTTTTTTTTTATTTTTGCACATATTTTGGTTTATCTTCCTTCTACAATCATTATCTGAAAATTAATGACTCAACTTCAAAGTCACCCTGTATATCGGTCTGTCCGCTAATGCTTGAGCCGTCTATACCTTAGAAAGTATGATTTCCGTTAAATTTTCATACAAGGTTACTACTATGCCAAGTCCGAAAAAGCTTTGTGGTTTTTGAAAATGGGTCCGGTGGCAACGCCATCTTTTATGTTACATCAGTTGTAGGAATCACTGAGGGTATGAATTTGCATAATCACCTCTGAATAAATGTCCGTTTATTCTATAAGAATTCAAGCACTCATATGTTATCCTACCATCTACGTATATACTACGTCTAAGATGCATCTGCTATGCATGTATCTTCAATGTTTATGGAACGTCGATTACAATATGTATCTAACTTAATAGTGGCGTACTGAGAGAAGCTTCGACACTGCACCGAGCGGTACATATTTATACAGGGTGGCTTGAAAGTTGGGACATCACCGAAAACGTAATGTCGAAAAATACCCGCTATTTATTTAATAAGGAATTTTAAGTACTGTCCTGTCAGGTTTAGTTAGTAAATGATGCTTGAAGTTGTCGCTGTTCATTTCAACACCACTGCTTACTTCTTACAGAATCGCATCTTTTTTGGTGGGGGTTCTCTTCACAGTCACATGTCCCGCCTAAAGGTGAATATAGATCATATATCTGCCCGATGCGTAGGGAGGAGGTGGAGACAGCTTTCCGCTATCTAAGCTTTTACCCCGTACATTGCAGTCTAAGGGCTGAAATATGCGGACCCAAGGAGTGCGTTAGTGAGGTTGCATACTCAGCGGGAGGGATCAGACATCCTGAGCTTTGTTACGAGATTAGGAAGGTTCGATAAACCAGCGGATAAGCAAGTGGAGTTGAGTGTTTTCTTCCCTCCACACTACTACTGCTAGAATGAAAATAAATCGAATAGAATAGACAGAAGGAGGACGCCTAGAACAATAATTCGTAACATTGGAATACAGAATTTAACTGCCTGCTGGATGTCGCCAGGTCTCTGCCTCCCATCCTAACTCCAAACTTAGCGCATCAAAAGCTGATCGATACGATCGCGCCTTTGTTCCCAGAGAGTCGATATTGCACAAGGACGCTTTTCCGAATTCTGTAAACCTTAGACAGTTCAAAAATCGGATTAACAAGGTGTCTTCAAACTCCTTATAGTAGTCGCGGTGCCCCGGCACTCAGGCTTCTGCTTACGTGAGTACATCAGTATACAAACTGTTTTCTGGCCGTTGAATGAAACCACATATGTAGGCATAAGTTTGTTTGGATTTGGTTTAGATTCGTACGTTCTATATTTAAAAAAATTATGCTTTAACAAGTCTCGTGACAATCCTGGGTTCTTCATGATGCCACCACGTTCTAGGCTTACTAGTCGCACCTATCAGACTTGTGCTTCCCACCTTATCCTAGTCGTGTGGGTACGTCAAGAACTGATTCACGAGACTGCTTCTTTGTTCCTAGGATATCGAGAACATATAAAAAATGATCCTTTTCTGAATGAATGAATTAGATGAACTTAGAGGCACATGGGCCACCACGAGGAGGCTGGCATAAACCACATGCCGGATCCCTTTGCACATCTACCTTCTCTATGCCTCAAGCGCCGCTCTTCTAGTTGAGTGTGGGCTTGAGCTCTAACTCCTTGGTATTCTGGGGATCCAAAATATTCGATCCCAGTATAGTCTACCTGTAGTATTTCAGAGCCTTGCAGCGAATCAGAACATGAGCCGAGGACTCCTCTACCCGGCTGCGCTCACCACCAGTAACATTAGGTTGTCTCTAGTCCGAGATAAGCCAAAACGTCATTCCTTAGCACTAGGCCCTAAAATGAGCACCCATGCCTGACGTAGATGTCTAGAGATCCTTCTCTGTTTTAGGGAGTGTTGTCTTGATATCCACTTCTCCGTTTCTTCGGTTCTAATACCTTTAAATAGTTAATAGATCGCACTAGGATCTCTGGATTTAAGATAGGTGTTTACACCTACTCCAGTATATCGGGAGACACACTGCCAATGGTTACGAAAGGTAGAAATTCCTGATTCCACCTTTGGTTCTACCTTAATTATTTCGTCCTCAGTCATACGTATTATATAAAAGGAATGTACACTTAAAGAAATCTCTACTTCCAGCTGGATAACGAAATCCTGGGAAATAGCACAATGCTAAAAAAGCATTAGTCGACGTCGGCTTTCGATCCGGTGCCTACGAACTGCGGCTACTTGTTGAATCCGCTATCCCTGAATTCCTGCTGGACCCTCACCGTAATCCACAACAGCAATAAGTGATGACAGGCTAATTTATCATTTTGCTGTTCGCCCATTCTTTATATCACATCTGCAGATTAAATTTGTTGGATGGAGACGGTATTCTGGGTTTCAAAGGATTCGCCATTCTGAGAAAAGTCTTACGACATGTTACAACGCAAAATGAACTTTAGGAGGTTCTAGAGATGTCTTCATAGGCCATATTACCTGTACACTCCTAGGTCAATCTGAGCTTTTGCTGAGCTATTAAGAATTTTATCTCAAAACTCCAAAAAATACGGGAATCAACCCTACCCACAGTGGTTCGAGAACTAGTTTCGCGTTTGACTCCAGATTTTGTACACAGTTGTCAGGCTGCATAATTAATATTAATAATAATAATAATAATAATAAGTTTATTCACGTAACATACAAATATAATTAAAACTAACATAGGTATACGTAAATAAACTGAATTTATCCACAGAAGAATACATTCTTTATTTCCACTTCGATGGCTCTGCATGTGGAATTATGGTGAAGTGAATATCTATCCATCACATTAAATGTCAAATATCTGTCAAAAAACTGTGCAATGGTATAGTGCTACGTATTGAAAAAAAAACCGCTGATTAAGATGTGGCATAGGGTACGGCAAAGTGGATTGCGGAGTCAAAAGTATGTATAATTATTCCGTAATTCATATTAAATCCAAAAAGACTTTAGAAGAAGCATCCATTAGTCCGCCATATCTAATAGTAGCATTTTTATCAGACACCAAGTTAATAAATATGTCATTTTTGGTTATGGCCGACTACAGATTTCAAAAAACGTACAATTTGAGCGTAATCAACAAATTTTTTTGAAAACTTGGCAAGCCATGTTGCATCTGCCATCTTGATTTTTGGAAAATCGTTGCTAAATTCGTTATCAGCGACCTTCAAAGCTTGAAAACTCGTATTTGAACAACTTTTTGCAAACATCGGTCATCAGAATTCCCAGAAAAGCATAAAAACCCGATTTTGATGTTATTGTACTTTTTTGCTGTAGCTTGTTTGTTTGTTTCAGATTTATTTAGCATTAATGCTACAATGTCCATAATATCCATATTACACAGCATATCACAAAATATATTATGTCTTCAAGACCACATATCTTTATACAAAATTTCACTACTATGAATTCTGGTTTTCCATGAGATTTTCCCTTTGAACATTTTCAAACTGACACATCTTCATATCATGACTTAATTTATTAAATTCGTACAATCCCTTTTGAAATACTGACTTGCTCATTATATTGCTACTGCAGTTTTGTGAATGAAAGTCTATACTTCCTCTAGTAGAATAATTGTGGCACTCATTGTTCAATCCAATAAAATTTTCCGAGTTATTTGGTGGAAGATGATTTTTTAACTTGAATATGAAAATGAAAACCAAGTAGGCTATGAAAGTTTTGATATTTAACCATTGTAGTTCTTTCAGCATAAAATTTAATCTAGTATATTTAAATTCATTTAAGATGATTCTCATAGCTTAATTTTTTAATATTTGTAATTTTGAAGATACAGTTTCATTTGCAGTGAACAAAATAGTCGAACAATATAACAAATGAGGAAGAATGATAGTGTTGTACACATTTTTTTTAAAATAAGCGATATTTTTGAAATAATATATTCATAGTGCCCTTCATTTAATTTTGCTGTCTACCTATATGCCCAAATATTTAAATGATTCGATTGACACAATTTTTTCATGATTAATTGTAAGGTTTATCGTATTTTGATCTAAAGATTTTCCTATTAGCATATATTTGGTTTTGTTTGTGTTTATTTTATTTACATTTAACCAATTTATTAAGTTTTTCATATCATTATTGCAGTTTCAATGTCTTTATTTGATATACACATATATTAATGTATCATCAGCAAATAGTTGAATTTTGCAGTGTTGTAAAATATCAGGAATATCGTTAATATATGAAATAAATAGTAATGGACCTAATTTTCAACCCTGTGGCACACCTACCGAAATGCTTTTAATGTTTGATAATGTATTGCTAATTTTAGTTCTTTGACTTCTATGGATTAAATAATTTTGTAATAAATTGAATACTGAACCTTGAAATTCATAGCAATGCAATTTTGTTAACAATTACCCCCTGTCAATAGTCTCAAATGCTCTCTTGAAATCTCAGAACAACCAAACTTTTTTTCATCCATATTTCGCCTCCATTCTTCTACTACCATTTGAATTGCTGTTTCAGTAGAATACTTTTTTCTGAATCCTGCTTGAAATTTTGTCAATATCTTATTTTCTTCAATATATTCAAACGACTGACTTGAAATACCTCAAAAACGGTATATTTCTAAGAAAATAAACACTGGTACTTAATGAAGCAGTTATGCGTGTGAACGCATCTTTATCTAAACCATATTGGTAAACATACTGAGATGGTACTTCGAGTGTATATAGAAGTACGTACACAGTTTGTATCGACATCACGTTTCGTTACTGGAGGCGTACATCTACACGGTACGACCCATACTACGACCAACATGGTATGATGCACATACGGAATATGTAGGAAGATACTAAGATTCATCTGCATTCGCCCATAAATTATCAGTGGCGTGGTTTTGCTTCAGGGTTTTAGAATAAGATTGAAGTCAAAAACATAATGCTTTTTAATCCACGAATCAGCACCATCAATCTTGTTTAATGTCATCTAATGTGGTACCTAGCTGTGATATATGCTAAGACAGGGGCGAATCCATAGGAAACCTTTGAAAATGACTCTGGGGCCCGAAGCACAAAGTTCGTATGAGGCCCGTATAATTGAAGAGCGGGGATTTGTGATTGTGTCTGTGACAGAAGTACACAAGAGGGGTTTTAACGATGGCTACATGGATGCTTGTGAGAGCAAATGCCACTTGAAAAAGGATTGAATCTGTACATTTTTTCCAATGATTTTTGGAGTGGGAGCTCTCTCCAATATTCAGCATGTATTCAGTTTATGCAACTTTCACGTGGTACGTCGTAGTTTGAATATACAAAAATTTTAATAATGTTTCCGTTTCAGGAGAATTTTGAAGACAACTATTGAAAATAGTCTTGGGTTCTTTTTAACTTATAACTTCAGTGTCGCTGTCTAGAGCAAATTTCACCGTTTTCGAGGTTGCTGAGATTACCCAGTATCGTAAAAGCTGCGGAAAGACACAAATACATATACAGAATAATCGACCAACTGATAGACCGATGAAAATGGACAGTAATGTCTAATAGGCTTATGCGTAAAACCTTGACGTGAGGTAAAAATTAGAAAATCTAGCTGAAAAGGTCATGATTACTTTCCGTCTGTGTAACCATGATCAACCGCAAATATCGCCGTTTCGTGCTCATTATCAACTCATCATTGCAGTAAAGGTCTACTATTGGAGACAGGTAAACGGGAAGCGAACAAATGGCTATGCCTTTTAAAGAAACTCATAATCTTGTGCGCAAGTAGGTGACCACAACTTTCTACTAATCGTTTGCCAAACTGAGTTTCATCCTCATCCCATTCGGTAAAGATTGCAGAGAACTACGTCTTCTGGCTCATAACTGCTCGATGTTCTGCGCTATGCTCAGAAGATGTCACACCACCATCACGGGCGACCCGTTATAGTCGGAACATTCACAACAAACCAGCAATAATTGCTGTTTATGCATATATACATGAATTCTCAACATGTGTCTATTTATGCATAAGTATTCAGTCATCTAAGTTGCGATCGTCACCAAGAAAATATACAGTAGCTAGCAAGGAAAGTTCTCGACTACTTCCCTGATTTATACCGAGTAATTACTTACTTTACTGTTTGGCTCACTCATTACTTCGATTCTTTGTGCCGGTTTACCGGTAAGGCATCACTTGTGGGAGTGCGTAAAACACTGGCGAATATTGAAACATTATCGAATGCAATTTACGTAACTGCACGCTGTGTGAGCAAGGAAAAAGGAAATCCTAGTTTGGTACAAGGCAATTAAACTTATCTTTACAGTATATATCTGTGTGTGGGTGTTGTGATGTTTCACTAATACGTACGAATTAAACTTATAGAACAAGCTTTGCTAATGCTAACCTTTTGGTTGTTACTCAGTATTTGTCAAGGTTTTTTCTAGACTGGGTGTGGTTTTTCATGATGTGTATTATGAAATATAAAAGATAATACCGGGATTGTACAATGTTATGTAGAAGGTATCAAAATGAAATAAGACCACACAAAGTGCCATCTATTACCAGCACCGACCACTACGAAAGTGAAACACCAAGTTGTCTGTTGGAACTTTTTAATGGTGACCCGGCTATTAAATGCGAACTAAGATAGAGATCCTACAGGCCGATTCTGGTAACAGATCGCATTTTGTGCTGCCTAGTTGTCTACATCGTGGATAGAGAATAGTGGCTGACTTTTCATTTGTTGATGCTTTCCGTTTCTGTAACCATAACCAACCGTATACAACGTTGTTTAATTTCAGTAATCGTCAGTGATTGGAGACAGACAATAAAAAGCGAACAAGCGTAAGTAATTCTACTAAAAATATATACTGCCACCATGACCCAAACGAAGATGCCGGGAAACTGTAGTTAACTGGTATCGATATTAAGGTTGGTAGTATCGCATTTGGCTCATAGGTGTCATTTCTTAGCAAACTTTGTACAGTCAACGAAAAATCAACCCAAATGAGAAAGAAAAAATAGGAAACTTATACGTATAAGCGCACAAATTTGTACTCTCATTAATTTATACTCGAAGAAGCTTAAGGCGTAGGCTTATCCGCGAATTTTTCGTTGATTTCGTAATCAATTACCGCAGCAAGTAGCAAAATCTCCACCGTCAGCGTCAAGCTGGCAACAGCGTGGCCTGCCATGGCCCACTCAACCTGAGACCGTCAATCGATACATATGTTTTATTTTACACTGCTGCTAACCGCGACTGCGTGCTCATGAAATTGTTACTAACATAAAACTTTGTTTTTAAACAAATAAACTTCACGTTTTGTATATTTGGTGTTGTTCGTAAATTGACAGGTAACCTGCACGCTTGGGAAATTTCGGAATTTCATTAGTGGCGCCACCTACATGTTCCGCGGGTAAAACAGGGTGCAGAAAGCTAGTTGTGAATATTTTCAAAATACTTATTTTTGTACCGTGCACAATAAATCTAGAAATAGTTTTCTCAACAAAATTTTGAGAGCATTTGACCGTTAAGCTATCCTGTATACACACAGTAAGAATCTATGATGTTTGCTAGTATAAATCGTTTTAGAGTATGGTAAAAATCGGCAGGTTATTGGAGGGTCAAGATTTGATACAGCGAACTTTGAAGGATATCAAGAATCCGTTAACGGAAAAGTATTTGTCATCTGTTATTGGAATCTTATTCAATAGTGACTGCCAGAGAAAGGTGTCATCCTTTGCTCAATTTTTCAAGAATTCTTACTAATTTAGGGTGAATCAGTTTCACAAAACGTAGGCATGGATATTTGATAACAAAAAGGGTTCATTTTTAACTCCAAAATCATGACAGCATAATTTTACATAAAACATAACGGAAAGTTGTTAACTAGCGCCATCTACATACTATATATTCGTCTTCATATTTCTCAACGTCAGGGTTTTCATTTTGATCTTTCAGAAGTATCCCGATTAATAGACAAATAGCGATTTTGAAAATGAACCTTCGGCGTCTTGTATCTAATTAAGGAGCCACGTTTTACTAAAGCATATCTGTCTCAATATCATTATTTTCACGAGCTTAGTATATGATGCTTTTTGGAGCATTCATGATACAATATCCTTTTCAAAAAGTGGCAGTTGTAAATTTCAAAATGGTGGCTGGGTACCATTTTGTAATATTTTTTTAAATGTAATGAGGAATCGTGTGATACCTCATTTTGAAGCTCCTTATGTTAAATTTATAACCATGGAATATAAAATCGCCATCTGTCAAAATGGCTGTCATAGTTGAACGTTGTTGTCGAAAAGGTGTAGTATGTCATATCAATCTTCGTCTCATGGAAGGGTCTACCCGATTATGTAATATAATGAAAAAGTGTCAAAATCTATCAATTTTTTTAAACGGAATCTTCCATATTTTATTGTAGATTTGGATAGACCCTACCAAAAGAAGAAGATACTTTAAACGTTCTAATGATTAGTTGTTACTGATTCAATGTACATCTCAACTTTGACAGCCTGCCAGTCCGCTATTTTGAAAGACTGTGATTTTATACCCCAGGTTCTTAAAGTATTCATAATGAACTTCAAATTAAGATTACATGACCCGCCATTTTAAAAATGTTACAAGATGGTGCCCAGCTGCCATCTTGGAATTTTAAACTGATATTTTCACGTATCAATTTCATTATCCCAAATTTCAGCTTCCTAACCAGACCCGTTCGAAAATTGAGTTTCTGAAAAGCACTGTAAGTAATTCTATCAACAGATTTTGTAAGTGTGAATGCAATAAAACCCTATGTATCACAAGTTGTGCAACATATATCTGTTTTCGGACTAACCAATAATGTGGTGTGGCTGGTTTAGGTTTCAACATGTTCCAATTGCAGTCTGCACATTTACATATTATATTGTATGTACCAGCAAGCCCACAAGTTATGTCCACTGCCATGTTAGAATTATCGCTGACATCCGTACAACATGTAGCCGTTTTTTGCTTCATCTGGACTTTATGGCGAGTACTGTAATTGGTTCATGCATTGTCTCTATAAATATACATAGAGTTTGTAATCATCATTTGTTTTAAATGGATCTATACTGCCAAACAAGGCATATACGGCAACGGGCACGTCGTTAATACACCAGGAAGGAAATGTGTGATATTATCATCCCAGAATACTCCGAGCTTTATAGGTGTATTGTTTATACATTTGATTTGAAAAACAGCTGCTTCTTAGACCCGCTTTCACACGGTACTTGAATCAGAGAGAAGTAGTTAGAGACTGATATAGTACCTAATTCTTTCATGGGAATAGCTGGTGCGGAGATGTTTGATATCATTAGTGTGATTGCTGCAATACCCTAAAGAAGTTGCCGAAAGGACAAAGGGAAGCACAATTATGATGTGCATGTTAAGACTTGCACTAGCACTTGTTAGATAATATCACACGTATTTCGCATAATATTTACGTCTATGATTGTAGCAACACCAGCTATCCAGAAACACGCGATATCCTTTACCTGTTGAGGGTCCGATTCGAATACAGCAACGTCGACGCTGCTCCAAACCGCAGCGTCATCGAGGTCGGCGATGATGTAATAATACTAGGGCGAAATTTCAAATTCACAATAATATTTATAGTATATTCTTCCTATAAGATCACCAGCTGTAATGAGTTATACGGCATGTTAATGGTAAAGATACCAGAACGTACGAAAGTTAAGTCAGATACTATATGAGGCATATTCTTTAAATCAGGAATACTGTACTTCACTGTATGGCCGTATGTCATTGTACAAGGATTTATTTCCATTGCCGTCAAATGATAAAGGTGCTGCTTACTCCGTCTGTCTAGAATTGGAAGTACGGAGTGAATCGACTTAGGCCCATTTTTTGATATGGTGTTTCAAATTCCGTCTGATATCACAGGTGGTTTTGATAGTACCAGTAATGCTTAGTTGTTTAGTAAACGTAGGTCTATTTTGACTGATTCAGTTTTTCACATCTGGGTTTGTAGCTCGAAATTATTGTAATTAACAGATCTTCGATGGACGCAATCAATGTTGCCTCTTATACAAATGCTGCAATTAAACATATATTAGATTAGTTACGCTCCAGTTTGGTTCCCATAAAGTACTATTTTTATTGCTCAACTCTTCAACCATGAAATAATTCGTATTCACTCTCCATATATGTGATCACGTATAGAAGATCAAAGATTCAGGTGAGGATACCGATATCCAGCGTTGTTACACATGAGAAATGACGAATTCAGCATATTCATGTATTGGAATGATTAGTCTTGATACACTTGAATACACGCTCAAAGTATTTGCATACCGTGCCACCCATCACGATGTTAGATGCACAAATAGATAGCAGCAAGCTGTCATCATGCCATTAGCGTCACAGTGCGCAATATTAGCTATTCAAATGCAATGTTCGACGCGCTTCCATATGCGGATAACAAATAATCCATTAGAGCTTTGATTCTTAATCTTTATTCTTCAAACGAGATCTTACATTCAACAATTTCTGCATGGCCGCAGACTCAAACCACAATCTTAGCTCAAAGAAAATTATTCTTATTATATTCACTTCTGGTTTCCTCAAAATTGCCTTGTAGAACGAATTTTAGATTGGTTTTTACCCCTCTATACTTCTACAGTGTGACCAATATATAACCGACTGATTTAAATTGTGCGCCATTTTTGATACATGCATTTCAGTCAGTTAATAAGCAGAATTATCGTGTCATCCATCAACGACCACTACATCCTTGTTGAGTCACAATTTGGTGCGGTATTTGGTATGGCACCAGCGAGTGCTACCGTGATATAGTGCAAAATTTTCTGGTACCTCAAATCCAACAATTTAACCTGCAAAACATGTGGTTCCAGCAGGACGGAGCAACTTGTCACACAGCTAGCTAAACAATGAATCTTTTGCGAACAATATTTCCGGGACGTTTAATTTCTCGATTTGGTGATGTCAACTGGCCACCAAGGTCACCGGATTTAACGGCTCTTGACTTCTTTTATTGGGATTTTTTAAAAAAAGGGCTTATGCCAACAAACCAAATACTGTATGTTAGAGCAGCTGAAGAATAAAATTACGGAAGCCGTTGAAACTATTCCTCCCGAAATCTACCAAAAAGTGATGGAAAATATAATCAAGAGGGCTCAAGTTCGCGCGGATATTTGTCCGATATTATTTTTCATACATAATTTCTAAGTTTCAATAAAAGATTGAGATGAAAAAAATGTACGTATTCTATTTCATTTCACAAATGTTCAAGATGCAAACTAGTCAGTTACATATCGGCCACAATGTAACTGCGACATTATTCCGTTTTTGGATAACTCGCTGGTTTTCACAGCGAGTGCTTGTTACTTACGTAACATCCGTTCGCGTTCCGAACAATGCGAAATCCGACAATTTGTTAAATGTGTGAAGGAACGGATAATAATGTTATAATTACTCGATGACTGGTAGCTTATATTAGATGTTTAATGTCACATGATACAGAACAAAAGTTAATAATTATTCCACCAATAGGGGTACGGTCATAAGAAAACAGCTTAATAAATACGGGAGACACGTTTTCAGTTACATCAGTAATAGCTCATGTTAGCACTCGGTGTCATAAAACATAATAAAAATTAATCAATAAGAAAGAGAGAGAAAGAGAAAGAGCTGCAGTAAAACAGGTTATTCCAATCCGAAATGCTCGTTACTTCCAAAAATCTCTATTTTATGGTATGTCTGGTATCCTTTTACTTACCACGCCTACTGGCGAAGAATTATTGTAATCGCGAAAATTTCGAAAATGAGATATATGTTTTGGATGAAACTTTCACACAAGGTCACAACTATGCTAAGGAAAAATCCCTGTATAATTTTTGAAAATTCTTTCGCGACGGAGTAAGGGATAAAACACGGAAAAGACAAAAATCGTATAAACTTCATTTTTTGACGCTTCAGATGCTCTTGATCATCTTCCAAAAAAAACTCGTATGGTTAAAAATTGGGGGTTGGGGCTTACAAGATGTGGAGGAGGCTATTTATCAATTTCTTGATATTAATATTATTCAACGCTTTAACCCGGTTATTGTACGCAACTATTAGCGACATTTCACACACATCAGAGGTATATTTCTCCGTAATTTGCCTTCAAACCTTAGAATGATAGAGAAATGTTTTCGATTCGAGTTTCTGCTTCTGCCATCTGGGTTCACCGGCTGGCGTGCCAGTCTGGTTGAGTGCCCTGCCAGAACTGCAGCGGTGCTGCGCTGGGCGCTGTGGCGTTTGATGCGTCGTGCAGTCAGATACGGGAAGGGGCAACGTTGCCAGTTGGACGGTATTACCTGTAGGACAGGAAAATAAAGTACATGGACTAATAGTATGCGCCTGTTTGATTGACTCGATCCGTTAACCTTCTCTGTTGTATATGTTCGTAACTAGCTTTTTTCTCAGACGGTTTAACTTGTGCTGAACTGCATTAACTGATGACGGTGTTGCGTGGGAGGTGCGGTTAACTTACTTGACGCTATTTTTTTAATATCATTTTTTTTACTTTAAAAAAGTGGAAAAACTTCAAATTGCACTGATCAAACGTTTTGTTTGTGACGTCATCAGTGAGATAATTGTACGATATTATAACATCTCTTAGTTGGATCAACTTACTGCTTGTTTCCCACTATTCACTTTTTATTTTTCCTGTTTCAGTTGGCGACGGTCATTGCTTTCTTGCACGAGACAATGTGTTAGGTAAGTTCTCAAATGAGCTCCTCCTCCTCATAGTTTTGTAATATCTAACCTTATCGCCAACCACATATAACGAGTATTTTCTAAATATATGACATTTTTTAATAGTCGTCCTAGGATATTTTATTCTGTGATGCTTTCCGAATGTCCACTTTGATTAGAAACAATTTTGTTGTCTTTAAAACCGTTATCTTATAAGAAATGAAAGTATACTAAGTGACATATAAATCCGAACACCCAGTTTAAATGGTTTTATTTTAATAAAATTTTGTATAAGTACTTAATGAAGCATAATAAGAAAATGATAAAAATTTCAAAATGATTGCACTGCTTTAAAGCCCTTTGACCTTTAATAATGTGTGGATGCACCCTGATGTGCTACGCATTCTCCAACGCGCCTAGGCATGCTTCTGATCAGGTGGTCAATGTCCCCCTGTGGTATCTCATTCCAGGCAACCACCAACTCCTCTCGAAGTGCTTCTAGAGTCTGAGGAGGACGTTGCAAATTGAGCAATCTCCTACCCATCATATCCCACACGTGCTCAATTGGGGATAAGTCGGGAGATCTTGGTGGCCATGGTAACAATGTGACATCATTATGTTGAAAGAAGTCTATTGTGACTCTTGCAACATGTGGTCGGGCATTATCTTGTTGGAAAGTTGGATCTGCCAGGGTGTCAAGATAGGGTAAAAGATGGGGTTCTAGAACTTCGTGGATATAACGCTGCGCGTTCATGTTACCTCTGATGAAGATTAAAGGTGACCTGGAACCATAAGCTATAGCACCCCAAACCATAACTCCAACAGTGTGATGAACATGTCTTTCAACACTAAAGACACTAAAGACAATACTGTTCCATTCCTGATCCCAGAGTGACCGTTGTCTGCATCACTCAAGGCGATTACGTCGGTGTTCTCGAGTTAAAGGGAGGACCCAGTGTGGCCGGTATGAAAACAAGCCAAAACTTCTCATTCGTCGGTAAACACTTCGCATGCCAATTGGTCTTCCGTGTTCTGCAAACCATCCATTTGCAATGGACCTGGTAGTGGAGTAACGGTCCCTTAAGGCCAATAATCTTAGGCGGCGATCTTCACGGTCTGTTGTTCTACGGCGGGGTCCAGTGCCCCTTGCTCTTTGCGTACGGCCTTCTCGAAGCAATGCCTGACAACACCTAACCACAGTGTCTACACTTCTCTGCACTCTAACTGCAATTGCCCGAAAAGAAAGTCCAGCTTCCCGAAGTCCCACTATACGGCCCCTATCAAACTCACTAAGTTGACAAAATCGTACAGGTCTCCGTACTCTAGGCATCGTAACCAATCGTAAAGGATGTCAAGAACCAAAATCCGCCAACGTTGATTCTTTACTGCGGCCAAAATATTCATTTTTAGAGCGTTAGTGAATTAAAAAAAAGCAGTATAAAAACCGGAATGTCCAACTGATAAGGCTGAAAATTTTTTCACTTGTTATTTACAGTAAGATAAATACATTCACCAACTTTTATTAAAATAAAACCATTTAAACTGGGTGTTCGGATTTATATGTCACTTAGTATATGATGTACTATGCAGGACTATCTAAAAATAATCCAGTTAAATTAGTATTACGCAAATCAATAGCAAGCGACCCTGGTGTTTTTTGTTTGATCTTGAAAACTGGTTGGGTTGTGGTGCTTTAACTTACGTCTATCATCAGTCCAATGTGTTTCGTCGAATCGAGCACCTTTATATTTTTCGGAAGAGTTTTTCAGAGGAGATTTACAAATCAAGTTTATTCTACTGGGAAATAACTAGGCTATTTGTTTAGGGTTAAGAACTATTTGTCTCCCCATGACCTCCTTACCTTATACAAGGTCTAGATGAGGCCTAGCCTCGAGTATTGCTCACATCTTTGGGATGCTGCCGCCCCGACAATACTATCCATGCGAAATGCTGTTCAGAGACGGTTTGTTCGAATGATCGGTGACGCTTCTCTAACAGACAGTATAGGGACCTTTTCGGGCTGCCGGAGATCTAGGTCTCTTCTACCGCTACACCACTGGGCTTTGCTCCTCAGAGCTCTCTTCCATTATGCCGCCGAGGGATGTGCCTTCCATCCTAACCGTGTCGAACTTCGTACACCCAGAACGGGTCCTTTGTCCCTGGGGTGTCGATATTGTGGAACAATCTTCAAGATCTGGCTTTTCCCAGTTCTACTAATCTCAGGCAGTTCAAAAATCGGATCAACAAAGTTTCTTTGGGATCCTCATAGTAGCCGGCGGCACGGCTGCTTCTGTGTAAAAAAAATTACAATAGTTGATAACAAATACAGTGATTCGAGTTTATAAAATGACTCATGGGGAAAGACACTTCAAATGTTCCAAGAATTGGTTCGTAATTAATTGTATCACCGTTGAACTGAGCATTATAGTGTTCGCTGGTTAAGTCAGAAATAGAAGCTATCTCATATCTAGATAGTCACTCACACTCGACATTTAACGCAATTTAAAGCCATCACGCTCAATGCGAACTGAATTTTACTAATTAACCCTTCTGGTGACCTTGACCTATGGCACTCGTTTATAACGAATGATAGTTCCGTTCGTTTAGTTGTCTTTGCTAATATTTCACAATGGATATTCAAGTGATTTCATGAATTTAGATTTAAAAGCAACTTGTATCACCGCTGAAAAATAGTTATTCATGTATCTGGGGCGTACAGTAGGCGGTTATACTAAGATAGACTAAGAGAAGTACGTTCAGTAGAACCTCGATTATCCGAAATAATGTGGACCCAAGTGCTTTCGGATAATCGAAATTTAGTATAAAATGGAAGTAAATATTTAGATTCATAATGCTTTTATTGAGAAAAGTAAATGCGTGTGTTAAGTGAGTATATACCTATATAAAGTTACGTAAAATGTAAACATGGGGATACAAACATACATATTTACGAGAATTTAGTAAAAAAAGAAGTAATTTTTAACTTTACACGATTTGCATTATTTCTATTTTTGGCAGAAATATCCCTCCAACGTTTGATAGGTAGCACATCAGCTGCTGACGCATTTTATGGTTGTTTGACGTCGACGCCTTTTGTAGAGCTCCTAATCTCTCAGAATGTGATATTTTAGCAGAAATTTTATTACCTTATTTTTTACTTGGCTCCATCTTCTGCTATCCAATATGCCACATTCTTGAGGTTAATCTCTTTTAAACAATCCACGAGGTTACAACCATTATCAACTTGATCTAAAATTTGCTCTAATAACAACGTCTGTAATTGCGTTTTTCTAAAACTCCTTGATCCATTGGCTGAATCAGTGTCGTTACATTAGGAGGCAAAAACATCACAAACACACACCCACATAATATATAACTGATAATGATTCATTTGATTTATTTTCTTCCTTACTATATATTGTGTTGTCGCAAAAACCTGAACATCAAAGCACAGAATGGTCTGGGGTAGGTATTTCCGCTTTCAAAAGACGGCCAGCTCCCCAAAGTGATAAGCATGAAGATTTGTAATGTACCAGACACATTACCCTCGGCCTTCGTCCCGAAAACAACAAATTCTCTCCGAGTACGCGAAAACCTACCCAGAACTGTTGTCGCAACATACCGACTGACTGTCATGCAATCTTCGACTAATAATGCTGCATCTGCATCGTTGATAGATTTGAAATGCGAGAAATAGTACTCCGGCGCCTCAAGGGAGCAACATGGTTGTTTGTCTTGTGATACAAGACATAGCAGTTTGGCCTTGAGATGACGAAGCAAAACATCTGGGATCTAATAACAAACCATAAGAAAAGAGCAGGAAGTAAAAAACTGATGGTCCACTAGTTGGTTCGGAGAATATCAGTTAGACCTTTCCTTCAAGGGTAGTTAACCAAATTGGGTCAGAATTAACATAGGAACACTCTTGTGTGAGAACTGGATAGTCAACCTTCTTGACGCCATTTGTCTCAAAAATCTAAATATTTAAAAATGCTTAAACTATCTCTATACTGGCTTAATGATATGCGAATATTCAAGGGTGTGAATCTACATGAAAAATTGATGTTAGTTTGCTTTATAAACTATTGTCCAAAAATGTTTCCTTACACAAACTCGGGGTGTTGAAGTTTTAGGAAAAAAAATTGAAATTAATTTTCAGAACCGCTTCAGATATTTCACTGATATTTAGTACGTAGTGAAAGTTAATAAAGTTGCATATTTTTCAATGCAAAAATAAATTTTTAGCTTTAACAGTGGCGTGCGTACGGGTGTTGACTTCGATATTTCGAATTTCGATATTGAAAAAAATGGTACGCCAATGATTTTTTGAGTAAAAAAATAAAAACCGTTCTATTGTCTAACTTGCAAAATTATTATTAATTTAATGGGAAAAATTACACATTAGGGTTAATGAACAACAACAACAGGACATTAAAACCATCGAAATGATTACAAAAATTGTTGAAAATGGCCCTCTTCACTCAGTATGCATGCTTCCGCCCTCCTTCTCATGGAATTGCGCACTCGTTGAAATATCCCTGGAGTGTTTTTTATGCTATCACAAGCTGCAACTATTCTTTCTCTTAATTCCTCTACAGTGTTAATGGGACTTGTGTACACTAGTGTCTTAAGATAGCCCCACAAATATAACTCTAAACTGTTGAGGTCTGGAGACCTTGGTGGCCATTCTTGGGGTCCACCGCGGATAATTCAACGATTTGGATAAACAGTTTGTAAATACTTACGAACCCCTACACTGAAATGCGCTGGTGCACCATCATGCATGTACCACATATTGTTTCTTATTACTAACGGAACATCATCAAGCAGCAAAGGCAACTGTTGTTGAAGAAAATTGAGGTAAGTCTGTCCATCAAGTCGCCCCGGCAAGAATAATGGGCCAATAAAGTGGTTGCCAATAATTCCTGCCCATACGTTAACCGGAAATTGGTGCTGGAAATAGGTTTCGGTTACGCCATAGGGAGTTTCTTCTGCCCACAAATGATTATTGTGGAAATTCTGAATGGCATTTCGAGAAAAATTAGCTTCGTCCGTGAACAGAATCATTAATCCAAATTGCGGATTTTGTGTAATTTTTTGAAGATACCACCGACAAAGGTCACACGCCTTGGAAAATCAATGGGAAGTAATGCCTGTACTCTTAAAATATAGTAAGGATATAACAAGAAATCCACTAAAATTCTCCAAACAATTTGATGGCAAATATTTAAGTGACTAGCGATCTTCCTCTTACTCGTTTCAGGATGTTCTTCGACTTCGTGTAGCACTGCTTTCTCAATTTCAGGTGTTCTCACCCTTAGAGGTCTACCTTCAGATGTTCCTTTTCGGACGGAACCAGTTTCAACAAGACGACGATGAGTAATAGAAAAGGTTCGACTATCTGGCAAAGCACGATCGGCAAGACCATATGCGTAATGCATTTACGCCATTTCTGCATTTGAATAATTCACCATTATCAAGATTGTAAAAACTAAATAAAAGATGTCACAGCGAACCGATTTGAATAATAGAGACTTGTTAGATGTCAAAAGCCAGTGACATATTCCAGAGCAACTAGATATTTATTGCTAAATTGCATTCTTCAATTATTACATTAATTTTCTAGGACAATAGAACGGTTTTTATTTTTTTACTCAAAAATGGCGCATCGAAGGAAAATAATTCAAGAGAGATTATTTGTTTTAAATTGAACGGGGAATTCAAAAATAATTTTTATTTGGCAAAAAACCATTGACGTACCACTTTTTTCTTAAAAAACATCGAAGTCAATAGCCCTACACACGCCACTGTTAAAGCTAAACATTATTTTTGCATTGAATAATATGCAACTTTATTAACTTTCAATACGTACTAAGTATCAGTGAAATATCTGAAGCGGTTCTGAAAATATTAATTAATTTCCATTTTTTTCCAAAAACTTCTACACCCCGAATTTTTGTAAGGAAATATTTTTTGACCATAGTTTATAAAACAAACTAACTATTTTTTCATGTAGATTCACACCCCTAAATATTCGCATATCATTAAGGAACACCCAGTATATAACATGTTATTTCGAATTTTCAGAATGGGAATTGGCTAGTGGGCCTGAAGCTCCTGTACGTAATCCATATCCCATAGTCACACAATGCAGTGATTCCAACAATTTATTACCTCAGTAGTATATTTTATATCGCAACGAGACAATTCCATGTACAGACAAAATCCAACTTTTACGAGTATAGTTCATTCTTTATATCGATCATAAAGCCTTATCGAATCAGGCTCAGTTCCATTTCAGGCGTCCGTTGTTGTTACATAAACCAATTTTATTCTCAAAATTTAAGACCTCGCAACATGTCGCTGCGAAGGATATATCTATTAAAATGATCATATATCTTTATGCGAGCGCAAGGGTCAATATAATAGATAGGTGTGAATATTGATGATATGCGATAATTCTGACATGTATACGATCCGTATTTTTCTTTGATGTAGTTACACATAATCATAAAGGTATATATGTAAAATTATATTAGTATTATTATTCATTCATAAAATATATTTTTTTCTTTAAGAAGCAGCATTTCTTCCGAAGACTCAGCTTTGCGATGTTAAATGGTCCTGCGCCAGTATTGTGATGATGCCTTGTTGAACATGTACAAAGTTGTTTTCTAAAGCAGTTACATCAGTAGAATTTTGTGCCAAAGTCAATATTTAGCGAAAAATAGGCCATGTGATTTAGTCAAAATTGAGTATCTTAAATAAATACGTTTATTGCTATTAAAAACATAGTAATTGCACTTTTTGCATATCGGAAAATTTCCTGCGACACTGTCCTATCAAAATCAACATAACTTTAAACGTAACATGAACACTAATATTTTAAAATAAGTAGCATATAATTTTTTGCTAACATAATTAAGACCCCATACGATGGAAATGGAAATTTTTCGGACCCATGTTTGTGTATCACCCTGCATCATTATTTAACAAGTCAATAAATAATTAAAATAAAAACTATAACTGATCTCCGGTACTCGGCTTGGTAGAACTTCTTTTCATACCTCACATAAACCCGTAAATCACCAGAGAGGAATCAAGTCACCGGCGCGTGATGCCCGAGACAAGTGACAGGCGAATGTTTCTTGCAACACGTTGCGCCGTTGAGAGACAGAAGACGCTCAGCCTGTTCTCTCCTCGGGAGGGAACATCTGTTGATGGACATACGGATGAAAGATAAAAAGAGAACGAAAAGAACTAGATGAGATATCATACTGCAACTGAGATGGTGCAGACAGTGCCGGGTTCTTTAAACGACTGTGTTTGGGAATAAAATCGGGTCATGAGATATATCATTTCTGTTGTATAAAAACAATTGTTTTTCACTACTAACCTGAGAAAACACCATTATTGACCGCAATGCCTTATTGAGACGTAGCATTTCCCTCCTTAGGTAATTAACGAAAGCAAAAAATACCTAGGTGAATAATAATGTCATTGTCTCATGTCTATTTCATTGTGTCAGCTTGACAACTGAACTTTATATTCTGGAATATATTAGAACCGTTGAGAAATAACTTATTTTGAGTATATCTCCTCTTGTAGCACTCATTCTTGAATACCTGCAGCAACTATTACTCGATTACGCCCCGGCATATGTATGTACAAATGCAAGTCCCCTCGTATACTGGATAGCCGCTCGATAGCAATGTGTCGGAAACAGTCTCCGTAAAAAACAACCCAGAAATAAACTTGTGTCATAAGAATGTTCAGTTTGTTCCATTTGAAGGGAAGACATATTTTTTAAAAATTTAAAGGACAAATGTATGGATATCTATGATGTGCGAAATATGTATAATACGTGAGTAGACTTTTCGGGGTTGGAAGCGTATTAATATACTCAGATAATTTTTTTGTCAAAAATGATCAGCATCCCCTGAAACGTGAAATAACAAACTTTGAGAAATTTTCATTTTTTTCTACACTAAACTACAAAGCTTTTTGGTCCTGGGCATAGTAGAAACCTTGAATAAAAACTTTATAAGAAACCGTGCGCTACTTCTCAAGTGACATGATTTTTTCACGATGTACATGTCATATAAAATCAATACCTCGTTTTCAAAATTTTTCGCAGTAACAATGCATCCTCTCCCAGTGGCATAGGAAGTAAAAACGCAAATCAATAGTCCATAAATTACAATATCCTGAAGCTATGTGTATTAGTGCGCTTTTTCTTTTTCTCTCGCCTTCAAAATTAACATGTTGAATTGACCTCGTAAAGGTTATAATCAAAGACAACTAAACAAACACGACTTTTCTCTGCCCTTGCGAACTGTCTTCTTGAGTGAATTCTTTTGAATCCTCGAACTCTTGCCAAATCCGTTTGTCACCGTCTAAAAATAAGATTACTCTTCAATTGACCTTGTATAAGGATCAACAACTCTCTGAGTATTTGGTCAGATAATTACAATCGACACATCCGCCATTTTTGTAAATCGAACATACTTCCTCCCCATATTTCTTAGAAACTAACCATAGGATTGATTGCTTTGGTTCCATGAGTACTTTTGTTCAGAAAATCGAGAAATATGTAATTCTCAATTTTTAGACAAATCGAATGGGTTCCATTTTCCATGTGTTTTATGCGGGTTCCTTAACTAATATTTTTTATACTTGAGGCTTAAGTCCTCACAATTAGCACTCATCACATTCAACATCAAAAGTTTCGTTAATACTCGACTACGCGTGGCATGTATGATGCATTCATGTATTCAGAAAATTCTATTTCACGGGCTAGTGGCCAAACAGCTTGATGGATTTTGTCTCTAGATTTGTATTGTCAGCCCGAGTGGGTATTAATTAAACTTCAACATTGAAATTTCGATTTCACGAGCAACAAGCCAAACGGCTTGATGGATTTTGACATTTGAGGTGTCTTTAAATTCGCCTTGATAGCACAATTAAAAATTCATTCTTTTCTGTTACTGCAGTCGAGCTTTCTGTATTTTTTAAAAATGTACTTGTTTTTATAGTAACTTATCTCATCGCCTGGAACCTTATATCCTCTCCATTAATCTGACAACCTGCTCCTGACCGTAAAGCGTTGCTGGAAAGTATACCTTTGGTCCGGTCCTGGATGTAAAGCATCAGTTTTTCAGGTCATGACGGGTGGTAAACGGGCCCAGAATGAAATATGTACATAACAATGTGCGATAAGAAAATGTAATCCGTTGAAAAATACGCTGAGCCAGCAGCAGCACGCTGAAAGCAACCGGAAATTTCCGGGACGAAGAGCGTCAGTGTTACGCCAAGCGCTGAAATATAATAGTTGTTAAGCTGGAAAAAGATACATTCGGGACACGGCTGGGGAAAATCTTCTAAATAACAGACGTGGCGGCAAAGGTCATTTTCTGTGAAGTTTCCGATATTTGAACACGTTTAGTCTGAAGGCTGGCATACACACGTACGGGGTTTGTCCGGAAAGTAATAGGACTGAGTAGATTAAAAAAAAAATATTGCGACAATCGTTACAATTCTTTAAAAACTGTCAAAATAGGCTCCTTCTGCGTCGATGCAGCGCTGCCAGCGCGATTTCCAAGCATTGAAGGCGTCACGGAATAGCCTTGAGAGCCGCGGTGCATGCTGCTTGGATCCCCTCTGTCGTCTCAAAATGCTTGCCTTTCATCGGCCTTTTCAGGCGAGGAAACAAAAAAGTCCGGGGGGCCTCATCTAGGCTGTAGGGCGGAAGCGGATGCCGGCCTTGGTCAGGTAGCTGTTCACAAGAAAGGCGGTGTGAGCCGGGGCGTTGTCGTGGTGCAACTTCCAGCCAGCTGCGATGTCTTGTCGGACCCGGCTGACCCTTCGTTTGAGTCTGAGCACTTCCACGTAAAACTTGGCGTTGACGGTTTGTCCAGGAGGAACAAATTTATGGTGGATGATGCCTTTGATGTCAAAGAAGACAATGAGCATCGTTTCCACTTTGGATTTGCTCATTCTTCCCTTTTTTGGGCGAGGAGACGCCGTCGTGTGCCACTCGGAAGATTTCCTCTTTGTTTCGGGATCATACTCAAAGATCCACGACTCGTCACTTTCACACATGTTCAAATTTTCTTGGCACACTTCCACTCGCCGCAATTTCTGGTCGTCAGTTAGCACTTTTGGGACCATCTTCGCGCACACCTTGCGCATGTTCAAATGCTGTGTCACAATGTCATGAACCACAGATTTTGGTAAATTTAACATCTGGGCAATTAAACGAATACTTAGTCGACGGTCTGAGTTCAAAACTTTGCGCACACGAGTCACATTATCGGTGTTTGTCGAAGTCTTCCAGCATGGTCTTCATCAGCGACCTCTTCCCGGCACTCCAAAAAGGCCTGGTGCCACCGAAACACACCACTTCTTGCTAAAGCAACACCTGGGTAAGCTTGCTTGATCATATCAAACGTCTCTGTCGCAGATTTACCGAGTTTCACACAGAATTTAATCGCGTACCTCTTCTCTAACGAACGCTGTATTTTCAGCTTGCACCACTCACAGAAACACGTTGCGCTAAAATGCCTGTCCTGACTCTCCAAGTTTTCGGAGACAACTGACCAGCCGCTCATTCGTTAGCTAGGAACGCCCTCTACCGAATCCAGTCGGTGCGCGCAGTACAGTCATAGTGGAAGAAAATGAGTCCTATTACTTTCCAATTATTACAAGCCCTGTACATGCTACTCGTACGTATTTCAGTTTTCGTTGTCGCGTCCCGTCAATTGTTTGGCATGAGTAACATTTTTCACTGTGTGTCTGTATGCCTGATGACCATAGACTAAGATGTACTTTTCTCCACATAACATCTACGCTCTGTACAAGAGCCAACTAAGGCGCAACCTCGAATACTGCTTACGTGTTTGGGGTGCTGCCACCATGACTACATTGTCCATGCTCGATGTTATTGAGAGGAGGGATTTCCGAGTGATCGGTTACTCTTCTCTAACGGACAGTCTCGGAAACCTTCCACACCGACGAGGCGTCCGCCATCTGTGAGATAGTAGCAGAAACACAAAAAAAAATTAGAAATATGCTTTGAAGAGTATTTGGTTCTGCGACTGTCTCGTAGATATTCAATTCCTTCTTGGCGCCTTTCTAATGCCCATTTTAATTGGATGTATTTTGGTGGAATATGTTGATCAGTGCCAGATAATGAAAATTATAACATATTTTTATATTCGTATGTCTTCGTCAGGTGTCAGTCAATGGATGTTATATGTACATGGTACATGTTACTACTATGCCAACTACGCAAACACTTCTACATACTTTACATATCATAAATTTCTCCTAACATTAACTAAAACTGGCAGGTACGACCGCGCCTTTGTCCTTAGGGTGTCGATCATGTTTTTCGAAAGCAGTTTCTTAGAAGCGCAATTTTGCCACTTATGCTACATATGATTTTTTATATACTTTTGGAACGTATAGGTTCGAGAACCATTTTTGTATTCCTTTGGTTAGGTAATGAAAATTTACATTTCAGGTCCACTAATAAAATCATGCATTTTTGCCTGGAAAATCGCCAAAAAAATGTTTCACCGAATTTCTCCAATTTTTGACACAACGTTCCACAGTCAAAATATAAATTTGTTTCTTGAGAAACCGCTATTTTGCTGATTTTTTACATTTTTGACGGATAACGAATACTTGGCTGATAGTATATATTTTGAATGTCTTTTTTAGTTCCGTTTGCAAAATAATGATTTCTTGTCCGGAAAGTCGATGAAAATCGGAAAAAACTCTTTTTTACCTATTTTACCAATTTTAGACATTTTTAGAGTAGAATACAAAAACTTGACTCACTCAAAAACTCCATCAACGGTAATGTTTCTAATTCATTTTTGAATTGCCCAAAAATCTCTTAACTGAACTAAATTGACAAATATTGGAGAAAATCAGCGACAATATGGTTTTTCACAAAAATGCATACGTCTCATAGATGACAATACAGTATCTTATTTCATCTCGCACAATTTTTTGGACGCGTATTAGGTTGAATAACACTGGTGAACAAAATAAAAATAATTTTTTGAGACATGGTGGTTCTTGTGTAAAACGTATCCAAAAAGCCGGAAATAGCATTCGATTTTTTCTATCACCCACGGTTTTCTTGCAATAAGGCATTTTATTTAATGCTTATACTCGTAAAACTTAAGGATATGTGTGTAAGAGTAATAAATACTCAAATAAACATTAATCTCAGAATGTTGTTGTCGATGATTTACGACGATATGTTGCTCCTGAAGTATCTCTTAACAATGTCCAGCAATAATCAGCAAGCAAATTCATTCATATGAACTGCGTGCGCTATAGGTACAGACGGATATTTATTTCCGTTGTGTATCAATACCGCTTTTAAACCAAGCTTAGAGGAATCAGTGAACAGGCGCCAATCATTTGGATCATGTTGCTGTCCTAACGCGTCAAGGAAATTTTTGACATCGGAGAAATATATCAACTCCCTTTCTTGACGGAAACAGTGTGTGATCCGTTTTCGGTAAAAAGTAATGTTAACATCACCGTGCAGAAGATTCCATCCTTTTAATCTTGACGTTATAAGTTTTGACTGGGATTTTGACAGATTTAATTCTCTAACTAAGTTATTAAGTTCGCCCTGTGTGATAAAATGCTGTTGAACATCCTGGCAGGTCAAACGAAGGACCGCAATTTTTACGCTTTCTGTACCATCACTTTCAGAATCGGTGGATTCGACTTTTTCATTGAAAGACCAAGATTCTGGTGGAACTGGGACAGAAAGCTCATCACTATGCTTAACGGGCCTCAACGCTGATGGTAAATTAAAATACTTAACAGTATGTTTCGATTTTGGTCCAATACCTTTAATATTTGTGAGGCAAAAATAGCAATCAGTAGTATGGTCTCTCGGTTCTCTCCAAACCATTGGTGCCTCAAAGGGCATTTTACGATTGTCGCCTCTTAACCAACCTGTTAACAACGTTAAACAAGCCTTACAACATATATGAGAGGCCCATAGTTTATCTTGGTCGCCAAGTTTAATTCCAAAATAAAGTCCGTATGCTTTCAACACAAGGGGAGTAAAAGTACGTTTTTGGGATTTAAAAGTTAGCTCTCCCCACACATAACAAAAACTGTTCACACTATTTACACAATTTCTAGGCGTTGTCCATACAGCTAGTCTCGATCACAGTAAACTAAAAAGAACACACCGTTTTAACAAAAATTTACAGTACTCAGAACATCTCAGTACTCTTCAACACAGAAAACGAAACTGACTCGGCTGCTATTAGTTTATTAATAAACGAAAAACGCTCTCTAAACATAACAGGAATAGACAGGTCTTAATATTATATATGTGCGTCATGACATAAACACCGAGAAATACAGCAATAAAAGTAGATGTTACCGAATATCTGTGGGTGAAAATTTTGTTTTTAGATTTGATTTAATTGTCTCAAAATACATAAGATACACCCAAAAATTGTTATGTCACAAATCCTGTGTTTATCAGTGTAATCAATGCTGAAACTATAACGGTCACCAAGTTTCGACAAAAATAGTTTTCTCAGTTATTCCATTCTAAATTCTACAATCTTGCTATCTGCGTTCACATCATAAAATTTCAGTCGGCAAAGGAACGAATCTTCTCATTCAATCTATATAAAGTAATCCTTTCCTGCAATCTTTCGGTTACAGGCTCATGCATAGGTATCAGGCGAGCATCTTGTTTGGATAAGCTTGTGAATAATTCAAAATTATCGCAATGAATTCATGAATCTTTAGCTTAGTTTTCCGTATCTTCGTTCAATGTCCACCAAATCGGATAATAGCTTGCTGCTAGAGTATGGTATTAACATTTCAACTTGGTAATGAAACGGTGAGAATGGGCTCATACGATTTATGTATTAGATAAGGGAATTGCCAATTTATAATGTAGACTTTGACGGAAACTAAAAAAAAACAAAAAGATTTTAACAAGTGGTGTGACAAGTCATCGTTGGTTGTTAGTGCGATTCGTAGGGCCTTAGCTTTTGTGTCCGAATATCAGTTAGTAAGTCCGGTAGCTCGGAAGCCAGACAATGTTAAGGGAAAAATGGAGTCGAGTAGGTCGACTCTACACTTCCCATGCAACGCTGTCATTTGTTCGTGAAGGATTAAGCAAATATCACTGATTTTGTACACACCAATACACATAATCACCCAGATGCGATCTGGCTATTCAACTAACTTCTTCTCAGAGATAACAACTACAGACTACTCGGCTTCGCAAAATACGAGGAATGTCTTTCAAGTTTTGCATATAGAAACATAGTAGGCCGCGCGGATCGAACGTTAGTACTGAATCTTAACCTCACTCTTTAGTAAACTTAAATTCAAAGTTTCACAACAATACGTGCAGTGTTCTCACTACAGTGAATTTTTCAGTGTCACCAAGTCATTAGAAAAATGGAACTCAACCGAGAACATATTCGCGCCATGATTTATTACAACTTTCAGAGACAATTATCGCAACAAGAAAGCGTTGCTGAGTTACTGTCTGTTTTCGGCAACGAAGCGCCACATCAGTCGACAATTTCCCGTTGGTATGGAGAATTCAAACGTGGACGGGTGAGTCTTAGCGACGATCGTGGGGTGGGTGCACCAAAAACGGCAGTCACCCAGGAAAACGTCGATGCTGTGCGCAAAGTCATCATTGAAGATAGACATGTGACATATCACGAGATTGAGGCATCCTTGAAGATCTCAAAGACCTCCATTCAAAAAAATGTACATGAGGAATTAGGAGTAAGAATTAGTTTCTCGTTGGATACCCCACCTGTTGACTGAAGAGCAGAAAACAGCCAGGATTAATTGGTCTCAAAAAACGCTTGACCGTTTCAATTCTGGAAAGTCAAAAAATGTGTACAGCATTGTTAGTGGTGATGAATCGTGGATTTACTGTTATGAACCAGAAAATAAACGACAGTCGGCTGTTTGGGTGTTCCAAGGTGAAGAAAAGCCAACAAAAGTCATCCGTTCTCGAAGTGTTTCGAAAAAGATAGTCGCGACATTTGTGTCAAAAGCAGGCCATATTGCAACAATTCCTCTCAATGAGCAAAGAACTGTTACTGCGGATTGGTATACCACCATTTGTTTGCCAAAAGTCATCACCGTGCTTCGAAAAATCAACCCCAAAAGAAGAATCATCCTCCACCAAGACAATGCAAGCTCGCACACTGCCCAAAAAACAAGGCAGAATTTAATGGAAGAAAAGTGGAATTATTGGACCATCCTCCATATAGTCCCGATCTAACACCTAAAGATTTCTTTACTTTCCCGAAAATTAAAAACAGACTGCGTGGTCAAAGGTTCCAGTCACCAGAAGAAGCAGTGGACGCTTGCAAAAAGGCATTTAAAACTACGTACCGTGTTGTTTTATTTCCATATGCAAAACTTAAAAGACATCCCTCGTATATAGTTGAGCCATTCCTCCATATATGGACGCTCACAACGATCCTAGTGAGCAAACGTGGAATGACTGTTTGCACCCTAAAAACTACCTAGTTTGCAAGATGACATTTTATAGGTTTTTTGACAATTTATAGTTTTTTTTACATAATACCCGTGCGGATCTGAAAAACACTGTTTGATCCTTTGGAAAGGTCCTTTTTGAATAAGACCACTTAAAAAAAGAATCATAATATTTTCTGAGCGGATGTGAAAGTACTTCTTGGACAATAAATGATCAGCGAGTTTTAACGATTTGAAACTGGGGAGGTTCCAATTCCACATTTGGTGGTCGTACACAGTTGGTTGCTACTTGTTTAAGAAATCGTTGCTGATAGAAGCAGGGGTGGCAACGGGTCACCTTCTATTGGACCCTTTTCGTTGTACCAACTCTGTATCCACATGCTTGTCTATTATTAACTGATTACTGAATAAACTCCAGCGATGCAATGTACAGTCGGAGAAAAGCAAAAGTTCACCAATTTTTTCCTAACAAGGTTAAAAATAGCTTTAAAATAAAGTAATATCAAAATACTCTTCAGGGTATTCTTAAGCAAGATTTAAACTTGAATTCAGATACCTAGCGACCTCAAAAATTATAATTTTTAACAGACTCTTTAACCATTGGATATACCCATGTTTAGTGCTCTTCAGAGATTAAATCGCTGTATCTCGGTCAGATTCAGAGAAAAGTTAGTGAAAACCTGTTTTGTTCGGAATGATTCAAAAACCTTGAAAAAAATTGTACGGGCCGAAACATTGTAATTTATTTGAATAAATGCTTCAACAAATTTGATCTATGTTTACCGTGTGTGGGTATATTCAATGCTTCAAAAATCGGTTAAAAATTATGATTTTTGAGGAAGGAAATAATCTAACTTAAAGTTCAAACCTTGCTAAACAAGACCTTGAAGTTTAGTTGATTTGAAAGCGATTTCAACCTTGTTCGTCAGGCTGATATCACTGAAAACCAAATTTGTCTGCCGGCTTGAGTTCAATGTCTACGTGAGAGAAGTATACAGGGTGGCCGCAAAGTTGGGGTTTTCCTTTTCAGAAACAACTACCCTTGAAATAACAAAGGTAATGTGTAGTGAAACGAGGGCGACCAAGTAAAAAAATAAAGGAAAAAGTACTCACTCTCCAGTTGACGAGAAGGGCTAAGTACGTCTCTGCCCGAAATCATACCGCTCCAACAGAAAATGAAATCAGCTGATGCGCTACCGAGCAGACGCAGGCAAACAAGGAAGGCAAAATGTTGCGTAAAAAGTCTAGGTATTGCATCCCGTCCAATCGATTTGGGGGAATAAATGGTCCAATGAGCATACCGTTCACCATGCCAGCCCAAACATTCACCGAAAATGTTTGTTGAAAATGTGCCCGACAGACAGGTTGCGGATTTTCTACCGACCAAACATGAGTGTTGCGAAAGTTATTCACCCCATTACGCGTGAATGTAGATTCGTCTGTCACCAATATGCACTTCAAAAAGTCCGGATTATTGTCATGTTGATGCAACAACCACTCACAAAACCGCACTCTTGCTGGAAAATCGTCAGGTTGAAGGGCTTGTACACGTTGGACGTGAAACCGATACAGCCCCTCTTCACGCAGCGTTTGCCACACTTTAGTTTTTGATACTTGCACTTCTCTAGCCACGTCTCTAGTGCTTGTTGAGGGATTCTCGTCTACGCGATTCAGTAGTTCTTCCTCAACTTGCACCATTCGTGGCTGTCTAGGCCTCCCACTGTGCCCACCTCGAAATTCCTCCAAATGACCCATATCCCTGACTCTCTGGACCAGGTACACAAATCTGCGGGCCCTTGGATGATGTCGTCTAGGGAAACGATCTGCATACACTCGCGAAGCCTCTGTAGCATTTTGAAGACATTCGCCATAAATTAACAACATATCAACGAGTTCATTATTGGTGTATGAGTGTGCCATTATTATTTTTTTTTGAAACGCAATCGATTATACGGGTTCGTTTACCTCTACACGCGTGACCGTAACCGTCAGTTGAAGGTTGCATACTGACCTGACACACTGACCCAGTTCTGTCGTCGGGTTGAGCTAGTGTCCTAGTACCACTCGGGGATGTCGCGGGTCGCGGCTACAGGACGGTATTTAGATATTTTTGATGTTGCAGAGCCCTTTATCTCGGTTCCCTTAAGACATTGGTGTATATGGTACTAAGAAAAATTGCGTATGTTTTCAAGATCTACACGTCGTGTAAAGGAAAACCCCAACTTTGCGGACACCCTGTATAAAGACATATATGTTGGAAAAAGATAGAAGTCGGCTAGATACCGAAGCTCATTACCTCGTTGTCGAGCAACTCTGATGCGACAATCAGCCGCGTGATAAATACGTTCCACCAGTTCCTTGAATTAGCATGCATGTCGAAAATATGCTTTAGCTTACTCTCTACGCCCAAAAAGTGCTTTTATTTTGAGCGTACACATTTTTGAATTGTGAATAGTGGCGAATCTGCTTAGGATCGATTCGAGATTGGTTGCTAGGCAATATGGTGATGACCTTTTGCTGTTCAGACGGCTTCTCTTTCTAACATGTGTTGATGCACACTTCTCGCATTTCTCACTCGTACACATTCAACTCAAGCTGTCAGACAAATTTTGTTTTCGCATATAATCATTGAGGTCTACTTGTAATATGTACGAGCATGCTTCATTAGCGCTCTCGATCTAACGTACATGTTTCTCTCTCTGTCTTTGTCAAACACATTAAATACGGGATTTCAATGATTCTATGCCGATCCTGTATAGAGAAACACAACATCCAGACATACCTGGCTACCCACCCCTGTTGATACAAACAAAATGTTGGAGAATTGAAAGCGTGAGAGCATCCTGTAAATATATTTGCTGAAAATCAGCGCTTCCTGTTGAATAATCCGAGGACGTTTCCGGCTTTGAAAGTTTGAAGCCGTTCTTCAGTGGGTGAAACGAGGAAACTAGATTCAAGGGCCGTCCTAAAAAATTCATGATGAGGCGAAAGCGGTCGAGAAAATGCTCGACGCGACGACGAAATTGAGATTAGGAAAAGCCGGTAACGTGGAAGACAAAGACACTGAGAGTATACAGGGGCTTCTATACCAGAAGAACAATTAACTTCATGCTACACAAGGATCTGCATAATTTTCATTCTAGGCAAAAGTATAATCTGTTTGTGCCTTTCACAAAACAAGGTGTCTTGGGGCCAGGAATAAAGAACGAGTCGCCCAATGAAGTAAAACTATCTCGTTGAAGCGGTTCAAAACATGTTTAAATAGTTTTTTGTTAGGTAAGTGTTGGTAGAGTGTGTCTGAGTTTGTTAATGTTTAAGAAATTCTATTTTGTTTTCTGACTTGACGAATCCAATGCATATTATTATGTCTCCTGGATAATCATAAAAATAACAATAATAATATTAGATTATTAATAATAATAGTGATAGACTATTATGATTATTATTATTATTATTATTATATACCAAAATGGAAGAGAATACCATACCACGTCGTACGCTACAGCTAACGCGGTGTTCCTTTGTATGCACAGCGGTTCGAAGACTGAAAAACCCGGCCAAAAGCCAAACAACATGCCTGATATATTGAATCCGCCATTTCGATTTTCTAAAAATATCAAATTCGTCATCAGCAACCTTTAAAACATAGAAAACTCGAATTTGAGCATAATCGAAACATTGTTTTGCAAATACCATATTGAATCCGTCATTTTGATTTCCCAAAAGTCAATATCAAATTCGTTATCAGCGACTTGAAAAACATACAAAAACTCGATACTAAATTTGTAACTCGAACATTTTTTTTGCTAACATATTGAATCCGCCATTTTGATTGTTCACAAGTGAATATCATACGTGTTATCATCGAGCTCGATAACATGTCAATGAAGTCTTTTGTTGCTTTTTAATGCATCTTTCTAGTTTTTGGGCATTTGAACCACCGTTAGCAGACTATAGTTGGCTTTCTTGATAGACGTCTTTGCGCTCTTGACATGGCCTATATCAAAAAGAATGCAGAGCGTGGAGAATTTATCTGGATGAGTGAAAATATAAGTTTTTTCTTTCTACGTTTACAACCACCTGGACTTGAAAGATTTTTTGTATCGATTAAAAAACGTGTATTGACATCTTGTAAATCTACTACTCAGTTATGGGCAGCACGATACTTTACAGATTCTGGATTTGAGTACGCAAGTTAGAAATAGATCTATATAAATGCATGGGAAATGTTGAGTCTCCATACTTCTTTTGATTTTATGTATCATCTGAATTTGGTTGCCAATTTATAACTCACTGATTTTAAGTTTAAAATAATATATGAAAAATGATATCATAAAAATGCCCACATTTGGAAACCACACAAACCTAAGTCTTCTTGATCAAGTTTTCCATCGTTTTTTTTTTGTAGGTTTCTGAACGAATATTTTGAACTTTGCTCTGTCTTGCTGAAACCACATCTTATGTATACTGACATATAAATCCGAACACCCAGTTTAAATGGTTTTATTTTAATAAAAGTTGGTGAATGTATTTATCTTACTGTAAGTATCGAATGAAAAAATTTTCAGCCTTATCAGTTGGACATTCCGGTTTTTATACTGCTTTTTTTTAATTCACTAACGCTCTAAAAATGAATATTTCAGCCGCAGTAAAGAATCAACGTTGGCGGATTTTGGTTCTTGACATCCTTTACGATCGATTACGATGCCTAGAGTACGGAGACCTGTACGATTTCGTCAACTTAGTGAGTTTGATAGGGGCCGTATAGTGCGACTTCGGGAAGCTGGACTTTCTTTTTGGGCAATTGCAGTTAGAGTGCAAAGAAGTGTAGACACTGTGGTTAGATGTTGTCAGGCATGGCTTCGGGAAGGCCGTACGCAAAGAGCAAGGGGCACTGGACGCCGCCGTAGAACAACAGACCGTGAAGATCGCCGCCTAAGATTATTGGCCTTAAGGGACCGTTTCTCCACTACCAGGTCCATTGCAAATGAATGGTTTGCAGAACACGGAAGACCTATTGGCATGCGAAATGTTTACCGACGAATGAGAAGTTTTGGCTTGTTTTCATACCGGCCACGCTGGGTCCTCCCTTTAACTCGAGAACACCGACGTAATCGCCTTGAGTGGTGCAGACAACGGTCACTCTGGGATCAGGAATGGAACAGTATTGTCTTTAGTGACGAGTCTCGATTTTGTATAGGCATGCACGATGGTCGTGCCAGGGTTAGAAGGCGACGTGGTGAAAGGAGGAATCCACAGTTTTTTGTTGAAAGACATGTTCATCACACTGTTGGAGTTATGGTTTGGGGTGCTATAGCTTATGGTTCCAGGTCACCTTTAATCTTCATCAGAGGTAACATGAACGCGCAGCGTTATATCCACGAAGTTCTAGAACCCCATCTTTTACCAGGGTGCATCCACACATTATTAAAGGTCAAAGGGCTTTAAAGCAGTGCAATCATTTTGAAATTTTTATCATTTACTTATTATGCTTCATTAAGTACTTATACAAAATTTTATTAAAATAAAACCATTTAAACTGGGTGTTCGGATTTATATGTCACTTAGTATATTTTAGGAGATTTGAAATTCAACAACTTTGGCGAATTTATCTGGCCTCAAAGATCAGCACTGTGTGTGTCAACAAACCATGCAACTGAATAGTATCTAAATCTACTAAAAAGTGATGGCAAACTTAATCAAGAAAGCTCCGGCGTTTACGGCTTCCTGAGGTATTTATATAGAATTCGCTATTCGTACCAAACTTCTTTCAATGAGATATAAAATCACATCAATTTTAAACGATTTTAAACGTATTAGAGGAGCAAGAATTTGTCATGTGTTGGCTACCACATAATGATGAACACTTAACAAGCTTCTCCGAATTCCAAAGTAGAGATTGAATTTTAAAACCTTTGTGTGGAATCTTAAAAGTGATTAAAATTGCCCAAGATAGTCTACCAGTTTTTCTCCGTAAGGAGCGTGGGTAAATAGCATATTGTATTGAGGGAGCGAGGATTACCCTGTAAGTACGGTTAATAATCCGGCCCTAAGGATCATTAGGATTATGAATTAACGATTATTCTGAACCGAGAGGGTCAGTAGGAGGAGGGTCGAATGAGTTGTGAGGGGTTTTTGTTCGTCCTTCCTCCTCTACATCCTGGACTCTTAATTAATTTAGAGGAGGTTACGGCGTCCACCGTAAATCGCGACACTCGTAAAATATGGCGATAGCGCGACAATGAAACCCTGCATAGAGTGTCGAGGTGCTTGCCTAGCATTTTAAGTTACGGTCTGCAAGGTAGCCCTCTGAGGATTAGTATTATGAAAAACAAAGGACAAACGTGGGTAGATCCGCAATAAAGGAACAAGAGCAGAAATAGAAGGATCGATAACCCGAGCGATGCACGTTCCAGCTAATTGGCTTCATCAGGCCCAAATGGATGTGCATAGAAAACATCAAAATGAAAACATATTCCCATCACATCTACAACAAGGATGGAGATGGAAAGGGAAATGCAATTAGAAGCCACCGAAAAGAGCCAGCAGGCAGATGGCAGATTTGTGTATACATGCGTTTTCACGTCAGTGTTTTCGATTCACATCCGTTGAAGCCAATAAGCAAAAGCGGACGTCGCTCGGGATACCAGCCCTTCCATTTCAGCTCATGCTTGTTTATTGTAGACATACTCACGGTTGTCCTTTGTTTTTCATCTGAATTTCCGCAAGACTACTAGTAGCTCTATAGCGGGCCTCCGAGGCGACGCGACGTGTTGGCTGTTACCTCGTAAACTACTTAGGTATATTTTCATTTCCATCCTTGTTTTCCTTCAGGTTACGCCTATATCCATATGTCATGAGCATACGTTTTCACTTCTGTATTTTCGATTCACAGCCATTTGAGCCTCATGAAGCCAGTAAGCAGAAACGTACTTTGCTCGGGTTACCAATCCTTTTATTTCTGCTCGTGTTCCTTTATTGCGGACATGCTCACGATTGTCCTTTGTTTTCATCTAAGTTTCCGCAAAATTACTTGTCTTTGGATTAGTATTATTACATAAACTCGTCACATAAATGAGTGAGGTTTTTGTTTTAACAAAAGTTTGCCTTCGAAAATCAGTTTTTTTGCATGAACGAGTAGTGGGAATACTTTCCCTCCATAGTTCGGACTCAATATTCTTCTCGGAAGCTATGACGTAGTAGACTATTATGCAATCTGTCGTTGAGAATGTAACCTCACTTCTGGCATCGGATGTGAGGAAATAAGTTTTTTCTGATATCAGCACATAATTTGAGTTTTGCCGAAGACGATAAAAACTGAGTAATTGACAGGTAAACCTGTTTTGAAGTATTTTTTGTGTTTAGTATACCTATTTGAGTTTCAAAACATTGAAATTTTAAAGTGGAAAAACTTGCTCTCCATAGTTCGGACGCAACATTTTCCACTAAAGCTGTGACGTAATAGATTTTTATGCACCCTGTCCTTAGAATGTCACCTCATTTCTGGCATCGGATGTGAAGAAAATAACCTTTATTTTCAGATAGCCACAATTTTATATGAAATCTACAGTCACATTCTATCGATCTGTCGGCGGATAATGCATATAATTCATATGTATTCTGTTTCAATTTAAAGATTGAATCGGCTACTGAAAAAAGTTATGTCACATAATTTGAATTTTTCAGAAGGCGATAATAATTGGATTATTGACAAGTAAACCCGTTTTTTTGTGTTTAGTATAATATTAATTTGAGTTTTGACACATTGAAATTTCGAATAGCCTTAGTTTAGATAGTTTATTTCTAATAATAACGGTATCTTGAAGAACTGACTTAGACTTACGTTGTTTTAGCATTGAATAGGGTTAGTAAAACGTATTTTTAGCAAAACGATCATATTGACCGTATACTTGTTGCTTATTATTGAAAATCACATTAATCAGCCATCGCGAAAAAGGTCAAGCTCCTTCAATAAATAACCGGCATTCAGTCGTACAAGAACCCAGGTACTATACAGCAAAATGTATTTTCTCAATATAAAAACTTATTTTGCAAAACAGGTGTTGCGTTTGTTATTCGATTTTTCGGGACAACTTTGCTGATACTGTATTCGCATGTAACTTTATTTTTGTAGTTAGTGAATTGATACTTGCTGCATACAGCACATGAGTATGAAAAAAAAAACAAACCAAGGATCCTGATACTGTTTTTGGAATCATTCATTCAACTGCCCGTCATTGAAGAGTGTATGCAAAAACCTGGACTTGTGTTTATGTAATGAACTTCGATTCCCCTATTTGAAGAAGAAGGAATGTGTTGTCTCACGAGATGTACATTCAGAATACGCATCTACCTTTATTGAAGCGTTTTCAGGAAAAAATTATGTGAGAAAAAGGTGTTTGAACTCACGGGTTCAATATCAAATATTTTTTTCCAGCACAGGGGAGAAAAAACTGAAACTAATCTGCTTCTCGTTTGGCTGGTACGAAGGCTCCCTTGTTCCTAGGATATCGAGAATACTTAAAGGCCTACGTGAAGAATTTCTATAACATCAGGCAGTTGAAACCTCGACTGAAACATAAAAAAAATCGTGATTCAATATTTATGAATCCTATTTAAAATCTTCTGTATCAGGATCCTCACTTTCGTATGTCCACAAAAATGAGCGTATCCCTCTCTTTTTTGACTGAAACAGACTGATGTGACCTCACGTTTCTCATTGAACGATTTATTCAATTGTTTCAGCTCAGGATTTTTATAAGGCCATTACGCAAACTGGATGATTGCAAATCGATTTCCTAGTCAAAATCACGCTATTCCGTCCATTGTTCTCAGAGCAATCGAGCCATTGACCATCTTGGTTCCGTCACGATCCACCCACGAAGGAACTGTACAGAGTGTTCTCAACATTGAGACTCTCCTTCACACGGAGCATAATTCTGGGAAAAGATTTCCTCGCAGAAAACTTTAAAGATTCAAAAAATAAGTCTACGGTCATTTCCCAGTAATATTCAACCTTGGCCTAGCGTAGGCAAACCGAACTGTTTTTTTTATATAACGCAATTGAAAAACCTTTTTGTATCACTAGGGAACGTGTGAATTTGATGATAGTACGAGCCCCTTCCCACTTCAGTTGGCCCAACTATTGAAATCTTAGTTTTTTTTTATTAAACACAAATAATAAAAATGTAGCAGGGTGTTATAGGTTTAAAATATTAACAATGAATATTTTGATAATATATAGTAGAAAACACCAACTTTATCACTCCTTAATCAAATTTGCAGCATAAAAATAACACATGTTGCAATTACAGCATATCAACCTATTTTCATTTCAATGCAAAATAATTCTATAACGCATAGGTGGCTGTGAAAAATAAAAGCCATGACAATCGTTTTTATTAATCACAGCTGTCAGAATACGTTTAAAATAGTTTTGGGTAGTTAAGGTTTTCAAAATGGGTAGAGGAAAGGTTATTAGTGAGAAAATTCGGTTACTGATAATTAAATTTTTTAATTCTGGGAAATCAAACTCAGAAATTGCAACTTTGTTAGACTTATCGCGGTACAGTGTGAGAAATATTGTTAGAAGATATAACGCAACTGGATCAGTTAATATTAAGCCACGATATGTGAAAAAAAGTAATATCACAAATGCCGACCGAAGAGCATTAAGAAGAATAATCGTGAAAAACAGGCGTGCCAATTATTTACAATTAAGTGCTCTGTGGAGTGACGCTGTTGGAAGGAGAATTTCGAGGTCCACAACTCATAGAGAGGCCCACAAACTGGGATTTAGCACTTGCAAGGTAAGTTTTCTTATAAAAAAAAGTGAAGTAAAAACCCTAAAGTTGCACGACTTGTTTACAGGCCAAAGAAAAGCCACTATTAACTCCACTGCAAAAGAAAAATCGGCTTAGATGGGCTAAACAATATAGACAATGGATACCTCAATAATGGTGTGCAATACAATGGAGTGATGAGGCCCGATTCGAAGTTTGTGTTGGTGACAGTCGCAGTAGAGTTATTCGCAAAAAATGAAGCATTCCATGTTGACTGTCTGAAGAGAAAAGTGAAATTTCCAGCATCCATTATGGTCTGGGGCAGTATGTCATCAAAAGGAGTAGGAGTAACAAATATTTGGCAATTTCAGAAGAATCGCTTTTACCAGTGATAGAAGAATGTTTTACATCCGGCCAAGATTTTGTGTTTCAGCTAGATGGTGCAGCGTGCCATACCACAAAAAGGCTATAAAATGGATGGAAGAAAATAATGTGCCACTTTTGAAACGGGTTTCTAGCAGTCCAGATCTGTCACCTATTGAAACTTTGTAGCACGAAATGAAAAAGGTTCTACGACAACATCCAGACAAAAGCTTCAAGAAATATGGGATTGTTTTACACCAAATTTTTGCAAAAGCTTGGTTAACACTATGCCCCAAATAAGTTCAGCCGTAATAAAAAATAAAGATGATGTTACCCAATGGTAATCTTTCAATTGTTGCTTTGTTAACTTCGCGCATTTATTCATTGTTTATTTGTTCAGATGTTCTATTAGTTATAGGTCTAAGTGATTTCAAATATGTATTTTTTACGACTAGAGTGTATCTAAAATGTTTTTGAGAAAATAATTTTTTTTAGAAGTAAATACGAGTAGTTTCGTCATGTTTAGTTTATAAATGCATATTTTGATACAAATCTTAAAGTGGGCCAACTGAAGTGGGAAGGGGCTCGTATATGGTGAATCAAATCATGAGATGCTGCTGTTGCTGCTGGTACTTTGCGAGCGTGTTCTTATCGTTTTCAGCCGTTTTCATCCCACGCTACGTAGGTTTGTTCATGTTGTTGAAAATGGTCTATGCTTTTCCACATTTGTTTCATTTGAAAGCAAAGTGGGACATGCTTTAGATGTTTCTGGAAGGGAAATCAAATTATTCAATCAATCAAAACCTTTATTTCGCATGGCAAATTATTAAAAAGAAGCGGACCAATTTTATTAGACGATCGAAATCCTGCTTTTGATTTCCTGAAGGTTACATATACATTATTATGCATATCACAATTTTGCTTGAATTTATCATTATTTTTAAAAAGAGCACAATTCATATATATACAACGAAGAGACAAAATGTTGAAATCTATAAAATATTTTTTTGCAACTTTCTGTTGGTGATCTGCCTGCCAGTAATCGGAAGCATCTTTTTTGAGACGCAAATACATCTTCAGGGCGCGTTGACCAACCCCAGAGACATACTTCATATCTTAATCTTGAATCCACATCAGCAGAATAAACTTGTATTAGTTGTTCAGTTGTTACGATGGTTTTTAATTGCCTCAACACAGCTTTGAGAGTTCATCTTTGATATCAGAAATTCGCAATGGGTCTTCCTTTTTTAGTTCGAATCAACTCCAAGAAATAACTTGAAACTCTTCTACAGTTTTTTGTGCATGATAAAAACGAATAAGCGTTTTTTGGAAGGATTCAAGTATACTGAGTACCGCTTAAACCACGTATTGATTTTCATAATTAAGTTGTTACATTTATTTTCCAAAATCACCTTTGCATTATTTGAGATTATGGCAGAAACGTCATCAGCATATGCTATAAAATGAGTACCTGGATGAATATTATTTAACTGATTAATATATAAGAGAAAAAAGATTGGTTCCAGAATACAGGCCTGGGGGACTCCAATTGAAATGTCAAACGTAACTGACACAAAGGCTTTCATATTGTTCCCTGCATAAAGATATTGTACGGAAACGTATTGTTTTCTTTGGACTAAAAACGATCTGGCCTATTAAAGAAAGTCCCATCTTTGTTCACACCCTGTAGAGGCTCATCTCTCTTCCTGTTTTGTGCCGTGTTGGTTCTTCTTCGTTCTTCCTCGACATGCAAAAGGTGAACGTTTGCCGCTGAACTCGCGGACCAGCGGAGAACGAACAAAGGATACGCGCCGAACGCGAGCGACCGCGGACTATTGCCCTCTGGTGCTCTGGTGCCAAGGTTGAGGCCACAGAACCTACTACAATTGGTTCTAGAATCCAACAGTCAAACCTAACTTTCAGAGTGCGATGCACTAACCAACAACACAACAAGCCATGCGGACCGTTTCATAAGAAAAATTGTCCCTCGGTATTCTGGTGCTCCGGTACCAAGCTTTGGAACGTAGAACATGCTACAACTGTATCTAGATTAAAAAAGTCCGCAAAGCTGATGTGCAAAGGTTGCAGTCACTTTTACAATAGGTTCTGAAAGGAAGGCTGCCAAACTTTTCAACAGTCGAGTCAAATTGACGACTTCCAGA
This sequence comes from Acanthoscelides obtectus, assembly GCA_963669975.1. Classification (NCBI taxonomy): domain Eukaryota; kingdom Metazoa; phylum Arthropoda; class Insecta; order Coleoptera; family Chrysomelidae; genus Acanthoscelides; species Acanthoscelides obtectus. Next base: position 31,547,720 of record CAVLJG010000007.1, on the reverse strand, counting down.
GACCTGAAAAGCCACTGGCCACATCCTGCGGTATGAATTGTTTGCCCTTCTGCTCTGTGCGAAGGTTGATGTGACTTCCTTTAGGTATCAAAAGTATAGAACAATACTGTGCAGTTTTTCAACATTCTGTATAGACTAACATACCAAGGGCTATTATATTCATCTACTACAGTGGCTCAGATCAAGCTGTTATGAAAAAGGGGCCCTGTAGAGGGTTCAGAGTACAGACCTGGACTGAATGTGATTTAGAATGAGGAGCAGAAGCCTGGCAGGAGATGAGATCAATCAGATTGGTAAAGTTTGTTGGCATATCAGTAGGAAAGTTCATTGACCATCTATCGATATATGTGTGAAGCTACAGACCGTTCTGTTACGGAAATATTACTGATCAGTCAGGCACCCCGTAGAAGCGTGAATAGCGGAGTCGAAGAAGAACATATCAGTAATGTGAACAATATTCTAGGCTAAGTCTTATCTGAGACGTTTACCTGCGGAGTGAAGAGGTTCTGTGTAGATAAATACTGTGTAGCTGATGCTGTAACTCCTGAAGCTGTGGGTCGGACTTATCCTGAAGTAAACAAGGTCATTCACGTTTAATAGCCATCCAATTGCAGAGTTACTGCTCTAAAGCCATTGTTATATCAAAAGCAGTGACATGAGCCTTACCAAATCAGTCTCTACAACTGTGTAACGTAGGAGGGTAAGGTGGATAGTTCTCGGCCCAACAATAGAACGTTTCTCCAACATTGCGATTCCGTTTTCGACATGAGAGTTTGGATGACTGTCAAGATATACATCGACAACCCTATAAGCTTCTTCAAGGAGGCATACAGTATTCGTTCGCATTTGTACTACCCTTTACTACGTAACCAATTACAAAAGCCCCATCGCCGCCTCATAAAAAAAACACAGACCTACCTCAGGTGCAATCGATTTGACTTTGATGCTGAACCTATGGCTTCCACCCACTGCTAAGACTTGACTTTGACCTGGGGAAGTATATAAATCAATTTATTATTAAATTTATCTGCAACCTCACACAAATATTCACTTATATGTTATATAAATCATATTTTTATACACCTACATTTTTAACTTAACTCAAATGTTTTTGTTTTTTGGTACTTTTCAATTTTTCCTTTTTTTTTGGGTTAAGTGGCAGAGTAGCATTATGCTAAACTTTACCCCCTAAAGACGATTTATCATTATTAATTATTTTCAATTTAAAAATCAAGTTATAAAACTATTAACATCAAAATCATTTGACGTAAATGAGCATTTGTTGTGCCTCCTTGAATACATACAGATGGAATTGAGCACTTATATGCATTGTTATATTTATATTAATTTTTATCTATATTGTTATACATTTTATTTATATTATACAGCTTAATTATATATTTTTTAACCACCTGTACTACTGCGTATCTAAGTGGTTGATAAAGGATAATGAAGAATATAACAACCTCTAAAGTTAAAATAGTAAGTATTCTACTGACTCCAACGTCTTTGGTCTGAGCAATGCTGCTGGCAAGCTGGCAAGGCTGCTCTGACCCAGTGACTCCTCTTCTTTCTTCTTCTACTTCTTCAGTTTCTTCGTCGACCGCCGACGTCGATGAGCGCGGGTGGAGAGTGGGAAAGAAGAGAAGAGGGAAGGGGGGATGTTGTGGGATATGGTTGTGGCGAACTTACGTTCTTTGTGCGAACGCATAGGCGCACCATTGTAGAGCGCTGTTTGCTCTTTGCCAAGCGATTTTTTATTACATTAGACCATGGCTGCACCAACTCACGAGCTTTGAAAGGCCCGCGCAAGCAATGTTTATTTATATACAGTTTGGGGTGTTAACAGGTAAACCCAACACACACCGTCAGTGAACTAAAACTAAACTTACGTAAAATATCGTATACATATATATATATATATATATATATATATTACATTATTGAATACTTCAATATTAATATTTTTTTATCTTCCGATATTGTTGTAACAACATAAACTGAGTGAGTAGTTCTAATTATAAGCAATAAGCTATTAATTTAACCTTTTTAATAATTTAACATTTACGTACGTTTAATTAAAACTGAAATCAAAATTAAGTTGAAATTATACCAGAAATGATATTGGAGGTGATAACTTGAGTTATGTAAAAAAATAAAACATTTCTATTTTAGTCTGCCATAGAGCTGTAATATTCATACTTTAAAACCTTTTTCAGGAAGGTCAAGCTAATGTTAAATAAATCTATATTACAGAAATTATTATGATTTTTTTGAGCCCTGACCAAAGGGGAATTAAGCCCAAGATTAGTTCTACGGAACGGTATTCTAAACAGATGATAGGTTCTAAACGTTGTATCAGGAGTGTTAAAGTTCAAGTTTGCCAAAAGATCCGGACAGTCAGTGAGGCCATTCAACAATTTATGAACACAGCAAATGTCAGAAATCGTTCTTCTATCTTTTAAGGAAATCATATTGAACTGTTTCATAATTTGCGTATAATGATGATCTGTAACAGGTTGATCAGTTTTATGTGCTAGCATCTTCAAAAATTTGTGTTGAATTCTTTCAATCCTGGCTATATGTACATTGTAAGACGGATTCCATATTACTGATGCAAACATCAATTTGTTGTGTATATAAGCGTAGTACAATGAAAGAAGCGTTTTTGGGTTCGTAAATTCTCTGCATGTCCTGTTTATGAACCCTAGTGTTCTATTTGCATCATTTACGATGTGCTCTACGTGAGTGATGAATGAGAGTTTCTCATCAATGTATACCCCTAGGTCTTTTACTACATGAAGCTTTTCCAGTTCTGCCGTCCCTATCTTATATCTGAAATCTATAGTGTTCGCTATGTTTCTAGTAAGCCTCATGTAATGAGATTTTGTTAAATTCAGGAAGATACTGTTTTCAGTGCAATGCTTTTGTAGAGATTCCAAATCGCTTTGAAGTTTTACACCGTCATTTACATTTCTAACAATAGTAAATATCTTTAGATCATCAGCATATAACAAATATTTACTGAAATGAAAAACAGAAGTAAGGTTGTTCATGTATATGTTGAATAACAATGGTCCTAAGTGACTACCTTGTGGTACACCTGAAGTTACTAAGAATGTCTCCTAACGATACCCATTGATAGTCACCACTTGTTTACGATTACTTATATACGATGCTAGCCACTGCCATAATGGACCATCTACACCCACCTCAGCAAGTCTCTCCATCAAGATAGAATGATCAATCTTGTCGAAAGCCTTACTGAAGTCGGTATAAATAACATCCACCTGCAGTTTCTCATCTATTGCGTGAGAGGCATATTCTATAAAACTCATCAAATTCGTCTCTACAGATCTTTTAGGGAAAAATCCATGCTGGTGTTCCGTAATGATATTTTTTGTAATGTTTAAGATAGCATCATAAATCAGCTTTTCAAAAATTTTTGAGAAAATACAAAGTTTAGTGATAGGTCGATAATTTTCCACAAGATGACTATCGCCTCCTTTATGAATAGGCAATATTTCACCTTTTTTCCATCTCGTTGGTTAATGATAGTTTGAAAATTAGGTGAAGTGGTAAACATAAGCTGGCGGAACAGTTTTTTATAAATACAGGAGGTATGGTCAGGGCCTACTGATTTTTTAATTTCTAAGGACACTATTTGTTGATATATTTTTTAGGAGAGGGTACAAATCTTACTTAAATCAGTCCCCGGTGAATCTTGGTCATACTTTGAGCATAATCTCTCCAGAATATCCTGGTCAAAAGTTCTCATGGGCTCTGAACAATCAATGGAGCGTTTCCTTGATATACATGGTGTTCCAACTATGTCAGAACGGAGTATTGCTCCTTAATAGAAAGTTATTAAGGGAAACTATTTATGGGTTCTTGTATGTATGTATGTAGGAGGGCTTTGGACAGAACTCTATTAGCCACAGATTTTCTAAATTTGTATTACGTGATGCTTTATATCACCACCTTAGCTAATTTTTCGAACTCAAGTATTTTGTCCAGGATGGACTTTCTGTTTAAACTTAGGAATGATGACAATTGGATTGGAAGTGATATCTGCTCCTCCAAAATTAATCTTTGTATTAAATTAGAAACATGAGGCTCATTTCGTGTGCATTCAAAGAAAATATGATTTAAATCTGCTACTTTGGTGTTGTCACACTCGCACCAGTTATTATCAATGATTCCCATTCTGTAGCTGTACTAAACAAGCTTCTCTGGCCGCCTTGTCAGCTATCTCATTACCGCGTATTCCTGAGTGTGCTTTCGACCAGACAAAATTAACTTTTATGTCTTTCTTATGGGTTCTTATACATGGTATTTCTGAAACACTCGAAATAATACAGGCTGTCCCAATTTTGCCCCACATCAAATATATGTTTTATAAGGTCATGGCCCAGTGTAGATATTTCAATGGGATACCCCACTCTGTATATTTCCGTAATCAAAAATGGAGTGTCTTATCGAATAGAGGTGATTTGACCTTGACATGGTTATGGTCGTGGTCATATCTGGCAAATTCTAACTACCTGTATTCATTTCTTTAATAGAATAACATGTATTCCTACACTAATGCAAACTGTCAAGAGAGCCGATGTACAGGTTGTCAAACATTTGTTTTTTTTTTAGATAAAATATCCAATAGCCCGATAATTAATAATCAAGATCCATAAGTAGGTTATATCAATCTTCTTCTTTTGGCAGGTTCTATCCGAGTGGGTAATAAAAAGTAGATCCTTCCATTAGAACAGATAAATTTTATGTGGGACAAAATCGGGGCAGCCTGTATAATTGTGAGTATTTTAGGAATATGCCCATAAATATATTTTCTTGTAAGTATTCATTCACTAGCAATGTTCTGTTCTCGCATGCTTGGGAACTCATGGGAACGGTTGATAGGATTCGTAAGACTCCATGAGAACTTTTCATCAGGATGTTCTGGGCAGCTTATTCCTAAAGTTTGAGCAATAGTCACCGGGGACTTATTTCCGTAACGTTTGTGCCCCCTCCTTTACCGCCAAGTGGAAAAAGTTTTCGATGCCGCATCAGTTACTTTTACAAGGCAAAAATTGTTCACTTCCGACTGTGTTCATTTGATAAGCGAATCCAAAGCAAACATTAAATATTAGCTTGGCCACAGAAAATATTGACATTTTTCCCACACCGAATCATTTGAAAGAGAAGCTCAACATAGCTGCTCTCAATCGTTCTAGCTATGAATCTAAAATTAAATGCTTATTACAGTCGTTTGAGAACAGAGTTCCTTCACAGTAAAAAAAAACAAAATACACAATTTTTTGTCATTGGTCAGTTGGAACTTACTGAACTGAATAATTTTATTGCGCTAAAAAGTCTTCTGCCAGAAAAGTGAATTTCGGTTGTGACACCGCAAAACTCTCCAGATTCAGTTTGTGAAAACATCAATTATGTAAAACATAAATACATCATTAACTGATCAACATATTTGAATTTGAATTTACACACGCTGTTCCCAGTCAAGGAAAATCTGGCCTCTACTGTACCAAAGAATACTGGTGTAACGCTTAAGAAACCGGGGGTTGGAAGACAATCTTAGCTCTATTTTGTACCCAGAGCAGAAGACCCGCGAAGTTGATTATTTCTAGATGCTGAAGATAACTTGGTTTCAATTTCATTTATTTCCAACGTGGTGTGGGGGCGGCACGCAGCGTTACGTGGGGCGGCGAATGATAAATCTCTTCTACGCCCTGATTATCTTGCTCTGACAAAAAGCTGGAAAGCCGCCCGCTGCGGTTACGTATACTCTCAGGCGTTTATGTTCTTTGTATTTGCTTTTGGTTGGAATGCTGGATAGTACAGGAGTATCTTTTTCTAAAATAATCCAACAATCTAGCACTTCCACAGATTACATACAGATATCAAAACTACTGTCGAACCTTCGTATCTTGGTGTCAGCAACTGTTAGACAACTATCCTACCCGTAACCATATGCATCCAAAGGAGTTTTTTCCAAATGAAAAAGGTGTGGTTGTGGTTCCGAAGAAGTCTGCCTTGGCATATTAATTACATAATGCATCAAATGCTTAATAAATTCACATTTGATGATTTCTTGACAAAAGCAGCCCCAAAATACACCTCATATATTATTTGTTTATTGCGTGACCTACTTTTTCTAATTTATTGTTTGAATGTGTCATAGTGACAGTGGCGGAAATCCTACCAAACGCAGGGTACCTGATTATTGACATAGGGTGGATTTCATCAGGATTGTCAAATCAGTCCGTTATTCTCCACCTATAGGGTAAGAGTCCGTCAAATACAAAGAATGAGCTTCAAGTTCCAATCAACAAATTTTAGCAACCAATAGCTATGAAATGTTGAAAACAAAATACTGTCAAAGTATGAGATGACAGCTTGTCATTGAAACATCAGCAGCTTATTGAATATCAATAAATTACATATAATTCAGTCAAAATTTAAAGAAATGTTTGATTTTTGAATAAAATTCATGTTTTAATTACTATTGTTGATTTTTTATTCATATTATTTTCTTCAGTTGATATGCGATTTTTCTGATTCTACTTAATGACAGGCTCTACCAAAAGATATTGCTCGTTTCCAAACATTCATTCATTTACATGCCGTTCATCAGAACCATTATGGCACCTTAGATTGATATACCCACAAAACCATTCAGGTTTTTTGATATCCATACATCCAAAAAGTTGAATATTTTTCGTTGTTCAGGAACTGAACAAACATCCACACTATATTCACAGCGATTAAGAAATTCCCAAATATATTCCTTAAAGCTACCAGCAAACCTAAAACCTGCAAAAAACTACAAATTTGCCATATTTTTCTTTTTTCACGAGTACACATTCTAGGTTATATTTATCTTAGACATTATTTGAATACAACTGATTATTGCATTTCAAGACTCCCCTAGTGACACATGTCAACCCTTGGTCCCAGTCACAAAACATATACTCTGAAGAATGTTTAATTCCATGCTATTCAATGACAACACGGTGACTTGTGTGGTTGTCAGCGACCATTTTGTGAGGGTGCGACATGGTTGCCAGATTGTGCATTAATATCCCGTTTTACCCCCCTGGTCCCAGTGGAGTAAGCTCCGCCAACTGTTGAAATATACTCTACTATGCTTTATAAGACTATTCGTGCAGTTTTTCCCAAAATCGTTGCACAACACTTGGAAAAATGCAAATGAAAATTTAAAATTCTTTCCATGACGCCACAAAATAGCTCCGTCGGTACCTCGGGTTATACATCTTGACAGTAGGGATGTTCGATACGATTCTATATTTAGACGTATCAATACATTTCACAAGTATCGTCATCTTTCGATCCGGACTGTGTCAGAAAGAGTGGCTGCGACATTACCCTGCCAAATCAGACATATCTTTCATCATTTTCAAAGAAATCGTACAAAATCTTCAAATTTGTGAAGTTAGCGAGTTTCACTTCATGCGTTGTTGCCAGACATGCTCAAATCATCAGTTGATGCCGTGAAATTCATCCCGATCACTGCATCCCCACGGCTAGGCGACCTGTATGTTAAATTTGTATTGATAGGGCAGCGGGTTATGCTATAAATCATATGTCACAGTGCACTGATTGCAACGGTTAGATGATACCAAAAATATTTTCATAAATAGGAGATCTTTCTCATTCCGCATCGAACAATCTACCAAAGATGCCTATTATCATGATACCTAGTAATGTTTCACGAAAAAATTCAAAACCAGCAAATGTGAAAGATTCATTTTGCACCCTCCACCACGGGGCGTGATCGTCGTTAGACTTGGCAACCCTGCGGGTGACAGATAGATATCTCCGCCAGTCAAAAAGACAATCAAACAATAAACATTACTAGTTTTTATGATTTTTGGACTTAAAGACATTATTTGTGAAACATGTTTCATAATTTTTTGTCTATGTCCATAGTAATTGCATTATGCATCAGGGAGATGTAGGGATTGACACGTCCTACACATATTATCCGTGTTTTAGGATGGAGAGGACATAATGTTTTTATTGCTTTGAAGAAGTTCATTAACCCATAAATTAATAAATGATTACTAGTATGATGTAAAATTTTAAAGGAAGATGAGGAAGTGGATGGAATGTATTTTACAAGTATATTGTATTTTCTTGCAAAATACAGACAAATCCAAACTATTCAACAGGTATGTAATGATAATACTCAGTATATTGAAGTTAGCAAATTCGAGATTGCCATGCATTAACAAACGTCCAAAGCTGCTGCCAAATTTAACAGCTATAAAATCGACCTATTATTTGCCGCATTCCCATTCGCTGAGGGGATAAAGGATTGTCAAATGTAAACCTATAACATATATCAAAATACATGAAAGTTGTCCTGTTTTTTCTGTACAAAAGAATCATGTTGGAATCAAAAAGTGGTCTTGTTGATAATACAGTCGAAGTTTCACGATTTTATTCAATATTTTAATAAAAATCACTGATATTGAGAGACCTTTGACAGCTTCTGTTAAATTGCATTTCGATAAGGTATTTTCCCATTGGTCCATAATATTAATGTTGGTAAAATTGGGCCTAAATCAATTCAATTTTTTACAATCTTACATTTAACTAGATCTGTGTATTCATGTGTGAGACAAATATTGGAACTGAATTTTGAACCAGTTAACCTTAACCACTTGAGCTAAAACTTTGTAAACACGTTTGGTTTGCGTGACAATGAAAAAGAGGGCGAATTTGAATCCAATATGGTGGATGCTACTAAATGGCAATTCATCATTTCCATAGTAACCCCGTATCACAAGGCATAAAAAGGCTTGAAGGGAGAAACAGAATAAGCTAAGCTCATTATCGATTAAATGTGTCCAATGAGAAAAATTATGCTTAAGTTTTTGGTTCAGTTTACGAACAACTAAATAAAAGCTTGTTTTTGAAAATATTTTTTTATTTTATTCATCTTGTATACATGTTTGAAGGCAAGTTTATTCTCAGACGGGATAACTTGTGCCGAATAAGCTTCTTTATGAACTAATGACAGTGTTGCATGGGAAGTGCAGAGTCAACCTACTTGACGCCATTTTTTTGTAGCTTCTTGTTTGAGTAGCATATTTCAATTTCAAAATTGTGACATGAAATAACTAGATATCAGAACCTGTCTATGGATTGTCTTCAGACTAAACACAAGGGAAGGTATCAGATACAGATGCTCAAATAGCTTTTACATGTATAGATTTTATCGGTGTTCTTACTGGAAGTTTTTTCTAGCAAAATAAGTTGAGAAGGGTATCATCAAAATTCTCAGGGTGTAGTAGCCGGACTATTTCCATCGCGGCTATATTAGAGTTTTCCAGGAAAGCCAGATGAAAAACCGCTCCTCTGAAATAGGCGACAGGAAAGAAGGAGAGAGGAAGGGAGACAGAAATACCGCTCAGAGGCTTTTCAAAGTAACAATAAAAATTCCCGATAAGCACGAAGCACTTTTGTTCCTTTTCCCTTCGTTTTTGCTTCCCACCGCAACGCTGGTTGGTGTCTGGTCAAAAGTGGAGCGATGTCTATATTAGAGCGAGATGATAAAAGCAGATGACGTATTTAAATAATACACAGCTAAGCTGGTTTCGAGATTTGCTGATGGGTAGCTTTTCTTCCCTGTCGAGTCGTCGCTTTTACATGCGTCCCAGATGTCAACGCGCACCTCCCACAGGGATCATTTTACCTCATATGCTAGATCTGGCGAGAAATATTAAGATATTATGTTTTTTGGATGCTGTATGACATGAACATCACGAAAAATTATGTCACTCATTTACGTCGGCCTGTCTGTCTGTGTATCCGCTAGTAACTATAACCACCTATAACTTGAGAAGTCCGGATCAGATTTTCATGAAATTCTCACACAAGGTTACTACTATGCCAAGGATGAAAAACCTTTACAGCTCTTGTAATGAAGATATCTTTAAGCAACAGAAAACTTGTTAACCGTCGTTCTAGTGTTATCGCGAGTTAATTACGTCCATCGTTTAGGTACTCGTAGATTTTGAAAACTGATTCAATGGCGACGGAAATAAAATCCCATAGTGTTTTAACGTTTTAGAGATTCGTGCTCATTCTCACACATTATTTGGAAGGAATGAAAATTGTAGGTAGGAAGCTGTATGCGGTAAATGGTTGTAAATTGTTGCGTGTTTGGTGTCAGTGAAATACCTTATATTATCTGTCATGGAAACAGAAATATCATAGATTTATTTTATATAGTTTGATATGCAGATGTCGAGAATTAATCGTACCTATGTAAACTTACGTAATCGCGATTCAATTTCGCGTTTTGAGCGATTTGGCTTCTTTGAAACCTCCAGCGAAGGCGTAGGAAGTATAGAGTCAATCTACTTGACGCCATTTTTTTTATCTCATTTTTATTTCCCATCTGTTCCAAACCAATACGGTTGGTGTCAGTTGCATGTATACTCAGTAACAAAAAATTTCATTTGAATACAGTAACCAAGAGGAAGTCGTGATTAAATTTTGAAGTGAAAACATTTACGATATCACTAGATTTCTCTAATTCTTGTTTTTCTTCTGGTTACACCCGTATCCAGGTGTGATTGTCATATGTTTTCAATTCAGTGTTTTCGATGAAGCCAAAAAGCAGAAACGTATCTCGCTCGGGTTAACAATCCTTCCATTTCTGCTCCTGTTCCTTTATTGCGTACACGCCCATGATTGTCGTTTGTATACAAATTTGCATTCAAATAAAATCATTTTTACTGGGTGTTTATTCTCTCTGACACTGATTATACTAAAATATTGCTCCGCTAAGTTGCTTTCCAGATTTGCTGATGACAGTCCCCTTTGTCTTACTTACCGGTACTTAGGTAACCGCAAAGTTAGAATATAGTTGCCCGAAATATGAAAATAGGAAAAACACGACATTTGAATGTCATCACCTCTTGAAATGAAATTACATGAACGTTGACCCAATCAAGGAACGAAGCAAGAGACGCCTCACATACGCAGCACGTTCAAACGTTTCCTTTCTGGATGTGACTGACAATATGCGTACCCAACAGACCTATTCAGTTGCGTGTTTTGCTGGTTGAAACGCTTCCGTGTCGCGAGCTGCCACAAAAAACCTTGTAGATGCTGAATCGGCCATTAGCGAGCCTATTATATCTATTTGTTGGACAAAGTTAAATGTTGTTGGGCAACACCTTCATGGTGAGCTTTGAGATTAGAGTTGGGAAAAAATATGCAATTCTCCCGCTGTAATGGTTAATCCATTTTTTATAAAACATATGTGAAAATATAAAAAAGCTTGTTTGCTTATCTGTCCATTACCGTTGATGCCAATAGATCAATACGACAACCTGATACCTGATTTATGATATTGAATAGAGTGATTTCAAAGTTACTTAGTTTGATCAAGGATTTTCAATAGCTAAAAAATGTTCATATTTCGAAGTTACTCAGCTTCGTTAAGGGTTTCTAGTAGCTTAAAATACCTCAATGTGACCTGCTGGCGGGGACGTACTGGATTCGCAAAATTTTTCTAAACTGAGATATTATGTTTTCTGGATGTTTTATGAGATAAACATTACGAAAAGCCATGTCGACACAATGTTACCACTATGCCAAGGATGAAAAAGCTTTGTAGCTTTTGAAAATCGGTTCAATGAGGGCGAAGATAAAGGCCAAAAATGAAAAAAAAATGCTCATACTTTTTGTTTTTGACGTTTCTGAGGATTCTGATAATTTTTGAAAACATTTTTAATGGTGAAAAATCTGAGAATAGGGGGTTGTGGCAGGGTATCTCATTTTTTTGATGTCTGTATATTTACATGCTCCCAACCTTGGTAATTCTCAGCACATATTGGAGATATTCCATATATCATGGAATTCTCCCTTAAAGCTTGGAAAAAGCAGGCAGATCGCGTACCTACCGGCTTCCGGCAGCGTCTGCTTCTGCTCCCGGCGTGGTGCCGACGGGTTTGGTGAGCGTTCAGTATTGTATAATACGGGGAGACGTAATCGTACACTTGCTAATTTATATCCGAGGAAGCATTTATTCATGGTTTTATCTCGATTTTATAATCAACTGTTGCGGCAAGTACCGAAACCGTGAGCGTCAAGCCGGCAACAGCGCGGTCTGCCAAGGCCCCATTTAACCCATTTAACAAACACACATAAAACATTGTTTTGAAATAATGCTATAAACTTCCGATCACGTTTTGTATCTTTGATTGGTAATTACGAGTAGTAAATTGACAGCTAACTTCCATGCTTGGGAATTTTTATTACGGTGAGAAAGCTGGTTCTTAATATAACGTATATCAGATAGAGCGATGTAGTCAGTACAGCAACTTTTGTGGAGGTTTTTGTACTAATTTTAATCAGTTTGTATCAAAAGTGAATTTCAACGAACTCATGCCTTACTATTATGTACTGTATCTGCGTTTTTTTGTGTATTCTCAATCTGTGAAAAAAGCTGGCTTAGTTGTCTCGAACCAAACATTTATTGAAGATATTTTTCTGTTACAGATTACACTGAGTGATCTGCTCTGTATCGGTAAGTCCATACGTGTTACTTTATCATAAATAGGATTTCTCTTGAGTTAAGCAAGCAACTTAGATGTTGGAGACCTCTGAAGCTGTAGCTCAAATTCCCTTCGCCAGAAGCAAAGTCCATAGTGGGGGAACTGATAGCCGCCACGTCGGAGATATAGTGGAATATAGGCGTGGTCTCTACGGCGAAATCGTGGCATGTGGCTTCAACTGAGGCCGGGCATTGACGCAAATATTTCGAACTCATCATTAAATTTGTCAGATGATAAGAAGTTTGCAGTTTGGTATTCAAACAGTCGCGACGGCTGCTTATTTAGAGTAGATTATAAATAACAGTGCTTCCAACTTAGTATGTTTAACTATACTGTGGATGTCTGGATGGTGATTTTCTCTGATTTGTTAAATTAATAAAATACATAAACTGCCGAAACTTTTCTCCCGAAACAAGTATCAGTATCAGGCCTAATCCGATTTTATTTATTGGCAAATCTGTTGCTCAGACCTTTATATTTACGCATCAGGAGAACCGAGCCTGGTGCTCATTCGTTTTTCATTGATGCGTTTCTGTTGACACTGCCCGGCGCAGCGCGATCGAAAACATCCGCTGATGATAAATTTTTAATCAACAGGCTACGTGCATGGGGCACATGGGAAATCGCAGAATAGCGACACTGAAACATAATAATGAACCATTCATTACGGCAAATCGCAAAAGCATCTGCGTCTATCGTATAGCCGGTTGACGTATGCTGATCGTGAACGTTGACCGACTGGATGCTTGCGAGGTTCTGCGGACCCGCGGTAGACGAAATATAGCCAGCTGTATGTAAACATTGCCTTCTTTCGTATTTTTATACTATACAGTGGAACCCCGATTATCCGAATCGCGATTATCCGAAATCCGTTTTATCCGACACAGATCGCGTTTGCGCAATTCACTGGTATGTGTGCGTGTATGTTTGTTTCAGTCAGGTTCATAATTAGCAGCACAGAAATAAACGTAAACGCGTTGTTATTACCATAGAACAGAAAATTGAGGCAATCAGACGTTTAGATCTAGGTGATTTGCTAAAAAACGTGGCAAGTGATTTGGGTGTGGGCGTAGATACCATTTCAGAATGGAAAAAACCACGCGAAAAAATTGAAAAGTGGTCTAGTGTTCTGACATCATCGCAGCCATCACGGAAAACTATGAAAAAGGGAGAATATCAAAAAGGTGACGATGCTTTGTATCTGTGGTTTACATAGAATCGAGAACGTGGAATACCAATTTCCGAGCCTATTCTAAAGCAAAGGGCAGTCAACTTAAGTGAAGAATTGCCAGTTAGTGAGGCGCCTGATAACTTTACAGCCAGTTATAGTTGGCTGCTTAGATGGGAAAAACGACACGGTATACGGAATTAAAAGTTTGCGGAGAAAATTTATCGGCCGATAAGTTCGCTGCATTAAAATTTGGAGATCATTTTAAAGAATGAATGAATTAGTATGGTTTAAATCCGGAACAAATGTATAACTGCGACGAAATGGGCCTAAACTATAAAATGTTACCGGTGAAAAGTTTAGCTTCAAAACAAGAACGTGGAGCTCCTAGTTACAAACGCAGTAAAAAACCTGTGACTATCTTTGCTTGTAGCAATGCTTAACACACGCAAACTTCCGTTATCGTTAATCTGAAAATCAGCTAAACCAATAGCATTTAAACACGTCCGCCCCAACGCTCTTCTAGTGTGGTATAAAAATCAAAAAAATGCCTGGATGGATGCCGCTCTATTTAAAGACTGGTTTTACAATCATTTTATTCCAAAGACAGAACGATTTTTGAATGAACGCGGATAGCATTGATCTGGAAACGTCTGATCTAAATAATGTCGAACACGTAATGCGTAATGTGGTGGGGCACCATCCTGTTGGAACATCAACCTATTCGCAATGTACCGCCGATCATTCTGATTTTCAATTTTTGCTGTTAATGCAGGATCTGCGTCTTCCAGTAATTCCAAATACATTTCACCGGTCAAATTTCCGAGTAAGAAAAAAGGACCAACTAAATGATCGCCAAACATACCAGCCCAAACATTTAATTTCTGTGGCTGCTGTGTATGAACCTCATGATAAATTCTGGGATTAGAATCGGACCAATATCGGCAGTTATGACGATTTACTACGCCATTTAAGAAAAAGGAACATTCGTCGGAAAAGCAAGTGTTGAATATAAAATGTTCATCGTTTATAATTCGTTCACTCATATCTTCACAAAATTGTAATCACCGATCAAAATCGTTTTCATTAAGTTCTTGTACCAGGTGAATTTTATACGGATGAAAACTATGGGCCTTTAGAATCCGTTGGACAATACGTCCACTAACACCACACACAGTCGATAATTTGCAGGTAGTTAACGTAGGATCTACATAAACTTGCCCTAAAACCCCCACTTCTATTGCTTCGCTCCTTATGGCATTTTCAATGTTGCGTTTTTTATTGGCGACTGACCCAGTTTTCCGAAATTTAGCTACAAGTTCAAGAACATATTTTCGATGCACGTTACTGTTCTCATGTCGCTCATTAAATATTTCTGCTGTTCTGTTAGCGCACTGATTATTCCCGAAAAATATTTCGATAAATTCAACTCTTTCTGCTGTGGAATATACCATGGTTAATTTATGTAATAAAGCGCTACAAGTTATTTTAGCAACAAAGTTTGGTCAAATCAATCGCAAACTATGTACTAAATTCCTATTTAAAATAAGTACGAGATATTTCCTTATTTTTCTTCAAGAAATAACTTTTTTGCCACAAAAAAACGCTCCAATAGCTATTTTCAACAACAAAATGATAAACAAACCATGGGCGTAGTGAAGAAAAGCATTTACTTATTAAGTAAATCCTTTTAGTCAAACAAACAAACTTATCTGATGTACCTATTAGTTTTTTTTTATTATTAAAGTCTACCTTAAGCTTTAAATCAATAAATCTTCAAAACTACTGCACTGAAGCTCATGTATTTTACATCATTATAAAGGGAATTGAAAGACCTTTAAACTAAGGTATCACTCGACCCACCTTTCCATTTAAGATTTTAGGGTTGGTGTCACCCCCGCTCAGGGGGCTGCACGTGTTAACGTGATTTTTGCTAAACTTGTGTCCCCCTCGAAAACAAAATCGACGGGTCTGAGCGTTTTTCCAAAAAAAAAAACAGCTGCCAGTAAATGCGTCTGTTTCGTTTTCGATGCGCCACCCTGTGTATAAAGCATCATCCACTTTTTGATATTCCCCCTTTTTTATAGTTTTCCGTGGCAGCTGCGATGATGTCAGACCACTAGTCCGCTTTTCAATTTTCTCGCGTTGTTTTCTCCATTCTGAAATGGTACTTACGCCCACATCCAAATCACTTGCCACGCTTTTAAGCAACTCACCTCTATCTAAATGCCTGATTGCCTCAAGTTGCTGTTGTATGGTAATAACAATGCGTTTGCGTTTATTTCTATGCTGCTCCATCTTAGCGATTATGAACCTGACTGAAACAAACATACACGCACACATACCAGTGAGTTCCGCAAACGCGCTTGAGGAATCATCGGCAGCGAATCTAATGACGCAAACGCCGAAAGGGGAACTACCGGCGGCTATTTCCGATCATGCGCCGATTTCCCGAACAACTTCGGTTAAAACCGAGAAATTATTGTATGCGACATGTTTGGGATAAAGTGGATTACGGATAATCGGGGTTCTACTGTAGTTCACGAATAACTATCGCCTATGTAACATAATACAGTTTTTGCTCATTCTCGCTTAATTCTAAACTTCTCCTCCATCGATGTGATACTGATATGCTTTTAAATGCCCATCTCTACAGCGTGTCTAATAAGAGGCGTGTGCCGTGAAATGAAAAGCAATGAAAAAAGGTGCGGGTTTCCCTGCTTCCAGGAAGCGGTCTGTTGCGGCATGCCAAACCGGAAATGAAGTCACTCCCAAACGCAACGACGCGACGGGATTTTCATTGCCAGTTACCAGCTGGTCCGCGCACCTCGTATTATATTTTTAGCGACAGTGATGCAGCAGTGTTTTAGACACTTTTATATCAAGAATTTCAAAATACCAGTTCAGGAATCAGATTAACAAAGTGCATTTATGCTTTTTATAGCAACCGCGGTGCCCCGTATTTAAGTTTCTGTCTACGCGGCTGTTGCGATATAAAAACTTCCTACGCTACTCTACCAGTTAGTTCCTCTTAGAAAAAAGATTTCTACGATCATGTATAACAAAGGTATTGAATGGATCATGTCAATCAAACAGGCTGGTACAATATTAGTCGATAGTCTCCACATATATGACAACATTGCGATCTAGCCTGCTGCCCTACCAACAGAATCGACTACCCAGCAACGTGGCAACGCAGCACGGCGATGCATACACGGACATATACACGCAAAGATATTTCTACCGAAATGAGACCTTATTTTACCGAAAAAGAGCTGCAACCAAATATAAAGCTAAAAAATGAATTCTATGTAGTTTTGTACTCTATAGCAGTAATACATAAGCGTATACTTAGGCAGACGAGCTCACAAGGGGCGTACACATATTTGGGTTGCCTACAATAAATTATTAGGTACAGATAACTCTTATTCCGCTTTCCTATATTGGTTTTTGTGCGTACAACAGATACAGACTGGTAGATTACCGACATTACCGCATCACCGGTCAAGTAATGAGGAAACCAAAGCTAGTCTGAATTAAATTAAATATTAAATTAAAATGTCGGTTATGAGGAAGAAGTGCAGGCATGAAACAGCAAAATATTCAGGATCTTATAAACAAGAATGGTAAAAATTGGTTGCAAAGTTGTAATAAAGAACTTGTATCATCTGAAAGTTATCCTGTGTTATCCTGGGTGTCAACTGGAAGACAAATAAATAAAATATATTGTCGAAATCATTGTGCTGAAGAAGGGCACTTTCGAGGCAGAAACGTTTGCAATAAAGAAGATTTTTTTAAAACATGTGGTTTCGATTGGCCATAGAACTATTGCGAATTAAAGTACTTAATCTTTTTTCAAAATTAGATGCCTTGAAAAAATATGTGCGCAATATAAAAATATACTTTTTTCATAGAATGCGCTCTGTGACGCAAAGTCCTTTGATCCATCGCTGATCTTGTGACGACCCTGATTTATTTCTCCTACCGATTTTGTCCTCCTATCAATTTTGTCCTTGAATCTACCGAATTTCAACGACGCTGTCTACCGATTTTGTTTCTTTTCGGTTCGACAACACTGCTGGATCAGTTGTCAACCGCATTTGAAGTAGGAAGACGAACTGTCGTTGCGTTGTCCAGCACGCATATATCGAAAATACATCTCTATCATGCAAGTTTTAAGGGCAAGCATGAAATATGTCTAATAGGTGCGTATAAATTACCGGGGTTGGAGACATAAATTGCTAACATCAAAATAATGACATATACTCCCCCACCCCCTACAACTCCCAACTTCAAATTTGAACTTGGCTTTCGGCTTATGGTGGATTTAACTGAACTATTAATAATATTTAAATTTTTAGATATTATGTTTCAAACTTGGGGTGTGATATTCAAACATTTTTCGCGTCATTTTTTTGTCCCGCAGCCGACAAGCATTTGTGTTTCTATTTTTATCGAGATAATGTACAAAAAATATCGTGCAAAGTAATCAAGTTTTCTGAGGTTTTTAACACTGAGGTTAGACAAAAACGAACTTTTTCTGGGATATAAAATTATTTTGGAAAATAGAGCGAACCTTATTTTTTGACAGACTGTCGAATACCTAAAGGGTGGGTCATCACTTGTTTTTTTTCAAGTTGGTATTATTTTGACAGTTGCTAATGCTTCCATGCTCAACATATTGGATCGTTTTAATCTGGAACAAACGTGGGAAATATTGAAAAATTATTTTCAAAGTGAGTGCTGTGTTCCAGAAACTTTGCGAAAGACTATTTGGTCGGAATGAAGCTCCGTCCGCGACTGGTATACGAAAATTCGTTAAACTGGCCTGCTTGTGGATAACAGAGGGTATGAGCGTGTTCGACCCGTACGTACATCCAAAAACATTGCTGCCCAGAGTGTGCGTTTAAACCCAAGAATGTCAACTCGTCACAGAACCCAACAACTGGTCATCAGTCACACTTCTTTGCGAAGAATATTGCATAACGACCTGGGATTATTTCCTTACAGGGTGCAACTTGTGCAAGAGTTGAAACAAAATGACCATCCGCTTCGATATCATTTCTCTGTGTGGACTCTAAATCAATTGGAAACGGACATCAATTTTGGTCGCCAAATCATCCTTTCCGACTAATCCCATTTCCATCTGGGAGGTTACGTTAACAAGCAGCACTTTAGGATTTGGGTTTCTGAAAATCGACATGTCATAGAAAAACCAATGTATCCAAAAAGAGTAACTGTTTAGAATGGTGGGGTAATTGGACCCTAATTTTTCAATATGAAGATGGTAACAGCGTGACGGTTAACAGGAAACGCTATAGAGACATGTTGAAGACTTTTTTGTGGCCTTTATTAGACGACATTCACTTGCACAATCTTTGGTCCCAGCAGGATGGCGCAAAATGCCACACAAGCCGTGAAACAATCCATCTTTTACGTTCGGTCATCGCGGTATCAGCCGTTTTGGAGACGTTAATTTGCCAGCCCGTGGCTGTGATTTGACGCCCATGGTTTATTTCCTATAAGGTACTGTTAAGGACCGCTGCTACACTAACGATCCTCAAACAATTGATATTCTTTAGGAAAATATCCGTCGGGCTATCGATGAAATAGACCCACAAATGATCGAAAATGTGCTTCCAGCCGCGACAGCCATTCAGCTGAAATTGTTTTTCATAAATAATCGAAGGTGTATTCTTTTGAATAAAGTATCGGGTGTTACATATTATTGAAGAGTTTAGTTTTAATACCAATTTAAAAAAGAATTTATATTTTGACAAGGATCAAAAGACCTTTTGATTTTTCAAGCCTAGTACCGTTCAAGTGATATTCTCAAGTGTTTAATTTTTGGCTATTCATGAATTCTTGCTCAGATTTTATATATATATATATATATATATATATATATATATATATATAATCGAAATCCCATTTTCCCTTTAGGGTGTAGTGTTAAACAAAACCTACTATTATTTCTACATGAATTTGATCCATTCTTTTTGGTTTATATGTAAAGCAAGTTTCTTAGCTTCTCTCCAATCCGTTCCTCTTTTCATCAATATCTGTTCTAAAGTATTCTCCCATGTTCGGCTCGGATTTTAATTTAATTTAATTTTAACGAGTGGATATCTACAAATTGGTAAGAATGACGAAGCATAAGTGTTTTCATAATACTTTCATTGCCTTCGGGCAAAATAAACATACCAGACTTTGGTTTTTCTGACATTTGAGATTCTTGGTCATTTTCGAAAGAATAGAAGTGGTAGAAAGCTAATAAGGTGGTGATAAATATAAATTGCTGACGCAAATAAACTTCAATTACTTGTAAAATACCCCACATGTAACAGTTTAATGTTGAAACTTATCCTGTGCTTATTATCTTCATAAGACTCCATCGACTGGTTCCTGGTTATTGTACGACGTGTCGGCTAAGTGCAATGACAATTTAAGACAGTATGTTTTGTTTACTTGTCACCTAGGTGACAGTTAATTTATTTTTGCTGTTCTTCACTCCTATACGGTCTGTTGCGACAATAGATTTAACGGTCTTGGGGTAGGCGTTCCTGTTTCCAAAGCACATCGAGCCCCACAAAGCCACAATCGAGCATGAGGTTATCTTTTTTGTGTACCAAACACTTCATCCTCGCCCATCATCCCGAAAGCGCAAAACGCCATTCGAGAACGCGAAAAGTCCACCTAGGTGATCCTAGACTTTTCTGGTCTTACGCAAGACATTAAAATTGTGATGACATCGCGCAATCTCAGCATGCTATGGTCCAGTCCATCGTCTCAACACACTGTATATCCTATTTATCCTATACAGTGCGTGGAATAGCAAGAACAAGAATAAATGAACTGTCACTTGAAAGATGTATAAGCAAAATATAGTGTCATGAATTGCCATTGTACTTGACAAAGGCGAAACATCGTATAATAACCAGAAATTGAAGCATATATGTGGAACGATTCGTCCAGACAATGGAGTCGTATGTAACATGTTCTTTTGTTTTAATTAGGTACAAGACATTATTCTACTTTTTCATCAATCACTTTTTTATTATAACTGCGCTTGTTTTTGCCTAATGCCTTTGCTTATCCCCATTTACTGAACTTTCAACAATGGCATCGTGTCAAAGCGAAGACAAGCCAAGACAGTGTCGGGACAAAAGTCAAGAAAATCGTCGGCACGGCCGGAAGACAACACAGAGACGTATTCACAAAAGAAAGAAGGGGCAAAAAACGACGCTCCACGACAGAGATTTGCATACGCCAGCATCAGATAAAAGGTGGGTTCGTGGTGCGCAGAAGATAACATCTTAGCTGACTCTTCTTCTCGGCCTGATGAGCGACGCGCTTAGGCGTTAGTCCGGTAGAACTAGAGCTAGGTGTAGGTCAGTGAAAGGGAAACAAAAAACGAAGTACTGCTGTATACACAAATCCATGAAGCTACCTGTTTTACCGTGCATCATTTTTTCAAAGAGCAAACAACATTCACTAAACTTAGTCAAAAACTTTTCAAAGTAAAGTGAGGAAATGTGAACCTGGTTCTATATATAGGATTTCAGGAAATGTTGTCATCAATAATTGAAGGAATAGAGCAGCTCTTAGAAAACTTGAAGGCAAGACGGAAGGCAACTAAGAAAGATCATCATGAATTGTACCTGCCAATACACTGCGTTCCCGAAAACCTAAAAGTACCTTGTAAGAATATTCGTAAGAACGTTCATTTACAAGATGTCCTTATATCTCGGGCTTTACAGAGCGTATAGGTCTGGCAGCAAAAAGCAAATTTTCCCAGTAACGCATACACCAACGCCTTGAAATGACCGATATATTAAGTTCCAAAAACTAGTAGATGACAGAAGGGCAATGCCTGTACATGGATAAGTTGGATACTGAAACGTGTGAGATTTCAAAAACAAAATAAAAAACTTATAAGAAACTTAAAGAAACATTTATATCACAGAGGTGTATATGTGGAAGACGATAAGTTTTAATTTTTTAATTAACATGTTATTTGAGTTCAATAATATACTAAGTGACATATAAATCCGAACACCCAGTTTAAATGGTTTTATTTTAATAAAAGTTGGTGAATGTATTTATCTTACTGTAAATAACAAGTGAAAAAATTTTCAGCCTTATCAGTTGGACATTCCGGTTTTTATACTGCTTTTTTTTAATTCACTAACGCTCTAAAAATGAATATTTCAGCCGCAGTAAAGAATCAACGTTGGCGGATTTTGGTTCTTGACATCCTTTACGATCGGTTACGATGCCTAGAGTACGGAGACCTGTACGATTTCGTCAACTTAGTGAGTTTGATAGGGGCCGTATAGAGGGACTTCGGGAAGCTGGACTTTCTTTCCGGGCAATTGCAGTTAGAGTGCAAAGAAGTGTAGACACTGTGGTTAGGTGTTGTCAGGCATGGCTTCGAGAAGGCCGTACGCAAAGAGCAAGGGGCACTGGACGCCGCCGTAGAACAACAGACCGTGAAGATCGCCGCCTAAGATTATTGGCCTTAAGGGACCGTTTCTCCACTACCAGGTCCATTGCAAATGAATGGTTTGCAGAACACGGAAGACCTATTGGCATGCGAAGTGTTTAGCGACGAATGAGAAGTTTTGGCTTGTTTTCATACCGGCCACACTGGGTCCTCCCTTTAACTCGAGAACACCGACGTAATCGCATTTAGTGGTGCAGACAACGGTCACTCTGGGATCAGGAATGGAACAGTATTGTCTTTAGTGACGAGTCTCGATTTTGTTTAGGCATGCACGATGGTCGTGCCAGGGTTAGAAGGCCACGTGGTGAAAGGAGGAATCCACAGTTTTTTGTTGAAAGACATGTTCATCACACTGTTGGAGTTATGGTTTGGGGTGCTATAGCTTATGGTTCCAGGTCACCTTCAATCTTCATCAGAGGTAACATGAACGCGCAGCGTTATATCCACGAAGTTCTAGAACCCCATCTTATACCCTATCTTGACACCCTGGCAGATCCAACTTTCCAACAAGATAATGCCCGACCACATGTTGCAAGAGTCACAATAGACTTTTTTTCAACATAATGATATCACATTGTTACCATGGCCACCAAGATCTCCCGACTTATCCCCAATTGAGCACGTCTGGGATATGATGGGTAGGAGATTGCTCAATTTGCAACGTCCTCCTCAGACTCTAGAAGCACTTTGAGAGGAGTTGGTGGTTGCCTGTAATGAGATACCACAGGAGGACATTGACCACCTGATCAGAAGCATGCCTAGGCGTGTTGGAGAATGCGTAGCACATCAGGGTGCATCCACACATTATTAAAGGTCAAAGGGCCTTAAAGCAGTGCAATCATTTTGAAATTTTTATCATTTAGTTATTATGCTTTATTAAGTACTTTTTATTAAAATAAAAACATTTAAACTGGGTGTTCGGATTTATATGTCACTTAGTATATCTTGTCTTCCTATTGAGCGTATCCATTTTGATATATTCTTTCAATTATGTGTATTTAGAAATTGTTTTAAGTATTTGGGTACGTGTTCATATAATTCTGGAGCCAAACGGAGAAAAGACTGCCTCATTATGCGGCTTAGGGACAGTTTTTGCACATAATTTATATGGAATTTCATGGCAGTGTGCGATTTTATCGCACTCTCTGACAACTTTGTGATAATGGCTGATAGTATGCTTGAAATCAAATAATTTTGTTTCATTGATACAGTGATTGACTGTATCGAAGTTATCAGTTTGATGTTAATTTACGGTGAGTGACTTCAAGATTCTACTGATACTCCGTGGGTGTATTCAGATCGTTTCGATGTTTTCGCCTCGAGCTGGGTAGATTTGTTTGCATCGTTAAAAGGCAGTCAAGGTCCCTACGTTTTTGGCCTATTTAAAAAGCATGAAACAACGTTTTATGCGGTTGGTTATGGATACAGAGATGAAAAGTAACTAGATTCAGTTCAACCTGTTTCTTTTTACGCAATTTTGCATAGCACGTCATTGCTGGGTGCCTTAAAAACGCCTCGTATTCCGGCTGATTGACGGGTCGTCCTTTGAAAGATGGTGGGCGGCATCTGTCTGTTAGAAATGTAACTGTCAATCAATGTAGGCCAGGCCTTCTGTCTTTTTAAGCGTGTGGGTCGAAGAGGTATCCTGCTTTGGCGAACTTTTTGTAGGTGGAAATTGTAAGTGTGACCACCTCGTCGCGAACAACGTATTGAGTTTTTCACACGACTAGATGGAAAGTAAATAGATCCAGTTCAACCACTTCCACTTATCACAAGGTCTGACATTCAGGAACTGGTAATATCTAACTTAGATGACAAACCGGCCTGAACTGGAGAGCTGTGAGTAACATGCTGGATGCAGGACGGTAGCCTATTACTTCCATCAGCATTCCCGCTATAGCTAGCGGCTCATACCACCATGCTTGCGTGGAGATACTCAAAGACGAACACTCTTGAAGAAAGGACTTTGAAACATTTTTGGTGCGCTTTGAAAAAGGTCACCGAGGTGGCCGAAACCTGAGTAAGAATCGTATTCAACATATTTAGCTTTATTTGACCGTCGTTAAAGTATATGGAGACTCATCGAGAATTTTGAAGGTTGACATCAAAAAAACAATAGCAAACTCTAGAACCAATCTTACTGGTCTATTTAAGTTGTTTTGCTCGGATTTCTTTTTTCTTTGTTCAAAACAAAGCAAGATGTCGCCGACATCTTCTACTTCTTACGTACGACGTCGTTTCGTCAAGATCAAAGTTGCGTAATGTGTGTAATTTTTTCTCGTCTCACATGTGCGGTGAATTTGTTAAAGAGATTGCAGCTTTTATTCAGAGTAACACGGCTGTAAATATGGTCGTAATAGCGACAGATAGTGCGTTTCACGTTGCTTTGTCATGCTTTTCCCAGACATGTCCGGAAAGATTCATAGTTGCAAGTTACAAGTTAGTTTATTAGCGATAAAACTAAATTAAGACGTAACACCGTTAAAGGCAGTTGGAATAAATTGCAAGCGCTTTACCTGCAAAATGCTAAACGGAATACTCGCATCAATCTGTCAGAAGAAGTTTTACCATACAAAAATCGTACCAACAAGGTATACTTATTTGTATTCGAAAAACTTTATAGGCATATTTATTCTTTTGTCTGGGAACTGCTGCACCAAATATACGTTACATCGGGTACCAATATACAAGGTGCTCATTTGAGACAGGCCAAAAGATTTGTCAAGGGGGCCAACTTTTTAACCAAAAACTACTTCACCCTCTATCACCCTCGGCCCCCAGGGTAATTAACTTAAAAATTTCAAATGACAAAGGGTATCTAGTAATAGCTTGTTTGAAAGGTATTTCGAAGTTCTTTATTTTGACGTTTGATTTTTTCAAATCAGTCGATTCGTTTTCGAGAAAATTAGAAAAATCTTTATTTATCTTCATTTGTTCAGATAGAAAACAAAGACAGATGAAAATATCACTTTTTATTAAGTGTTGTCCGTTATTCTTTGCCAAATCTACAACTCATTTATAATATAAAACGGAAACTACCAACATAAACAGCAATTCGGAAGATTAGACGTGGCAACAACCAAATCACAACCCGCATTCTTTTTATCGACACAGATAACGTGGGCGAACTGTATTTATTGTTATACCTGTTTAGTTATTTGTTGCTAAGGGAAAGAAAAAAATTAGTTTGCTGTTAGACGATATCGCAAAAACCACTTTATCAATATGGCTGAAAACCTTATCGTTTTTGTCGTAATCTAAAGAAACCTACACCTAGAAAATCTTTGTATTAAATTAATTATTACTGGGTGTTCTCTCTTCTATGCCAGTGTACGAAATAGCAACTTCTTTGAGTCAACTTCAACTGTTTCTGTCACAAATTTTATATACAACTTTGATAACTCCAGCATACTGACATACCTTTGAATCATTAAAAATAGTCAGCTTCATTTTTAGACTTTTTTCGCGCTGAATAGCGACGCTAGATCACTTTGCGGTGTTCGTTTGTAGCGGATCTCGCTATAGTCAAAGACACGCCGCGCTAGCAGTGGCGTACGATGTGTTATGCCACTCTCTTCATTTTTTATACCCGACTATACACTACTCAGAAGACATTCTAAAACAAATGTTACAATGAAAAACACTTGGTGATTCAAAGTAACGCTGACAGTACTTTTGGGAAAAAATATGTCTTGAGAACATTTTGTTAAAGCATTCTCCATTCTACTTCTAAAATACGCTGCAGGTAGTAAAGTTTGAATTTCTTTTAATTGCAGTTAAGAAAGTTTTTTGGTAAATTTCATGTTCTATGTTCAAACAATTCCAACAGTAGAGATAAAGGTTCAGTGCTCTGCAACTCAGCAAGTGAACAGTTTAGGAATATTTGTTATATTTGCTTTAATAATATTTAATTTTTTTAACAACCGTTTTTGTTTGCTTCCACCTCTTTCTGAATCTGCTAAACGGCTACAATAAAAATAATGATAGGCGGATTTTCATTGTCATTTGTCAAACATTAGCAGTTTTTTTCGAATGATCAATTATTATTATTATAATATACTAGGTGACATATAAATCCGAACACCCAGTTTAAATGGTTTTATTTTAATAAAATTTTGTATAAGTACTTATTGAAGCATAATAAGTAAATGATAAAAATTTCAAAATGATTGCACTGCTTTAAAGCCCTTTGACCTTTAATAATGTGTGGATGCACCCTGATGTGCTACGCATTCTCCAACGCGCCTAGGCATGCTTCTGATCAGGTGGTCAATGTCCTCCTGTGGTATCTCATTCCAGGCAACCACCAACTCCTCTCGAAGTGCTTCTAGAGTCTGAGGAGGACGTTGCAAACTGAGCAATCTCCTACCCATCATATGCCACACGTGCTCAATTGGGGATAAGTCGGGAGATCTTGGTGGCCATGGTAACAATGTGACATCATTATGTTGAAAGAAGTGGTCGGGCATTATCTTGTTGGAAAGTTGGATCTGCCAGGGTGTCAAGATAGGGTAAAAGATGGGGTTCTAGAACTTCGAGGATATAACGCTGCGCGTTCATGTTGCCTCTGATGAAGATTAAAGGTGACCTGGAACCATAAGCTATAGCACCCCAAACCATAAATCCAACAGTGTGATGAACATGTCTTTCAACAAAAAACTGTGGATTCCTCCTTTCACCACGTCGCCTTCTAACCCTGGCACGACCATCGTGCATGCCTAAACAAAATCGAGACTCGTCACTAAAGACAATACTGTTCCATTCCTGATCCCAGAGTGACCGTTGTCTGCACCACTCAAGGCGATTACGTCGGTGTTCTCGAGTTAAAGGGAGGACTCAGTGTGGCCGGTATGAAAACAAGCCAAAAGTTCTCATTCGTCGGTAAACACTTCGCATGCCAATAGGTCTTCCGTGTTCTGCAAACCATTCATTTGCAATGGACCTGGTAGTGGAGAAACGGTCCCTTAAGGCCAATAATCTTAGGCGGCGATCTTCACGGTCTGTTGTTCTACGGCGGCGTCCAGTGCCCCTTGCTCTTTGCGTACGGCCTTCTCGAAGCCATGCAATTGCCCGAAAAGAAAGTCCAGCTTCCCGAAGTCCCACTATACGGCCCCTATCAAACTCACTAAGTTGACGAAATCGTACAGGTCTCCGTACTCTAGGCATCGTAACCGATCGTAAAGGATGTCAAGACCCAAAATCCGCCAACGTTGATTCTTTACTGCGGCTGAAATATTCATTTTTAGAGCGTTAGTGAATTAAAAAAAAGCTGTATAAAAACCGGAATGTCTAACTGATAAGGCTGAAAATTTTTTCACTTGTTACTTACAGTAAGATAAATACATTCACCAACTTTTATTAAAATAAAACCATTTAAACTGGGTGTTCAGATTTATATGTCACTTAGTATATTTGTAAAATCTGAATTGTCTTATTTACTATCTATTTCTATTTAAATTTCTCGGAAGAGGTCTATCTAGCTTGTAATGGAATAGATACTGCACGTATTCCTCCCAGTGGATATTAACGATTATGTACAAATAACGATGCAAAGCCTCCTTTAACAGCTCGTGATCATACTTTGTCCGTTTATTGTTTGGATATAATGCGTCCCGTTCGCTGTTTGAAATGCTAATCCGCGGATGTTATAACCTATACCGTAACCAATTTATGTGCAAATCTTATCCCTTGTATTATTAACGCAATGCCAATGCCCGTCCCCAACCGGCTATTAAGCTACTAAACTGTCCTTCCGCTTAACTAGCTGTACATGTCATCAAAAGTTGATAATTATAAAGCTTTGTTCCAACATACAGATCGAACTTGTTCTGAACTGAACAGAGCATGCGCAGAACGAAATTATCATTCTAATAGAAAATGGAACTGATGTCGTAACTACAGTGTAGCATTTCTCTGTTTCAACAGATACCGTCCTGATTCCTAACCGGTTCCAAACTGGTTCTGAGAGAGAACTAAAAGTTCGAATTTCTTTGCGCATGCGCGTTAACAGAGTAAATGGCACGATTAGCTGTTCATAGCTGAGAAGCTGGGTCTTGTAATTGCCAGTTTTGTGCCTTTTCTAATTTTCCAATCTTTCCATATGTCATAGCTAAATCTCAACCGCTTATTGTGCCATTTATAAGATATACAGGGATGCTGGAGACTCACTTTTTTCACTTTTTCTCACGTTTCACAATCCATCTCACTTTACCCACTTTTCATTGAAAACATTCAATTTTCTCACTATTTTCGCTCTCACTATACATATTGTAGTATGACAAAGTGTACATGTTCTCCTCAAGCTGAGCCGATATTACATGAGAAATTAGAAGGCTTGATTGAAATCTACGTTGTATTTTAATTCAACTTTGCTAAAAGCACTATACAGGGTGTTCCATAATTATTGCGACAAAATGATAGGGGTTGTAGAGGGCATCAAAATGAACAATTTTGCCTTATAAACCCCTGTTCGGAAATATGCCGTTTGGGCTGCAGCAAAAAAAAAGATCAGTTTCTTGAAACAGCTTACCTACAGTAATTGCTCAAAGTGTCCTCCACCTTGCTCAATACACAGCTGTGCACGACTGTTCAATTATTGGCGAACTCTGTGGCATACCCCCGGTATGTCCTGAACATGTCCGGACGCGGCCATCACTCTTCCCAGTAGCTCTTGTTGGTTGGGAACAGGAGTATCGTACACTAAAGCTTTCAGATGGCCCCAGAGAAAATAATCCAGTGGGGTCAGGTCGGGTGATCGCGCAGGCCAAGGCACAGGGCCACCTCGGCCTATCCACCTATTTGGAAATTTGTCGTCCAAATACTGCCGCACTTGTAAAGAAAATTGGGCTGGAGCGCCATCGTGTTGAAACCACATGTTGGCTCTTATGTTCAGTGGCACATTTTCTAATAGTTCCGGTAGCACATGCTGTAAGAATCGACCATAAGCATGCCCATCCAAACGTGGTGGAAGCAAATATGGCCCGAAGATGTGCTCGTCCACAATGCCGCACCAGATGTTAATTGAAAACTGATGTTGGTCTCTATGGATGGCTATGGCATGAGGGTTTTCTTCATCCCAAATGTGACTGTTACGGCTATTAAAATAACCGTCCTTTGTAAAACAGGACTCGTCAGTGAACAAAACGTAGCGCCAAAGTTTGGTTGCCTCAACTCCTGCTGCAGCCACCAACGACAAAAACGTCGACGCGGCAGATAGTCTTCTGGACCCATGGCTTGGACTTTTAAAAGGTGGTATGGATGTAGTTGCTGGTCATGGAGAACCCGCCAAACAGTAGTTTGAGACGCTCCCATATCAAGTGCAATAGCACGCACGCTTGTACGCGGATTGGCCTCTACATGATGCAGAATCGCTTCCTCAAAACTACTGTGCGCCTCGTGAAGGGCCGCCCTGCTCCCGCGAGGTGTCTGATGCTGCCACTGATACGAAGACGTCCATGAATCCTTGCAAAAATGGCCTGATGCGGATGAGGACGTTCTGGAAACCATTGGGCGTAGATTCGAGAGGCTCGTCTTCCGTTACCAACAGCTTCTCCGTAAATTAAATGCATATCCGCAAGTTCCGCATACGAATAACTCTGCATTTTAACACTAAGCAGGCTTTTTTTACAAACCGGCGAGACCATGAAATGTGCTAGACGAACATTTTGCAGCTGGTGAATTTTTTGTTTCTCCTATGAGCTCTTAAGGTAAAATTAGCGGTAGTGCTCAAACGGCATATTTACGAACAGGGGTTTATAAGGCAAAATTGCATATTTTTATGCCCTCTACAACCCCTATCATTTTGTCGCAATAATTATGGAACACCCTGTATATGTACGGTATATGCACATGGGATTTTAAATCCGGAAACGGAGGCAATACAATACAAACTCATTTATTAACGCAAAGTTATGCATTTGGGTAACTAATAAAATGTTACTAAGATGGTTTGGCAATTCGGAATATTTTTGAAGAGACAGAAAATAAGAATTTACCCTGAACTGTTTTCATTTTCTCCTGGGC
The DNA here is from genome assembly GCA_963669975.1 of Acanthoscelides obtectus. NCBI lineage: Eukaryota > Metazoa > Arthropoda > Insecta > Coleoptera > Chrysomelidae > Acanthoscelides > Acanthoscelides obtectus. Next base: position 31,517,416 of record CAVLJG010000007.1, on the reverse strand, counting down.
TTTCAGTATAAATTACAAGCCTTGTGCATGTATGGGACAAATCCTGAAACTGAATTTTGCATCAATTAACCTTAAGCGATGACAAGTACTCTAGTCTAATGATTTTAGTCAAATATTGTGTAAAAAATACTCATCTATAATAACTGTATCAAAATGTACCTACTCACTATTTCTCTATTTTCTCACTACGTTTTTTGAAAATCTCACTTTTCTCACTTAAATGGATGCTTTGGGGTGCCAGCGTCCCTAAATATATACAAAAAATGCGTGACGGTGAAGATTACTTTAGTTCAGATTCAAGTGAAGATGAAGATTTTGAACTCACTATAGGCGTTCCAAGAACCAGAAATGAAAATTATGAGTTTGTGTCAAGCATGTTCTTAGTATTATTAGTCTTATATTTTCCTTTTATTTCAAGTCAATCAATAACATGTTGTTAACATTCCACTTCATTGCCTCCTTTGCTTCTGTGGCAGAGCATGCCTTCTCTGAAGGCAAAATGATGAATATTCCTGCTCAAAAAAAAAGAAAAAACCTCGTACTGCTTCTTTAAAATATTCATAAAGAAACTTGATAATTTTATATTTCACTTCAATTATAGTTATTTTCACGACAACAAACCATGTAATTCTCTGTACTAACAGAATAAATCGGAACTAGTTCTGAACTGTACATACAACGGGCATGCGCAGAAAAATGATCTGCGATTGGTTCTGAACTAGTTTGAAACTGCATGTTGGAACAAATATAATATTAATGTCCTGCAAAATAATAGTACCTTAATACGAGTATACCTTTGTGAAGAAGTATGCCATGATTGGCTCAGTACGTGTATATACTGGGACGTACAACGCCAAAAATCATAATATACAAGGACAAACTTCTGAAAACACCGTAAATACATTGCAAAATAACGTCCAAATCATACAACTGTATTTTTTGGAGGTGCGTTACTTTCTTGGAACAGTAAATCAACTTTAAGAATAGTCAAAATCACTTCACCGTATACCCTGCTTTTAGATGCATCCCTAGCTGTTCATAGGCTTACAGATGACTCTTCTCTAACGGACCGCCTCGGACACGTTCCATATCGGCGAGCGGTCGGCGATCTACCTGTCTTCTCAAAGTTTTCCTCCATGATGCCACCGCTAGTTGAGCAGGCCAGACGGACCCACCAGGGTTTTACCTTCCATCCTAACTCTGTCGAACTTCGTACAGAACTAGCCGGTACGATCGGTCCTTTGCTCCTAGGGCATCGAGATTATGAATTAGCCACAGTTCATATGGCTGTAGGACTGGAAAGGAACCAAACACAAACGAATTGCTTGGGATGTGCAAAATATATGTTTGAACAGCACAAATCACCATGGCAGTGATCACGCACTTCATAGAACAGAGCTATCTCGTACCCCACAGACCGAAGGGATAACTTGAAAATGCAAAAATCTCAATCAAGCTCGAGCTGGTTTAAAATGTATAGCCGCCTTAAATCCAAATAGGAGTGATCACCCACACCATGGAACAGAGTTGTTCCGTACCTCACGGAGTAACGAGACAAATGTGTGGCGCCTTGTAACTCGTTGCTTTGCAATTACGTCCGCATATATGTACAGTACGCATATATTTATGAGCATACGTCTCGCGTCTCCGCTATACGCCGTATCCATTACACCAGCACATACGGCCTGATGTCATGGCCTGACTGCTAATATAATAATGGTCTGATTTATGGGTCCAGTCGAGGAGATGGTGGAACGCGTGGTAGAGCAACGTACATAGTGGCCCAAACAGCATGTTGATACTAGCTGTAATATGTGCGTCATATAATGCAAACGGATGCAAGGAAATACGCCTAAGTTCAGATGACGCTTGATGCTCACTTTGAAAATACGCAGAATCAATACTAGCTGTTCATATGGAGACACGTGTGAGAAAATGTACCAGCCACTAGAACTAAAAAAATAAAATCAGAAAAACTGCCATTAGCGTCGCTTAGGGATTTGTATTTCTGTAGGGGAGCCCTGCATTCCTATTCTCATCCTCCTTCCGCTTGTGACATTACTTTTATATATTTTATATATCTTATTCTGTGTATACAAGGAATATGAGCTTTCAGCTGTCCTTGAAATAAACATTGAGACACACTGTATTCGCCAGGCGTAGTCTTGTAGTCTGTAATTTGCAAATACTGTATGAATGAGGCCGTTGTCTGAGAATTTTCATCTAGCTAGCGCGAAGACAGTCTTTTATAAACAGTTGCATGTGGGTCAATGAAACTTCTCCTCATACAATGTGAATGAAGAAACTCTGGGAATATGCTACAGGCCAAATGAAATTTTTAAAATTCCCTCTTAATTTTTGTTCACTTCATATTTCGCTAAGCTAGATTAAATTGCATTTTCTGGATATTTTTCGATCGAGAAACTTGTAGTGGACAAGAATTTCAAGAAAAAGGTTATATATATATAGATGGATTTGACATGGTAATAATGTTATGTAACAGTAAAATTATTACTTCTTTACTGACACCTCCAACAATGATAAAAGGGAATAAATACAGGATGAGACACGACGATGTTAGAACGATAAACATTAGAAAAACAAGAAACCCACCTTACAAGCGTACGAAGTATTACCCTGTATCTCATCACTTTTATTAAGAGGATAGTATATATTTTCATTAATGTGAATTATTCGTGTATTTTTGGATCTGTAACATACTTATAAATGTATTTATACTTTATCCTCTCCCAAACTTTGAATGTAGTGAAACATGAAACATTTTGTTACCCATACTCTTATTATTCTTTGAAATATTAAAATAAAATTGCTCATGTAATGTTTAAGGTCATACTATACGCAATTTATTTTATAGCTGAGAGGGTCACTCCATTTATATTGATAACATAAAATTACATACCATTCTTGCTATCTTTATTGTGGTTCATAAAAATGTATCGTAAAGTTATATTATTTTAAGCCCAAAACTGCTGCAAAGAAAGGTCTGATAGTTTTGAATTACAAGACACGTATGCACAATGGATTCGGTCTTGGCTGTTTTCCTACCTACATAAAAATGCAGTTTCTATGGCTGAAATTTGTTTTTTTTGAAAATTTCGAAATTGACAACAAAAACCAAGTGACTCATTTCGGTTTGTCTGTCGGGCTGTCCGCTAATGCTTGGTCCCTCTTTAACTTTGAAAATACGACTTGTATTTTGATAAAATTATGAAACAAGGGTCTAGAATGAAAAAGCTTTGAAGGTTTCGAAAATCGTTCCAGTGGCGGCGCAGCTACGGGCAAAATATGGGTGTATCTCAATTTTTTAGCATTAGTATTTCAGGCACCGGTAATTCTACGTACCTATTAGACATATTTCAAACATAGATTTTCCTGGATATTTGCTAATGTGGACAAAGATTAAACCTGTAATAATAAATAACAAATATTACGAAATTATAAATAAGTCAAAAGGCAAAACATGATGACTGGAATTGTAGACATAAAAATAGGAAAGCCATGTTAAAACCGAGAAGCTTTAAAAAATAAATTCGTGTAAAAATGAATAAAACTATTTATAAACCCACTAAAGGCCTCAATAGACCTCTTGTCTAATGAGGTAAGGCATTAAAAAGTTACAAAGTTTAAGAGATTCCTGGTTTTAGTGATTCTATGATGTTTTATGTAGAAATTTGACTTACATCATGTATTGTATGAATGTATGAATTGATTTCTTGGTGGCTTGTATATGCGCGAGAGCTAGTCTTGATATAAATGAGGCAGTAATAAATGCAAGCACAGGGCAAAGTCATGAGGACTTTAGTTTGGTGAACTCTTCTCTGCAAGGATCTCTGTTCTTCAGGCTAGCTATATACCTAACACACCTCCTCTGTAGAGCAAAAACTCTTTACATACGAGGGATGTCTTTTAAGTTTTGCATATGGAAATAAAACAACACGGTAGGTAGTTTTAAATGAATTTATTAATTTTCGAAGTATTCTCCACGAAGATTAATACACAACTGCATGCGTTCGAACCAATTTTCGAAGCACTTATTCCACTCGTTTGCTGGCAGATAAAAAAGGGCATTTTTGAATGCGTCAACTGCTTCTTCTGGTGACTGGAACCTTTGACCTCGCAGTCTGTTTTTAATTTTCGGAAATGTAAAGAAATCGTTAGGACTTAGATCGGAACTATATGGAGAATGGTCCAATAATTCCACGTTTTCTTCCGTTAATTACTGCCTTGTTTTTTGGGCTGTGTGCGAGCTTTCATTGTCTTGGTGGAGGATGATTATTCTTTCGGGGTTGATTTTTCGAAGCTCACTGATGACTTTTGGCAAACAAATGGTGGTATACCAATCCGCAGTAACAGTTCTTTGCTCATTAAGAGGAATTGTTGCAATATGACCCGCTATTGACACAAATGTCACGACCATCTTTATCGAAACACTGGATGACTTTTGTTGGCTTTTCTTCACCTTGGAACACCCAAACTCACTGTCGTTTATTTTCTGGTTCATAACAGTAAATCCACGATTCATCGCCACTAACAATGCTGTACACATTTTTTGAGTTTCCGGAATTAAAACGGTCAAGCGTTTTTTGACACCAATTGACTCTGGCTGCTTTCTGCTCTTCAGTCAACAGGTGGGGTATCCAACGAGAAACTAATTTTTCTTACTCCTAATTGAGATCTTCAAGGACGCCTCAATCTCGCGATATGTCACATGTCTATCTTCAATGATGAGTTTGCGCACAGCACCGACGTTTTCCTGGGTGACTGCCGTTTTTGGTGGACCCATCCTGGCATCGTCGCTAAGACTCACCCGTCCACGTTTGAATTCTCCATACCAACGGGAAATTGTCGACTGATCTGGCGCTTTGTTGCCGAAAACAGACAGTAACTCAGCAAGGCATTCCTGTTGCGATAATTGTCTCTGGAAGTTGTAATAAATTATGGCGCGAAAATGTTCTCGGTTGAGTTCCATTTTTTTGATGACTTGGTGTCACTTAAAAATCCACTGTAGTGAGAACACTGCACGTATTGTTGTGAAACTTTTAATTTAAGTTTACTAAAGAGTGAGGATAAGATTCAGTACTGACGTTCGATCCGCGCGGCCTACTATGTTTCTATATGCAAAACTTAAAAGACATCCCTCGTATGTGGTGAATGATCCCATGCTAGGATAGCATATGCCATTTTACTATGAAAATATGCGTGGTAGCTGGATAACAATATTTTTTAGATTTTAAGATTACGAATTAAAGAAATAATTTTTGTTAATGATTTGCTCACAAAACAAAGAAATTTAACTGTCCCGACATGGTTATTACCAACATCGCTATTCCGTAGAGTAATCTCATGGATTGAGTTTTTTTTTAATCTACTGTTAACTTGTCGATTGCAACCCATTCAAGGACGGAATTACAAGTAGAAGTCACATTATCCCATTTGGTAAGGGAATCGTGAGTCTGAGCAAGAGTGGTATCATCGCCGTATAGAATTAGTTTGTTATTAGAATTGTTGGAAAGGCAATTGGGCAAGTCATTTACATACAATAAGAGTAACTGAGGGCCGCGGATAGAACCTTGTAAAACACCATGCAAAACTCGGCTGATTGAGGATTTACAGCCAGTGTGTCCCACGAATTGTGGTCTGTCGGTTAGGTAATATTCCAAGAGCAGTATACTATTTGGATCGAAGTTGTAAAATGGTAGCTTCGAGAGAAAAAGGTCGTGTTGTACGCTGTCTAAGGCTTTCGTTAAGTCAACTATACCAATCTGTATATTCAACGCCGCAGAGACTGTTAGCCAACCATATTAACTAATATACATGGTGTAAACGTTATGGTAGTCATTATTGAAATGGGTAATAGGGGGGTCAAACAAGTCAAAAAGTTGATATGACCCATGGTCCAAAAGTCAATAGACTTTTGTCTAAATGGCTTTATAGTTTACAACTTTTAGTGCTTTATATCGACCACAATCACCACAATCTTACTAGTTTTTATAATCCAATCTAAAACGTTTTTAAATTGTAATTATCCAATGGTGTGGCATTAAGTTTTTCTAAGTTAAGCCAAATTTTTTTGTCATTAAGTAAGTTTCATTAAATTAAATATTTAAAACACACATGACAACAGCGCGCCGGCCTTTCATCACTCTTATCGAACCGGTAATCGATCGCAAACGGTAAAAGTAGTTAGTTATCGAGCATGGGGCCTGTTGTTTTGTTTTTGTTCGCGTACGTCGTCGTGTTTATTTACAATGTTCTCGAATCAAGAGTTCGCCGATATGTTGTTAGTTTACGGTGAAGCTCTTCAGAATTCAAATCTTGCAGCTCAAACTTATCGCGACAGATTTCGCCAATCGGGTACACCCAGACAGAAGGACATTTGTGCAAGTGTACCAAAGTCTTCGAGATACAGGAAGTGTTCAGCCCACTAATATTCGCACTCGTGAAAGACAGGTTACTGTAGAGTAGGAGGAACAAATTTTAAATATCGTGGAAATCAATGCAGATATCAGCACTCGGAAATTAGGCCGCTGCGTAGGACTATCGCATTCCATAGTCCAAAGAATAATACACGAAAATTTGCTTTATCCTTACTATGTACGAGTGCAGGACTTGTTACCAGAAGACTATCCTCGCAGACTAACATTCTGTCAGTGGTTTTTGCACAAAAACATTGAAAATCCGGATGTTTTTAAAAACATTCGAGCGTAGAACGAATGTACTTTTACGCGAGACGGGATATTAAATTTCCAAAATACTCACACGTGGGCCCAAGAAAATCCTCATACCATTCGTGAAGGTAATTTCCAACAACGTTTTAAAATAAATATTTGGGCGGGTATTCCTGACGATCAGGTAATTGGCCCTGTCGAGTTACCCCCAAAGTTGTCAGGAGAAGGATACCTTAGCTTTCTAGCCAATAACCTACCAGAACTTTTGGAACAGACCTTAGACAACATGCTATTACAACGGAGACACAATTTGTGGTTTCTTCATGACGGGGCACCACCACACATTTTTAGAGGCGTCATTCAGTATTTGAATGAACAATATCCAAATCGCTGGATCGGTCGAAATGCTCCTGTTCCTCGAAAATGGCCAGCAAGATCTCCTGACCTCAATCCGATGGATTTCTGGTATTGGGGAGAACTTAAAGGGATGGTTTATGGTGCTGGTCCAATAATAACTGAAGCACAACTTCGCGAAAAAAATTTTAATGCGGCTGAAACAATAAATGGACAACTTCGAGGACCTACAGTAAGAATAAAGTGGGTTTGTCGTAATGAAGCTTGTATGGAAAGAGGAGGACGACATTTTGAACACCTTCTTTAAATACAAAAAAGTGCAGTATGGGTTTTGAAAAAAAAAACAATGTATTTATCAAAATTGTGTTCCTTATTTAAAAGTGGATTATTTTAATACGTTCAATATATTTTCACACACCAGGTGAAGCGCTGAGACAGTTAGTGGTAAGTCCGTTTTTTTAATTGATTGCATTTTACGAGTACATTATCAAATAATGAAATAATACCTAAGAGCCAAAAATAACAAACTATAACCTCTTATAACGATGCAAAATTTACAGGCTGTATCTATATTACAGAATCCTTTTTCTAACATAATCTTTCACGAACCTAGCGTTGCGTGGGAAATGCATAGTCAGTCTGCTTGACATCATTTTTGTTGGCATAATCTCCTGTTTCCGACGATATATTTATGTTTGAAGGTATCCCGTCACTTGCCATCTACGCAGTCCTACCTGTTCGATATCAGTCCGCCTGTGATATGCGTCCGCCATATTGATTTTCAACGCCACCGGCGATGATGACGTCCCACTGGCAGACGCCGACCCACTTCACCAGGGAAGGTTGCAATATCGGGGGAAAATCGACTCGTATGTGCTGGAGGGTAGGCGAAAGGGTATTCCCCTGCTAGCTTTGCTTCTTTCTGTCCTCGATGACCTTGGGGGTTCTAGGTGTGCCCTCCTCAAAGGCCACTTGATTACACTCGAGTCCCATGGGAAGACGACCAAGACGTCGGTCGTAGGTCGGAATATATGCCCCGGCTGGAGCAATAAACAGAAAAAAGGTTAGGACGTGGTTTAGATGCAATAAGTTAGAGGTAATAACGTTAGAGTTGATTGTGTTGCGGATAATTGGGTGTTGTAGAGGCTTGTCTTTTGATTCCAACATTTTAAGCGCAGTACGTGATATGCTGAGATGGATTGTTTCAAATTAGAGATGATAGATTTTTCTAGTAACTCAGCAAGGCATTCTTGTTGCGATAATTTTCTCTGGAAGTTGTAATAAATTATGGCGCGAAAATGTTCTCGGTTGAGTTCCATTTTTCTGATGACTTGGTGTCACTTAAAAATTCACTGTAGTGAGAACACTGCACGTATTGTTGTGAAACTTTGAATTTAAGTTTACTAAAGAGTGAGGTTAAGATTCAGTACTGACGTTCGATCCGCGCGGCCTACTATGTTTCTATATGCAAAACTTAAAAGACATCCCTCATATGTGGTGAATGATCCCATGCTAGGATAGCATATGCCATTTTACTATGAAAATATGCGTGGTAGCTGGATAACAATATTTTTTGGGGTACAGAGTTTTTAAGATTACGAATTAAAGAAATAATTTCTGTTAATGATTTGCTCACAAAACAAAGAAACTTAACTGTCCCCACATGGTTATTACCAACATCGCGATTCCGTAGAGTAATCGTCATGGATTGAGTTTTTAAGTTAGAGGTAATAACGTTAGAGTCGATTGTGTTGTGGATAATTGGGTGTTTTGTGGAGGCTTGTCTTTTGATTCCAACATTTTAAGCGCAGTATGTGATAGATAGATAGATAGATAGATACTTTTATTGTCTTGCAGATCATAAAAAATGACATAAGACTCGTCCTAAGAGGGAGGTACATAGTACACATAATTAAAAATAAAAACGAAACAAACATAAGTATTTACAAAGTACAAACAGGAACAACTTAAGGCGTACAGACATTCACATATAAAAAAAGTTTAAAAAATATATCACAGTGCGAGGTATTCAGACAAAGAGTAGAAACATTTTTCAACTAATAATTTGCGTAGTTTACATTTAAAACTAGCCATACTACTGACATTCCTGAGGTTAGCTGAAAGTTTGTTATATATTCTGATGCAGGTGTATTCCGGTGACTTTTCGAACAGCGTCAGTGTGTGTTTTGGAATACTCAGACTCTCACCTGCCCTTGTATTATAATGTGTGTTGATGTTTTTGTTCTGTATAAATTTTGTTTTGTTTGTATGTGTGAAAAGGGCGCAGTTATAAATATGAATGCTTGGTAGAGTCATGATGTTTTTACTTCTGAAGATATCTCTGCAGGATTCTCTTCTACGAATGTTGAATATCAATCTGATTATTCTCTTCTGTTGAACAAATTAATGCTCCAGAAATCGAAGTTGCTTGTCCCCAAATTATGATGTTCCTTGATAAATGTGAGTGGACGAGAGCATAATATACATCAAGTAAAGCTGACTCTGATAAGCAAAACTTGATCTTAAGAATCGCATAATATGATTGGTTCAACTTTTTACACTCACTATCCATGTGTTGTTGCCAACTGAGCTTTGCATCCATTTCTATTCCCAAGAAGGGCGTAGTTTTCGATGTCTCATGATTTGCTAGAATAGGGGCGTTTGTATAAAAATGTACAACATCTGACTTTTCGAGGTTTAAAATCAAACGATTTGCTTGGCACCACCCTTTCATTTCACATTTTACTCCATTTATTTTTGCAATAACGTCATTGCGTGTAGTTCCACTTACAAGAACTGACGTATCATCCGCATAATTTGTTACAAATCCAGAGAGATGCAAATCACTTATATACAGAATGAATACAAGGGGTGCTAAAACTGAGCCTTGCGCTACTCCAATGTCGATACTGTACGTTGCGGATGTAATTCCGTTAACTTTTATTTTGAATTTCCTGTCAGACAGGAAAGACACTACCCAATCTAATATATGTAGGATACGAAATTGATAATATGATAATAGCAATATAACGATAAACGTGAAAACATCTCATCTTAGAAGATTTCGAAGTACCGCCCCGTACCATTACATTTTTACTGCATGGGCAGTACGTAAACAATTCGATATGGGCAACACTGTCAGGGTAGTATTAAAGTCACTTACTTGGTGACGAAACGACAACGAGTTATCCTCCTTTGGCAAGCGATAAGGGCGATATGATTGGATTGTCGGGGCCAACACCTATTTTTAGAAAAAGACTTATGAGTATCTCCCGTATTCAACCGACTCATGATAACACATGCACTAATCTACTATCTACCATTACATTAATGTACCCCAACTACTATTACGGATTCGTCATCGACTGAATCACGGGACCGTCATCACGACAGACTGATCCTGACCGTCATCACGACAGACTGGTCGTTAAGTCATCACGACAGACTTAATAGGAGTCATCACACAGACTCAATAGGAGTCATCACGACAGACTCAATATAACTCTTTGGTCGCTAGGTGTATGGTCAGACGTGCTGAGTTTAACGATTGTTACAAAAAGACAGTCCAGGAACCGGGATATCACGCTGACCAAGGGCCGTTGTGTCAATACCCCAAATCTCCGACATTACCCCTGAATCAGAGGTAACCGAGCAATATGACTATCATTAAAGTAACAATCCCTTCACATATCCTGCCATGAGATACATTCAGACTCCAACGATTGCCAAGTGAAGATAGTTAAGCGGTCATTAAGACCAAGGATGCCACTTCGACCAAAGGCCATCGTGTCAACATCCAAAGCGCTCCGACATTTCCCCTGGTAGAGGAAACCGAGCAGTAAGTAACATAACTACCTCAACCCAGCAAACGGGCTCCGAAAGTCCCATAACAACCCCCAGAACCTGGAGGCGTCCCACCTGCGGATATTCAATAACAAGTCGTAAGCCATAAGTTAAATTATGAAGGTAAAAAGTATAGCATCTTTATAAACATGGCTTAAGACATTCATGATCATGAATATAAAACTATTATGGTTATCAATCCATGCAGTACAGTAGAATAAAGGAAACACTCAGTGATAGCTCACCTTTCAGGTAACTAAAACACCACACCCAATAGCACATCAACACCGTAATGAAGTTCACTCTACTTGGTCTGAGAAGCGATGTGATCCACGCGATAATTGAAATGTATCTACGCCAGACTAACAAAGCTTATCCTGGGAGCAGGTACCCAGCGAAGGAATGGAATGTATAATGTAAACAGGCGTAAGGGCTGTCGCGTTGAGTCACACTCAGCTGCCTTGTGTAACTTCTGGAAAGTTTTCGTGCTACAGGGTTGGGCTCGCATGCAAAAAAATAAAAAAAAAGTGTTTGAGATATTTCGTAAGCTTACATATAAAACCTCTTAAACCTAAATAAAATAATTTTTCCTCGAGAAGTCCAATGTCAATTGTATCGAAAGCTTTCGATAGGTCAAAAAAGATGCCCGCGATACATTTATTCATATCGAGCTGTTTATATATCTGACATACAAACTCATAAGTAGCTGTCTCTATTGAATGAAGTTTCCTAAATCCATGCTGCGAGCTTGGGATAAGGTTGAATTTTTCAGCATATCCCAAAATTCTTGAATAAATCGCTCTTTCGATTATTTTAGAAAAGATTGACAACAATGTTATGGGGCGGTAATTATCAACTTGAGTAGGATCTCCTTTTTTTGGAACGGGAACTATTATCGCAAGCTTCAGGGATTTAGGAAATTTGCCTTGATAGACAGACATGTTAATTAAAGTTGTGAGAGGACCTGCAATTTTATTTAAAACACTTTTAATAACAGGAGTAGATATGCTGAGATGGATTGTTTCAAATTAGAGATGATAGATCTAGCCCTTATATGACATTGATTTGATCCTCCCACTAGGCGATATGTTCTGGCGCCCAAGATCACCATATTTGACGGCAATAGATTTCTTTCCTTATCGATATTCGTCCCGAGACGTAATTACGTAATTGAAAACGCACCTAATTTTCGACATTTTTCAACTTTGTTGGCTGGTCACAGACACTTTGGTAACAAACACACCATACAGTCGCCGTCAATGTGGGCATTGTTTGTAGAAATTACAGAGTAATTACAGACAAAAGAGCGTCGTCTGAGTAATTGGAACACAATCGAGGGCAGCTGCAGTTGGTTTGTGCCGCCGATAACAGGCGAAGATAGTTGAAACGACACGACACAAAAAATTTCGCACGCTAGAGGAGACAAAAGACAATGCCCAGAGATAACGGTGGACTTTGGTAATTATTGTCTTCCCTGCGACTGCCAAATTAAGGAGAAAAGTTATTCGGATTAGAATTCAAACCGCTTTATCAGAACGATAATAGATATTATTTCTCTCTTACAGCGTTTGTGTTAAATTACAGTGAAATTTTCAGAGTAGAGCTAATCTGAAGTGAATTGAGTCACTCTTTCTACACGTTTTGATTGTTCTGTCGTAATGCAATAAACAATAAGTAAACTCAACTAAACCCAAATATATGGGCCTGAGATGAAACGGCTTGAGAGAAACAAAATAAGCAGTGACGTCATTTCAAATGAAATATGTCGCTGCCGCAAAATGATAGTTTCGATAGTTATCCCTATGATATGGTTATAGACTGAAAGGAAGGACTTTTTGCGAGAGACACAGTAAGCAATGTGACGTCACTCTAGGTCCAATATGGCGGCCTCCGCAAAATATTGATTTATAATTTTCATTGGTACATCCATGTTATGTGAAATGGATTGATAATAGAAACACAACAAGCGCAGTGACGTCATTCTAATCTAATATGACACAAGAATTCACAATGCAATATTGTTAAATTATTATAACATTGAGATGATCTGATGATGGCGCCAGGCAGTGTCCATGGGAACACATCGCGTTGGACGTTGTTCGGTTTCTAATGACAAGTACTCTAATCTTATGGTTAGATGATTAAGCAAGTGAATTATTATGCAAAAAATACTCATCTATAACAACTATATAAAGTTTCAACGTTTAACATTAGATAGTTCATTAAAATGTAGGTTCATTCAATTAGGCAAGAATATTTGATAGATATAATGACGTCTACCGTATTTACAAGAAATTGTTATATTGTTTGTTTCTTTTATGCATCGCATGGATTTGATCTTAAAATATGCATACATATAAATAATTATTTTTGCTTACGTCAGTAAAACAGTAAGAGTTATTGTCGTTTATTTTACACCTTCTTATTTATATTATATGTTTAAATTTTCTCAGAAAATTAACTTGCTTTGTTATGTATAAACTCACTCTTTCTCACTACTTTTTTTTGAAATTCTTCTTTTCTCAAGGGAAGTGCGGAGTTAGCCTACTTGACGCCATTTTCAACATGCTTTTAATAGCTTGACCTGTATGTATGTATGTATGGTATCTAACGGAATCTTTCATCCTAATTTTCACTGGTTTCGGCAGTCTGATTAACTTAAAGAATTTATACAGGGGGCAAATGATGAAAAAATCTGAATTTTAAATTTGGAAAAAAATTGGATCGAAAATTTGAGAAATAGTTCGAAATGGAAATGGGAAAATGATTTGAAGATTTGGAAATTCTGAAATTTTGAAATTCGAAGGAAATTGGATGTAAATTTAGATTTATTGTCAAATGTAGAATATACAAAAAATCGAAGCTCTTGATTATCAGTACTTTAGTTGACGTTTTGAGACTAAAAATTCGAAAAATAAATGATAGTTTAAAGAATTAAAAAAACACCCTTTAATAGCAAATTTAACTGAAAAACAAAATAAATTTGTAAATAGCAACTTAAAAAATAATTCTCTTATTTAAACACTTTTTTACTATACGTATGTAATTGAATTTTTTTGTTAATATCTTAATTTTTATATTGGCTTTATTCCAAATTAATTATTCGTACTTGATTGTTGGACTTTCTATTGCAGTAACACAAACTATCTCTCCTATACTTGAAAATTATGTTCCACTTTGTAGTCTGATTTGCTAATAAAGCGTATTTTAAACTATAATTTATTCAGTTATACTTCATATTTGGGCTAATCAGAGCGGGTACTTTATAAAAATGTAAACGTAACCTAGCTGTATTGTAGTTCCTTGACATAGGACAAAACTAGGCATTGTGTAATATAAACCAACCCATTACAATATTTCCCTTCCACTCAATAGACTCAACAGAAAGTTTATTATAAAATCCCCGTACTAGACCTCATAACATCAATGAACGTGCTGGAAGTGTCTCTGAAAACTGTTGCTCAAACTTCATAATGAACAAAAAAGGAGTAAGCTGTAAAACGTGTTAGCAAACTTTTACGCTGTTGGATTACAAAATGATTGTGAAAACTCCTATCCATTTGCAAATCGACTTTTTAGAGAAAACTCCTAGGTGGGTAATATTACAGAAAATTGCTGGGAAGTTTGAACAGTAAAAGACTGAAGCAAGGGTTTGGCCCGTAGCTGAGTTGAATAGATAGAAAAATGTTTCTGCGATTATTCGAAGTTCGAGTTCGATCGTCAACCTTTGTTGTGTGTTCAGACATTGGAATTCAACACTACCAGGTACCGTTTCTCAATATTAAGAGTACTCCACACCATTTCTATGGGACTTTTTTGTACTTTTCATAAAATTTGTAATTTTGCCCTATTTCAAACACATTTCAGGATTAAGTGGAAGAATAGATGTGTGTCACATCAGTGGCGCACATCTGAACTTCGCCCTTCGCCAAACTCTCTTTTTTATAATAATAAATGTAAGTTTATTTGTTGGTTTGGCGATTAAAGACGTTTATTGTTATTACTATTATTATTACAGATAGTATCAAAGGACTCAAAGGTTCAATGTTTTGTTCCAGGCTTTACCACTCTCTGAAGGATATACGTGGGGTAGTTCGGTAAGTATATAAAAATATTTTTCTAACAATGTTATCAACACAAATGTGAGCATATTATTTTATAACCCTGCTTATTTTTATTTGTCACACCACAGTAAGCGAGTAAATACTGAGATCGATAAAAATCATCGATTAAGGTATTTCACCTGAAAATGATAATGCTGTATAGCCGCCTACAGAAAAATATCTGAGATAAAATGAAATACCGTAGAGTCATATATATGAGAATATGTCGCAGATTTTTCTGTATTTACTATACAGAGTGTCCCAGAAACAAAACGCCAGAGTGACGCGGTAGGTAGATTGGCTTCAGATCAATCAGATGAAATCAACATGACCTTAGTAAAAGTTTTCGAGATATTGCCACTTTTAAGTATTTTCAAAAATCCCTACTTTTTGCTCTTTTTGCCTGTTATGGTTATGAAGAACTCCTAACTTGAGCTACAATTAATAGTTGGTTGAGACAACCGAGTTTTCATCTCTGTATGCTAAAATAAATTAAATTATTACATTTGGTTTCAATGCGAAAACCTTTACTAAGTTTGACTAATTACTGTGAAAAAAAATGTCCAAACTGAATCAGCAAATGATCTTCAAAACTAGCTATTTAATGCTCTTTCAAAAGTAGTATAACATTTGTAGGTTCTGAATAATTCCAACTTTTGCCATTGAAGTCTTAATACTTGCTAAATATTACAAATAAAAAATAATATGTGCAGCTGTCTTTTGTGTCCAAATTACAACTTTGTAGCTGATGTAATAGTTTTTTATTTTAGCAAATGTCTAAAACAGCTATCCATTATCCTTTCTTATTCATTGTTGCATGCAGGCATCAAAATATTAAAAAGGACATTAGGCTGTATTTTTTTATTTCCATTTTTACAACATTCAAATCAACTAAAGAATTATAGAATCATTATTAACATCTTAAATTAACTAAATGAAAATTAAATTAACATCTTGTAATGTAAATATTGCCTGAAATAAATGATTATTATTATTTTCACAGCAGATTTTCAAAATGTCTACCACCGACTTTTATACACAATCGAAAATTGTAGTTTTAAACGTCTCAAACTTAAATCGGATATTTTGCGTGCTGCTTCACGGGTTCGATGACACAGTTCATCGGCTAATCGAACTGGTTTTCCATAGACCTTGTCTTTTAAACATTCCCGGTAAAAAAAAACAGAGGGTTCAGGTCTGGGGAGCGTGGGGACCACAAAGTTGGTCCTAGCCAGTCAATCAATCTTCTAGGGAATGTTTCGTCAAGATGCTCCCTTACTCCACTAGCATAGTGTGCAGGGCACCCATTGCAAAAAATCTAAGTAAATTTTTTAAGATCATTTGCCGATTCAGTCTGGTACATGTTTTCCACAGTAGTTAATCAAACTTCACAAGGTTTTCACATCGAAACAAAATATAATAATTTATTTTTTTTTAGCATATACATCCCCTCCCACTTTTCCTTCACACAATCCCCTCCTACGTCAAAACTATGTGAGTCAGTATCCAAATCAGATGTCGCGTTTATAAACAAACCGCATTTGGAAAACAGAAATTGGCACATTTCTAGAGCAATAACGTAGTTGTCGATTATGATATAAGCATCTTCAAGATCCTATGGATCTTCCGCGAGTGTACTCAGAACGCCGTCGTCCTCGATGTTTCTTCTATCAGATATCCGTATGTTTGTTTATATGGTGCAAAAGCCATCTGTTTGAACACAGTTGAAGACCTAGACAGCTCCAAATGTTGCAATTTTAGGAAGAGGTAAACAAGCTCGTGTTTTTTAATCGAACAGCGAAAACTTCAATCAGTGCTTAAGAACAAAACATGGGACAGGTCAGTACTTGAAATTCCTTACCAAATGAATAGTGATCATTTTCTCCAATTTCTTCGTTTACGGTTTTGTTTTGGCGCAAATTAACTTTGGTATTGCAAACTTAGGTGAAAAGGAAAGTCGCAACTTTCAGGACACCCTATAGATAGTAAATAGAGAAACAGCTGTCACAAATTCTCATAGATGACGCTACGGTATTTCATTTAGTCTCGGGAATATAGCATTAGGTTTGCTATTTTCAGGTAGAATGTGTTAATTAATTTAAAAATGTTGAAATCAAGATATGCTTTTCATCTGTCTGCCTGTCCGATAATTTTTGGCCCCTCTGTTACTCGAAAAGCATTAAAAAAAATGACTCAATGATACTACTACGCCAACGACCAAAGAACAGTGTACGATTTGAAAAGTTTACCATAATGTGTGTATTTTGAATTTCTGATTTTTTGTAGAGATTGTAGTCCTTTAGAAATCACGATTTTTCAACGCCAATCTGTGGTATTAAATCAGATGTATATAATGCGTAAAAGTCATTCTACTTCACTCCTTTCTTTTATTCGGTATTATCAGCCCATTTCAACATTTAACAATATACATCTCTATATTTTTTTATCAGACGTTTTATTTAGTAGTAAATTACGAATCGTATTTATTTTTCACAACACGAATGTGTGTTGTGTAATTTATGGTGAGATAAAACCTCTGGGGACAAGAAACGGTTTACATAAATAAAAAATAAACACCCTCTTTCTGCTACTACAGCATGTGTTCAAGCCAAAACTGTTACGATTAACATGCACGGAGAAGCTTTGAAATATGGGGTTTAAAATTTTTCTTATTATCTTCATCATAACATCCAAGCAGTTAGTGCGTATGAGATATTCTCAAATAAAAGACTGGAAAATTATCGAAGCTGACTGGTAGCTTTGTATTTTCAAAAATGGTGAATGGTACTGCTTCAGGCGGATTAAGGCTAACGAGCCGCTTAAGTGGAAGTTTCCTAAAGTAGCTGAGTCTTCTATTGGATTTCATTTAGAAGTACAGTAATGAATGTTCGATTATTGATATTCAAAAAAATCAGCAAAACATTGGAAGCAACTTTGCAAAATATGGAGAAGCCATTCATTGAAGTTTTCAAAATTTATAAGACGGATCTAAATGCAAGTTTTAATTCATTATGCCAGTACAATAAGAAACACGCATTTGGAATAACAAGCACCACAAAGGATATCAAACTTTTACTTGAGTTATCGACCACTCATTTTTATTCATTATTGATTTACGATGTCAAATGCATAGGTGATGTGTGTCTGTGCAAAATAAGCACACAATTCCTCTTGATGTTTACTCTGGAGGCTATTTTTTCAAGAACTAACACAAAATGTGAGAAAAAATGGCGTCAAGTAGGTTGACCCTGCACTTCCTATGCAACGTCGTCAGCAGGTCATAAAGGGTTAAGTGTTTAGCACAAGTTAAACCCTCTAACAAAAAAACTAGTTACGAACATGTCAGTCAAACAGTCCCATTCAATTCAACCATACTGGTACGCCGGACAACAAACTTGCAGGAAAATGTATGATATGTGAAATATGGCTTATATGTGCGGAGAAGTGTTGGAAACTTATAAATATGGCATAGACTATGAAGTTGGAAACTTTTTCTACAAGTTTTTAGCTCTAGGATCTAGTGACCAGATTTAGAGATCTCAGAAGTGTCTCATATTTTATCATTGATAACGCATAGAACGTTTTCATAGGACAAATACACAATACCCAATCATTAACTTCTTTTTTTGTTATATGTATTTGTGCTTCGTAACATCTACAAAAATTCCGCTTGGTAAATATGACACGGAGGTGTACTTGGGGATAAACTGCTGGAAAATCGAATGAATAGGGGACGGAGAGACGAGAATGGGGGTTTTAAAAGAGAATAGGTCGATATGTGCGATAATACGGACTTTGTTCGCGTAGGGTTTGGACTGAGTTGCAACGAACGTCACGATTCTTACACCAAATTCGATTGGGCTTGATGGTTAGAGATTGTAAAGTGATAAGATGTGCAATGTTCATTCAAGTTCCTCACTATCGAATAGTGCCTCTATTTTCTAGAACATCAGTGAATTCAGCCAGGCCTTTTGTCAACTCGACAATCAATCATCAAAACGCCATAGTATGTTATAAATATATTCTTATATCGGAAGAATCTATTAAAATATTAAATTAAATAATGTCTTAATCTGTCTATTTTGTTGAACAATGAGAAGAGATTTTTTTTATATGACATACTATAGCATTCTAATGACTGTTATGAAGTCCAGCCGCCATCTTGAAATATGTAACTGCTATTTTTACATGCATCATTTTTATCACCCCAAATCTCAGTTTCTTAACTTAATATAAGTAAGAGAAGCGGTTTTTTTGAAGAGCACTGTATAAATTTGGAACTGCAGCCAGACGCTTTGAGTAAGCTACTAATAGAAAAAGATCCACAAAAATCATTGTCACTCATATATCAGTGAACCTGTCACCTTTTAATTTCGTTAATCGCTGCATCGATATTGATGAAATTCTTGTACTCCTAATCCGAACATCTTAAACAAATTCATCTGAATAAAACGTGTGAGACTCCCAGCCTTAGATTTCAATTTCATTTATATTGAACCAACTTCGAGAAATGGCGTCAAGTAGATTGACTTTGTACTGCCCACGCCTTCGAATCAACATTAAAAAGACGTAGGTTTTGTCAGAAACATGAGTGCGCTATTTGGGCTTTTCATGAAAAATATGTCGTCATATTGTAGCGATGAGCATGTTCGTGATGGTAGCCTCATTTCTTTGGACCTGTGGTGTAAAACTATACGATGAAAAAATTGGGTTTTGATCCTTATAATTATACAATCGGTCCATGTTTTGTTTCAGTAACGAGGCCCATTTTCACTTAGAAATAAAACCCACCGAATTTACGAATATGTTAATAGTAGTATTTTCTTTTCATTAAGTTTGTATTTTTTTTCTTAAATCAAAAACTGAACTTTCCCACTGGACACCCGTTATTTGTCAACAATGCTTGGGAACTGACGGGCCAAGGATTTGCTGATAGACAGACCGACAAACATACAGGTGGAAATGAATGGCTTTTCGTAATGTACATGTCATATAGCGTCCAATAATGTATCTCATTTTAAAATTCTTTCGATTGCAATACTTCCTAGCCAGTAGGCGTGGGAAGTAAAAAGAACAAAACAAAGTTTCAAATACAGCTCCACCTCGGTAGCACATAGAGGCCTGCAATTTCAATTAGAGTTCCAAAACAGCAACAGACTGTAACGTAGCCAAACTATTCAGGCAGGCACCAGGCAGGATGTCGCAGGTATAATTAATTTTCAGAGTCGAGAATAAAGTGGCTGATTCTAAAAATACCGGCACATGACCATCTAATAAGTTTGTATCGATAGGATAGCTTGAATGTGAGGGAGATTGTTTTGACAACAGAATGTAGAGGAATTCTTTTGAAGACAACTGTTCTTTTAGGACAAAATCCAAAATCATCAACAACATTCAAAAAACTATCTTTAGTTTCTACGCCACTAATACAAATTCGATTGCGAAGTAGTGTAATCATATTAGACGAAAATACCCCTGGCTTGCGGAATAATTGTAAAGTCTGGTTTTATTGTTGCAAGTTGTTCAAAGGGGTATTCAAAACGTGGACGCACAAGATGGGTACACCAATGTTTGTGGGAATACTTTTTATTCGACAACAAAGAATGAGAAAACGTGTTTTTGGGAGACAATCGAAATTTTTGGCAGAAACGGAAAAACTCTTCATATAAGATTTTTAGGTATTTATGATACCTACAAAATGAGACCACACGTAAAAAGGTCCAAGTAATAGCAAAAAAGTTATGACCGAAAATCGAGGCAAACTGTAGGTTTTGGCACTTGTTGGTAATGCGACGATGGTTTTTCGCAGATATTTGAAATTCTTTAAATTCGTAGGATTCGTACTTCTAAATAACCACAACAAAATTCAGGTAGATTGGTCAAGTAGTTTTTGAGAATTTCTAATTGTTTATCCCAAAACACCTGTTTTTCGGCCATCACTACTAGCTTATTGAGCAATATACTGGATTAATTTTATAGCAAAATACATTAATTTACCTTGCCGATATATACCGCAAACCATTCTAGAAGATGAATGTTATTTTTATGCAAAAAAGAATGGGTTACGTTTTTTCTTCGCAACAAAAGATGATAGACACATCCGCTTTGTTTTAAAATGTGTACGGTAACGTATGTTTTTCGAATATCGTAGCGCACTTGTTCAATTACTCGCAAAATAAAAAATGTTTGAATTTGTTTAGAAGAAAAAAACGCAGCCTTCGTTTTTCGCATAAAAATAACATTTATCTTTCGGAATGGCTTGTGACTTATATCGGCAAGGTAAACACGTGTAACGAACCCTGTATATTGCTCAATAAACTAGTAATGATGGCCGGAAAACAGGTGTTTTGGGATAAACAATTAGAAATTATCAAAAAACTTCTTCACCAATATATTCCAATTTTGTTGTTGTTACTTAGAAGTATGAATCCTACGGATTTGGAGAATTCCAAGTAGTTGCGTAAAATTATCGTCGCATAACCAGCAAGTACCAAAACCTGCATTTTCCCTCGTTTTTCGGCCATAACATTGTTGCTATTAGTCGGATCTCTTTACGTGTGGTCTCATTTTGTAGGTCTCATAAATACCTAAGAATCTTATATGAAGAGCTTGAACAACTTGAACCAATAAAATCAGACTTTACAATTATTTCGGGGAAATTTGCTAATATGATTAAACTAAAGGTTTTTATGTGTATTAGAGCTTTCATATCTGGATTCCATGGTTGCGAGTCCGGTCTCGGAACTGATTCATTCGATTCCTCCACGATTCCACGATTGCTTTTAGTTTCAATCCCTTCGATTTTGATTTTTGCGTTTAATGATACAAAAGAACAATACCGCAGGAGCAATCGAGTACGAATGATGTTGGTTCCTGAATCCCAAGTTGTGGTTTAGGATTCATTATTCTTCTTATCTCGGAATGGAATAACTATTTTTTAATAACTTCGAGATATCACACCTAAAGGTGAGCATCATCTGAAAAATCATCCATTCATTTCAAATATTGTCCAATAGAAACGGATACACAATGTCGTCCTTTCTTCTCGATATTCCAAAACCAAAACTCATAATAGAAGCTTAGTAAATACTGCTAACAGCGAGGAACTCGGACGCGTCACGTTAAATTGATAAACAGAAACAAGACCGTTTCCGAGCTTCATTAACGTTTGTTATGATGTTTGTAGCACTTTACTGGTAAATTTGAGTCATTCCATGGTAACGCTTTCGAACAGAGTCGACTAGAACTGGAATGTACAACTAATTAACTGCACTCAGAAATCTTCAAATGGAATTATAATACTCTGTTTACCAGTAATAGCGAGCGGGTTATAGATCAGTTTAACTAGCAAAAGATAGACCCTGTATAAGACAAAATTGTATAGGCAGATTTTATAATGGTATTAGGTATATTCATAACGGTGGATGAAAAAGCTCCTCGTGTTGCTTTATTTAACGTCACAGCTCGAAAAAGTCACGTTTGGTATATGCATAAAAAACCATGAAATATTGGTATAAGTGATCCAAAAATGAGTAGGGGATGAAAGAGCTTATGTACGGTGTTTTCAAAGTTTAGTCATTTATTTTAACTGCTTTTAGGACTCGTCAAAAGGAGTTGATATATCAAATATCACCTATATAAAAGTTGCATAATAAAATAAATAGTAAAACACTAAACATTTTGAAAAATGAGAATGTAATTACACAGTTTTTTTGATATTCTCGATCACTGCCGTGTAAATCTAATCTACTTTTTGTGTTATTGTATGGTTTTCCGTACGAGTATATGGTTCGATCAGTTGTATCAGTCTTTTAGGCCCGTATCATCAGTCTTCCCTACAATTGTAGGGCGCCTCGATGGCCTCCTTGATTGTCATAGTTTTCTACTTCTCCCTGTCAGCGCTCTATTTTGAGGTTATCTCACAAACATCTATTTGCATCAAATTGTGCTTGCTTTTGAGTTATATCATGTTTTATCAGCCTGAATTTTCCTACAATTTAAAAAGAAAACATATCTTCACAATGGGAGAGCGCTGACGCTGATACGGGACAAATGTAATCTAGAAATTTTTGAAGGAGAGAAGGAGTATGACAATCAAGGAGGCCATAAACGCGCCTTACAATTGTAGGGACGACTGACGATACGGGCCTTAATAGTGCGTATACTTTCACTTGTCAGATTATTTTGTGCGAAAGATGGGCCCACGTTTATGAAAACAATGATCTATATTGGACATAATACTAACATATGGAGAGTGCAAACAAAATTCAGTATTCGTTTATCGAAAATGGATCTCTATCATTCAAGTTTTAAGGGCAAATGTCAGGTAACCAAATAAGTTCGTGCGGTTGCTGTATATCGCACATTGCGTTGTTTATCGATAGCGATTGTTTGTTACATGTTGTCACTTTAGTATGAATCCTTCTTTTCTCACACACAAAAAGTTGCTGAAAATTGTTACATACCTAGTTTTAATAATTGAAAATGGAGACGAATAAAACGAAGTTGTTTACTGTATGAGTACAAACTTGGTACGAAAGCTGCAGCGACGGCGCGAAAAATATGTACCGCATTCGGAGATGATGCCGTTAGTGATCGAACAGCACAGAAGTGGTTAAAAAAAATGTTTTTAGCGATGAACCGCGCTCAGGGAAACCAAAAATCATGAACAACGATGATCTTGGACCGGTTGTGGACGCAAATTCCAGGACAACATGCCAAGAACTTGCAGAAATGTTCAGAGTGAGTTCTGAAACTATTCGTTTGCATCTTCATTAGCTAGGAAAGACGTGGAAGTTAAGCAAATGGATCTCACATGAACTGACAAATGATAACAAATTAAGTCGTCTTACCATTTGTTCAGCAAACATTTCACGCAGCGCTAATGAACCATTTATTAATCGGTTATTTACCTGCGACGAAAATTGGATCTTGTATTCGAATTCTAAGCGTTCGTATCATTGGTTGTCGCCTACTGATTCGGTACCACACACCCATAAGGCTTCCTTGCACCCAAACAAGTTTTTGGAAAGGGGTCAAATCATCACTGCTAACTTGTATTGAGAGCAGCTTCAACGAGTACAAGCAGCACTCATCCCGAAACAGCCTTCTTTGATCAATCGGAAGAAAGTGATATTCTTGCAGGGTGACGCCAAGCCTCATACCGCAAAAGTGACCCGAGAAAAAAACTCGGCTCGCAAACGTTACTACACCACCATATTCTTCCGACATTTTGCCCAACGATTATCACCTTTCTTTGTCTCTTGACAACTGTATGAGTCACAGGTCACAACTCGAAATGGTGTAATAAATGCAGTCCGCCAATTTTTTTACTCCAAATCCAGGGAGTTCCACAATACTGGCATACAAAAATTGGTTTCACGTTGGCAAAAGGTTATTGAATGTGATGGTAATTACTTCGACGAATAAATAGTGTCTTATTGTTTCTCAATAAAAATTTATATTTTTCTACTAAAAACCGCACGAACTTATTTGGTTACCTGATAGATGTACAGAATTACCG
This sequence comes from Acanthoscelides obtectus, assembly GCA_963669975.1. Taxonomy (NCBI): domain Eukaryota; kingdom Metazoa; phylum Arthropoda; class Insecta; order Coleoptera; family Chrysomelidae; genus Acanthoscelides; species Acanthoscelides obtectus. The sequence continues at coordinate 31,492,904 of CAVLJG010000007.1, read as the reverse complement.
GAGCTGGAAACGTATAAATTGCTAGCACCAAAAAAATTACATATCTTTATTGCCTACAACCCCTAACATCCAATTTCAATCCCTAAAAAAGATTTTCTGTAACTGATCAGTATCTGAACCGTCAAAAAACGAAGGCTGTGCGATTTTTTTTTGTTTTGTTGCCTGTAGCTCCACCGCCAGTGGACCGATTTTCAAAAACTATAAAGCTATTTCATCGTTGGCATTGCAGCAACCTTTCCACTCTGAATTGAAGTATTCGGCTAATAACTTAAATATTATTATAATTGATTGTTCGACCATCTACTACTGTAATATAAATTCTTTGTAATTAAAAACTAATTTCTACTTTTTAGTGCGGTTAGCGATTAAAGCGTGTTTTTTTTTTTATTTTTTAAAGTATTATTTATTTTTTACTATGTGCAAGAAACTGATTTTTCAAACTTATGTTTGAGGGTACCGTTTTATCAATATTTCTTGAGATCTCTGGACTCTTAGAAATATAGTTCTGGTGTAAGATTTTTTTATATTTTTTTTTCTAGTTAGCCTGATCTATATAATATTGTTTTCCAGCTGGTAACGGGTTACGCCGGCAGTTTGTATTCACGGTACATGATCAATAATTCTGTTACGCTTATTCACTTTATCGTTTTGTCGCCGAATTCGGTAGCTGACAAGCTGAATGAACAAAGCACGAATTTGTAACTGTTTCAAATAGGTTGGTTCAGCACTTCTCAGCATGCACTAATGTTTCACGTTTAAACATACGAGTGTGCAATACAGGTCTCAACTGTCATACTTACATTATTATTATTATTATTCAGCATACTCCATCGAAGATAAATTGAAGATAACGGAGCGGCAAGTGGAGTGGAGAATGAAGAATTTCAGTGGGCAGGCTTTTCACGAGCTTGAAATTTTGCCCTCCCGTTTTTTTATATAGGGTGAGCAAAGTTTCAGGTGTGTTGAAGGCATGCCATTAACGCAACAAACAGCACACCAGAAAACATGCAGATTATTTTCGGTAAGTTGTAGTTGAATAGTTATAGGTGTTTTTCTGTTAATTTAACGTTAGCTGAAAACCTTCAACTTTATAATTACTCATACTTGTAAGGTATAAAATCCTTGAAATTCGGAAATCAATTAACACGATTTTATTAGCTTGTTCTGTATGTATGTATGTATGTATGTCAACAAATTTAGAAATTTCATTTTGCGTTTCTTAAAAAAAAAATAATGAAAATATATGCTTTTTTTTACTTTAGTGAGGTTCATTGAAAATGAAGGTCCTCCATATTTTTGTGTATAACACGTAGAAAAATGACTTTTAAAAAACTATGAAATGAGGGAATGATTGATAGGATGGGGGAATGATTTTTAGAACAATTTGATGCTGATAAAAAACATAAGTTAATTTATTAATAGATTTATTGATATTTGTTTTATACTTTAGAGAGCTTTGATAGTCCTTATTTCCTGGATACATCCTCATATTTTCATCCTTCTCTAAGTAAGGAACAACATCACCCTTGACTCTCAGCATTTTGGGGCTAACTTTACGAGTACAGTTCTCTTTGTACGTATTGTTTTTGAAAAAATGTTTCGATTTATATAGCAATTTGTGTCTTTTGTACTAATTGCATCTTCAACAGTTTGTAATATTTTTTCTTTTCTCCATGTTTACTTCCAAGGTCTTCATAGATATTCTTGAGGTCCGTTAACAGTGCTTCTCCGAAAATGAATCTTTTTCTTACAACGTCAGGAACTTGTATAATCTTTAAAAGCAAAGAGACTTTAGGTCAGTATTTTTAGTTTTCAATCTCAAACACATCTTCTTATATTTTGCGCTCAGATTGACTGAGGTCATTAATTATGATTGATTGTTCTACCATCTACTACTGTAATATAATCTCTTTGTAATTAAAAATTATTTTCTACTTTTTAGTTCGGTTGGCTATAAAAGCGCGTAGTCCGAACTTTAATAGTGCATCTTTTACTGTTTATGACATTAGGCGACGACACTGAAAACAAGAAAGATTCACACAATTGCTTTCTCGCAGATTTATGTAATATAGCCTTATTTGCAAATAAAAGTCTGAGAATAGCGTAGCACTGAGAAGTTAGATAGTTTACGTGTACAACAAATTTCAAGTCATCATCCATTATAAGACCTAGGTTCTTCGAATGCTCTACAGGAACTAATTTATAACCTTTTAAATGTATGTCTTTGTCTTATTTTAAGGTATTATTTTTTGTTCTATTTGCGTATACCAACATATTTGTCTTCAAAGGGTTCAAACGAAGATTATGACTTCTACTGAACTTTTTAGTTTGGACAAGATCTTGATTAATTTTATTATTTGCTGTTTCCAAGTCATTACTCCTAAATGAATAGAAAATTTGAGTATCGTCTGCAAGAAATTGTATGCTGCATCATTTTACTCTGTTTCTATATCTGAGATATATAATGAAAATAATAGGGGTCCTAAGACTGATCCCTGTGGTCACCAGAACAATTTTTTTGTTCGGTAGAGTACTGTTGATTTAGACGAACTTTTTGATGCCGCTTTTCGAGGTAGGTTTGAATAAACGAAAGAGGTTTTTCAGAAAATCCATAATAACTGCATTTAGACACAAGAAATGAGTGATTAATGGTATCAAAGTCAAGAAGTATGAGAGCTCCTGCTGTTTGGTTATCAAGTGCCATTGTTATATTGTCTGTTAAATCACAGAGTGCCGAAGCTGTATTATGACCTTGTCGAAATCCAGATTGTTTAGATGGAATAATTTTGTTATAATATAAGTAGGCGCGGAGCTGCTCGTAAACAACGCGTTCCAATACTTTAGGAAAAATTGGCAGTAGACTGATCGGTCTAAAGTTGACCATAGTTAGTAGGATCAGAACACTTATGCAGCGGAACAACTATAGCGCGTTCCACTGTTTGGGGAAATATCCCCTCTCTAAAGAGCAGTTGATAATATGTGTTAAGTACACATCAATTTCCGGTACACATAATATAACATCCAAAAACACATATCTCAATTTCGAAATTTTTCGCGATTTCAATACTTCATCGCCAGTTTGGCATAGGAGGTAAAAGTAATAAGTAAAAGAAAATTATTGTAAAAATAAGCTTTTATTTAGCTAATGGAAAAACAAAAAATTTAAAGGAATATTTTTTCCGAATGGAAATATGCCGTTTTACACTTTTTAAACGTAAGCGATAATGAGGCTCCTTGATTACAAGTTTTCAGATTGAAGCGCTTCTACTTGGAAACATAAGTCATACGAGCTTCACTACCGTTTAAAGATTAAGGAATATAAAACGCCATATTTCTTGTACGAAAAGCTATTTGCAAAATTGTTAATTTTTCATTAACGTCTAAACAAGAGCTTGCTTGAAATTTGTTTTTATTCTTATAGGATACGAACGAAATGATAATAATGGAATATAACGATAAACGTGAAAACCATGAACCCATCTTAGAAGGTTTCGAAGTACCACCCTGTACCATTTCATTTTTACTACATGGGCAGTCCGTAAATAATTCGATATGGGCGACAATGTCAGGATAATATTAAAGCCACTTGGTGACGGAACGGCAACGGGCAAGCGATAAGGGCGATATGATCGGATTGTCGGGGGCAATATCTATTTTTAGAAAAATGACTTGAGTACCTTCCATATTCAACCGACTCAGAACATGCACTACCTTAGCATTACATTAATTATCCGCAGAGGTACCAATTCATCATTATTTATTTTTGATTTATCATATACTGGTCCGCAGACCCTAAGAGCGGGGGCACCCCCCTGGGACACAGAGTCCTGGGACACACAGTCCTCCACTTAGGCAATTTTAAGCACACAGCAGCCTATGTGATCAACAAAGTTTTAAACACACAGCACCCTATGTTGATATCCAGGCGTATAGACAGATATGCTGAGTTTAACGATTGTTACGAAAAGCGGTCCAGGATCCACAATATCACGTTGGCCAACGGCCGTTGTGTCAATATCCAAAGGACATTGCCTCTTAATCAGAAATAACCGAGCTTTGGAATAACAATCCCTACGCACATCCTGCCATGAGATACATTCAGATGCCAGCGTTTACCAAGAGGAGATGGTTAAGCGGTCATTCGGACCTAGGACACGCCACTTCGGCCAAAGGCCACCGTGTCAGCATCCCAAACGCTCCGACGTGTCCCCTGATAGAGGACACCGAGTAGTAATTTACATAACCACCTAAACCAAGCAATCGGGTACCGAATGTCCCATAACAACCCCCAGAGACTGGAGGCGTCACCCCTAAGGTGACGTAAGGCATTGATAGAAATATGAATATATGATCCAAGCATCTTTATAAATATGGATATATATGCTTAAAGCATATTTATAAATGTTGATTTATGATCAGAGCATTTTCATAATTATGGATATATAATCAAAGCATATTTGTAAATATGGCTATACGATCAAGCTTCTTATATATGGCTTACGACATTGACGATCATGAATATAAAAGTAAAATCAATCCATCAATAGTTCTCAATCCATGCAGTACAGCAGAATAAAGGAAATACTCAGTGATTGCTCACATTTCAGGTAACCAAAACACTACACCCAATAGCACATCAACACTGTGATTAGGTCCACAATGCGCACTACTTGGTCTGAGAAGCGATGGCTTTCACGCACTATTTGAACTCTGATGCGATCCACGCCCGCATTTTAAGAAAGTTTATCCTGGGAACAAGTGCCCAGACAAGGAATGGAATGTATAACATAAACAGGCGTAAGGGCCGTCGTGCTGAGCGACACTAAGCAGACTTGTAAACCTTCTGGAAAGATTTTGTGAGCAACAGGGTTGAACTCGCATGCAAAAATGTGTTTGAGGTATTTCGTAACTTTACATTTATCACACTTATCGCGCCTATGAGATGTGGAAAGTTAAACAAAATCCTATTTTATGAATGAGTGACTGGCTCTATCTAGATTCAACGTCAATAGAATACATAATCGAATCCATTTATAATCGGCTTAACGCTGTCATTTGCATTCGCATGACACGGTGCGACCTTTCTTGGCCCCGCAGTCCGGAAAGAGCGCGTTCCAAGATATATCCAGATCAAATAAATTCATCTCGTTCAAGCCTTCACAGCTCGATGATTGATGATACGTACACACCGTTGAAAACAAAAGCCACATTAATATCGATAATGGACGATCTCATAGCGACTATACGTCGGTTTTTAATTCGAGTGATCATGTTTTCCCAGTCTGCTTCTACCCTTACCCTACATCCCTTATGTTTGCTTTTGTTGTGTCGTGTTACATAAACCATTTGGAAGACGTATTGTTTTCCGTTCAATACTTACTTCGTCATTGTACTGTATAATTATTATTGCTTAGAGTTAGAGGAGCGTGCATTTACTGCACAGAGGTCAGAGAGATTGTTGAGAAAAGCAAAAAAGAAAGAGACTTAAGTGCCCCAAATACTCTCAAACGCAAATCCTTCGTATACCCAGGTGCTGCCGTCAACTGAAGCGGGTACATTTTGTCAATGGATAAATCATTATTCCAAGAGATACCCAAAACTTGCTTCGACAACACAACATACCTTGTGTTCCCAAAAACGATAATCCTCCAAACTTGCCTCAGGCTCGCCCAAAAGAGGATTTTTGGGCTGTAGTGTCTATTATGTATGTATCGAAGAATGAGACTAAAACAAAACAGTGATCATCGCGTGATTATTGCGTGGTCAGTACACTGATATATTTCAATTTCATAACTGTTATTGGGCAGAACAGGTCGAGCCCTTACACAAACCCAGTGACAAACCAGAGGGTGGAGAGGGAGACGACACGACCGTGCATGATGGCTGTCCCGGTGGCTGGCTGTACAGTACAGAGTTGGCATCAGATTTATACTACAGTATATTCAGATAAGAGATAGACCGGATGTAAACAAAAGGTTCGGGTGATTTTCACGCTAACGCCGCCGTCTCGACGTAAAACAGGAGCCCTCATTGATCAATTCGCAATTAAATGCCTATGCCGAGCGGCAGAGCAGTCGTATCAAGGCAGAGTCACATTCAGGTTCAGACGTGTTACGTATGTCGTGTGAATCATTGCAATTTGATATTTCTTTGGACGTTTTCGTTTGTTATCTTATTAAGTTGTTGAGTTTGTCGTTGTTATTGTTATACCTTGTTATTGATTGTTATTGTTATCAACTGCTTGCGCAAAATGCTCAGTAGTACAGATACTGCCGATGAAGTTGTAAACTCCTGTACTCCACCTAGGAAACGCTCTAAAAAAAGACACCTGAGTGCAGAAATGAAAGAGGTCATTTTAAATATATATAAGATCGAGCGCGAGGAGAACGAGGCATCAACCATCAAAGAAATTGTTGTGAAGGTTTCTCACAAAGTTGGGGTGTGTCGCGCATCAGTGTTTAATGTGTTAAGACAATACAAAAAAAATCACACCTTTTCTGAGCCAATGACCAGTAAACATCGCAAAAGTATTGTTAAATCATTGGATGAAGCTGATAAGCATGCGATTAGGAGGAAAGTGCATGAATTCTTCTTTAGGAATGAAATACCTACTATAGATAAAGTACTGCAGGAGGTAAATGGAGATACAACGTTGCCAAATTTCAAACGATCAACTTTCCATGCGTTACTGAAGCATTTAAATTTCAATTTAAATTTTGTGATCTCAAAGGACTTTTCAAAGAAGCACTAGAATTAATAACAGCGCAAAAATGGGAAAACTGTATTAAGCACGTGAAAGACAAAGTTGAAAAGAGAATGTGGGAACTGGACAATATTTTAGAGGAACAAGTCGAGCCATTCATTATTGACGTTGGTGCTTCAGGCAGTAGCGATGATGAAAGCTCATCAAGCTCATCTTTCCAATAAAAGATGTCGTTCATCAAATTCGGTAAGTTATAAGTAATTATAAAGCTACTGTATTTTTTAATTAATTATTGACATTTTTGAACCCATTTTGGCAAAACCTATTCAAGAATCTAATTTCTGACAATATTCAACCATGCACATTTTTTTACGTTTTGAACGTTTTAATTTGGTTACATATTTACCTAGAAATCAAAAAATATACTTATCAATATTCTAAAAGCAATTTTAAGAGATATACGATTATTTTTAATTTAGGCTAATTTAAACGCCATTTTGAGATTATATTCGACTGTATTTCACCAAACATCAGGCGGCATCCGAAGCTGGAAATCGAAGCGAAAATTTTGAAACCCTTATGTATATTTACATCATTATATATTTCTTACCCCACCCCCACATGATCCTATATCCATCACCAATCGTATACACATCGAATTGTGCTAATTTACTACAAAGTTACGCAAAGCAGCATCTACTATCTAAAATATGTACTGGGTGACTCTTAATACGTCCCTGCCGAATGTTACAGCGTTCGATGATCACGTGGTCTTGTTTATGTCCGGTCTATCTCTTATCTGAATATACTGTAGTATTACTGTGTGCTTATTAGACCTGTCAGTTTAATTTCGTAAAACTCAAATTGTCTGATACGGATTCAACTGATGAAGTTGTTGATATAAGCTGCACGCCGCCTGAAAAAAGAGCTAAAAAGCTTCATTTTAGCGTTAGCGAAAAACAAATAATTATCAACATCTATAAATACGAAATGCAAGGAAGGAGTGACTCAAGTGTTCAGGACATTTTTTGCAAAGCTGACACGTACATATTTTTCAATACTTGTAAGACGAGGAGTTTCAACTAAAATTATATTTTATTTTTGTTTTTGTACATGCTTAAACTATATCGAGATAAGAAATCAAGCAATCATTTTGTTGGTTTTTTAATGCTTTCAATAGGAGAGGTTTTAAAGTGTCCAAATGAATTATTTTTAGGAAAATGTAAGCGATAATTTGCCACATCGGTAATGAAGATGGATTTATGTCCGATGCTTTATGGGCATTTGAATCCAAAAAAACCCGAGACTACATGGATGTAGCCTCGTTCGAAAATTGGTCCTCAAATGCTCTACCGAAGCTTGAAGATAATTCGGTTATATTATTAATTAATGCTTCATTCCACACGAGAAAATTAGAGAAAAGTCCAACAACGTCAACAAAAAAATCAGAAATTCAAGGATGGCTGAAGAATAAAAAGATTGATTGTGATGATACAACGGTTAAAGCAGAATTGTTACAAATGGTCAAGACGCATAAAAATAAATATAACCTGAACATAATTGATGAAATGGCCAAGAAACAAAATAAAACTGTTTTACGACTGCTTCCTTACCATTGTTAGCTCAATCCGATTGAGCTCATTTGGGCAGACTTAAAAAAATATGTTTTTAACACCAATTAACCCTGGCTGCTTTCTGCTCTTCAGTCAACAGGTGGGGTATCCAACGAGAAACTATATAATTTTCTTGCTCCTAATTCTTCATGTAAAATTCTTTGAATTGAGGTCTTTGAGATCTTCAAGGACGCCTCAATCTCGCGATATGTCACATGTCTATCTTCAATGATGCGTTTGCGCACAGCATCGACGTTTTCCTGGGTGACTGCCGTTTTTGGTGCACCCACCCTGGAATCGTCGCTAAGACTCACCCGTCCACGTTTGAATTCTCCATACCAACGGTAAATTGTCGACCGATGTGGCGCTTCGTTGCCGAAAACAGACAGTAACTCAGCAAGGCTTTCTTGTTGCGATAATTGTCTCTGAAAGTTGTAATAAGTTATGGCGCGAAAATGTTCTCGGTTGAGTTTCATTTTTTCTAATGACACTTAAAAATTGACTGTAGTGAGAACACTGCACATATGTTGTGAAACTTTGAATTTAAGTTTACTATGGAGTGAGGTTAAGATTCAGTACTGACGTTTGATCTACGCGGCCTACTATGCTTCTATATGCAAAACCTAAAAGACATCCCTCTTATCGTCAACAAATGCGCACTAGAGTTGATGCTTTTCAAGAAGGTCCCAAACCAAACAATTAGTTTGTCGAAGAAATTACTGATCTTGAAAATGAGGAAGAACAAACTTTTGCAGAAACGCCACAATATGTATCTACCCAAGATTTCGATGCAGTACTAAATCCCTGATGAATCTTATTTTAAACAATGACGAAGAAAATTTTCTTTCGACGAGCCAGTCTCAAAATTTGACTTAGATATAAATAATTATCAAAAAACTCATCTTCCGTATATTTTTAGTTCTCAGTTTAATCTTATCATCTTAATCGATACTGGTACATCATCCTCCCTGATCAACTCAGAAATTGCTTTTAAATATTTTCCAGATCGTACTTATGATCATCCTTTTGAAATTAATTCATGTACTTCCAATTCTAGAGGTCAATATGCTTGTAAAATTCCCATATTTTCTGAATGGAAGAATAAAAAGAAATTGAATTCCTAATTCTTCCTTGACATTCACGTTAAGACTGCTTATTAGGATTCTATGATTTAAAAAAGCAATTGCTCTCTCTTTTGAAGCAACATTGTAAGTTGATCATCGCAGTGTTTGTTTATAGAGCCTATAAATGTGGAATAGAGTGAATTTAATTTTCTGCATCATCGTCATAGTTAACATCTAGTGTGTGACTGGGACTGCTTGCAGTCATTTATTCGGTTTCTTGTGGTACAGCTGGCACTGCACCTGCAGGGTCGTACCATCTCGACGTTGCCGTCTTTTGCTGGAATTCTTCAAACATGAGTACCTTCAAGTGCCCTAACTGTTTAATGAATACGTCCCGTCAGGGATCGTCAATATCGTGTGATGGTTGTAATAAGGATGTACACCTCACTTGTGTAGGTCTCAGTGCTGATGAGGTAAGGGTTACTCGTAGTAAGTCCAAGTCAGTCAAATGTTTATGTAATAACTGTAGTAAGTGTATGGGCGAACTAGGTGATTTGAAGAGCTTATTGGAGACCCTTAAGAACGATTTCGCTACGAAAATGTCTGCTTTGGAGAATAAAATTAGTGAGCTTAAGGCTACCAATAGTTCAAACTCATCTGATTCCTCTGTGCTTGAGGAGGTTGTTCAGGAAGTTCATGAAAGAGAAAAGCGTAAAAAGAATTTGATGGTATTTGGCTTGCCGGAACCAACAGGTACTTAAATATTTCAATGGGGTTCCGAAGATTGTTACTTTAAACGCATAACTGAACCCAATAACAGACCAAATTGTCATGAGAGACTTAAGCTAAGGTGCTCCTACCAGAACGTTCGTGGTCTCAATTCTAAGACGGTGTCATTCTTCAATGCAGTCAGTGTCTACGAATTTGATTTAATTTGCTTGACTGAGACGTGGCTGTCTGTGAATGTGAGTGATAGTGAATTATTGAATTATTTAAAATCTGCACGTCAGTCAAGATAGTCGAGGATTGCGTCATGTTGCAAGATGACTTAGCTCTAATTTCGTCATGGTGTTCACGAAACTGTCTCAGTCTGAATGTTTCGAAATGTAAAGTTATGACTTATACAAGAAAGGTTAACTATTTAATTTATGGTAACAATAACATCAATGGTCAGGTTATAGACAGATGCACGTCTCGACTACTTGGTCTCTGTATCAGAAGCTGGAAGGGTTTCTCCAATTTTGATACATTCATGACTTTATTTTTTACTTTTGTCAGGAGCAAGTTGGAGTATGCGACTCTGAACTGGTCTCCTATATACCAAAATTCTGTCGTGATCCTTGAGGCCATTCAACGTAAAGCTTTAAAGTATTTTCACCTTAAATGCACAGGTTCTTATCCAGAAAGAGGTTGTGACCATAGTGCCCTATTAGAGTTTTTCAATTTGGATTCAGTCAACAAGACGAAACATATTTGCTTTGTCGTTTTTGTATGGCCTCATTCACAATAAAATTGACTGTCAAAATTTACTTGAAAAAATATGTTTCCGCGTTCCAAGGCTAGGGAGTCGACAACAAACGGCATTCTGTTGTCAAGCTGGCCGTACAAATGTTATGACAAAATCGCCAATTAATCTCAGGTGCTGCGTCATGAACAGTGTTACTGAATCGTGTGATATTTACAGTGACAGTTGTGCATCGATTATTAACTGCTATAGATCATCCAATCTTATTTAGAATGTGCGATACTATAGATTTAAGTCCATGTCTCTTTAATTGTTATTTTTTTCAGCATTTCCTGTAATTGGGTTTCACCTGTTGGAAATAAATAAATAAATAAGAAGAACCAAAAAATCAGTCAAAAATGACATTGAACTTAACGAAATTTTTCCTTTGAAGAGGGAGGAATTACGGCACTGCTATGATGATGATTTCAGAGTTGCTTAGGTTTGCACTTTTCGATTCCTTTGTTCTAGCCTAGGTTATAAGTAAGAGATGCATGTAAAACAATGTGACCAGTACTCATTCGTCTTCTGTTGAACAAAGGGGCTTCTTTAAAAAGTCGTTCGTTGTTTGCACATTCATAATTTACATGACTAGACGACTTGTCATGCGATGATACTGTTCATTACAGCAAAACGTCCGCCATTCTCCATTAACTAGATTTTTTCTATTAAAAATTCACCGTAAAATTGCTTTATCTCGGTCGGCTAAAATTTATGCAAAGTCAACTTCATCCGGCAAACGGTTCGAACGAATAGAATCTACACAGTAATAGTTCCCGAGCTAAATGAGTTTCGTTCTTTTAAAAATGGAAATAATTATAATGTAGCTTTAATTAAAACTCCCACCCAACTTAGGGCCCATTCGCACGCAACCAGTTATTTAGTAGATCACCGTGCATAGTAATTTAGTTACTAGGTATCTGCAACAATGGTGGTGCGGTCTTATATGGTTGGACAATTCGACCTAGATCATACCTTACATACGTACTTTGTTTTATGCCCGAACTTTGTTACAGGGTGTTGGTGTTTATGCTTCCGATAAAACGTAGTCAAGTACTTAGATAAAAGAATCCAAAAGGGCTTCCCTTTTGGCTTCTAAAACTACTGAAATTCTTCCTTAAAAGTAGGAAATTTCAGGTCAAAATTGACAATGTCCTGTCGACAACACGGCTGATTACAGCCGGCGTCCCTCAGGGTTCGGTCCTTGGACCTATCCTTTACTCACTGTACATCCATGACGTCGCTAGCCCCAGCAACTGTGAAGTCTATCTCTATGCTGACGATACTGCATTGGTGGCTCAGTCGTGGTCTGGTGACCTAGTCCATGACAGGCTGCAAAGTGCGGTGGAGGAGGTATTAGATTGGGCGGATCGGTGGCTAATTAAAATTAACCATTCGAAAACGCAGGCAATCTACTGTACAAAAAGACGTCGCGGCGTTCTGTCTGAAGTTTCAATGAATGGACTTCGTATACCATGGGAATCCTCCGCTAAGTATCTCGGTGTCATTCTGGACAAAGGGATGACTTGGCGAAACCATATACGAGCCCCTTCCCACTTCAGTTGGCCCACTTCAAGATTTGTACCAAAATATGCCTTTATAAACTAACCATGACGAAACTGTTTACTTCTAAAACAATTTATTTTCTCAAAAACATTTTAGATACACTCTATTCGTAAAAAATACATATTTGAAATCACTTAGACCTATAACTAATAGAACATCTGAACAAATAAACAATGTGCGAATAAATGCGCGAAGTTAACAAAGCAACAATTGAAAGATTACCATTGGGTGACATCACCTTTATTTTTTATTACGGCTGAAATTTTTTGGGGCATAGTGTTAACCAACTTTTGGCAAAAATTTGGTGTAAAACAATCCCATATTTCTTGCAGTTTTTGTCTCAGTTCGGTGATTGTCGTAGAACCTTTTTCATCTCGTGCTACAAAGTTTCAATAGGTGACAGATCTTCACTGCTAGAAACCCATTTCAAAAGTGGTACATTATTTTCTTCCATCCAGGTATTTCTTGCTAAAACACAAAATCTTGGCCGGATGTCAAACATTCTTCCATCACTGTTAAAAGCGATTCTTCTAAAATTGCCAAATATTTGTTTGTATCCACATTTCCATCAATAAAATGAAGTTTTCCTACTCCTTTTGATGACGTAATGCCCCAGACCATAATGGATGCTGGAAATTTCACTTTTCTCTTCAGACAGTCAACATCGAATGCTTAATTTTTTTTGCGAATAACTCTACTGCCACTGTCACCAACACAAACTTCGAATCGGGCCTCAACACTCCATTGTATTGCACACCATTGTTGAGGTGTCAATTGTCTATGTTCTTTAACCCATCTAAGTCGATTTTTCTTTTGCAGTGGAGTTAATAGTGGCTTTTCTTTGGCCTATAAACAAGTTGTGCAACTTTAGGGTTTTTACTTCACTTTTTTTTATAAGAAAACTTATCTTGCAAGTGCTCAATCCCAGTTTGTGGGCACCTCTATGAGTTGTGGACCTCGAAATTCTCCTTCCAACAGCGTCACTCCACAGAGCACTTAATTGTAAATAATTGGCACGCCTGTTTTTCACGGTTATTCTTCTTAATGCTCTTCGGTCGGCTTTTGTGATATTACTTTTTTTTACATACCGTGGCTTGATATTAACTGAACCAGTAACGTTATATCATATAACAATATTTCTCACACTGCACCGCGATAAGTCTAACAAAGTTGCAATTTCTGAGTTTGATTTCCCAGAATTAAACAATTTAATTATCAGTAACCGAATTTTCTCGCTAATAACCTATCCTCTACCCATTTTGAAAACCTTAACTACCCAAAACTATTTTAAACGTATTCAGACAGCTGTGATTAATAAAAACAATTGCATTGTTTTTATTTTTCACAGCCACCTATGCGTTATAGACTTATTTTGCATTGAAATGAAAATAGGTTGATATGGTGTTTTCTACTATTTATTATCAAAATATTCATTGTTAATATTTTAAACCTATAACACCCTGCTACATATTTATTATTTGTGTTTGATAAGAAAAAAACTAAGATTTCAATAGTTGGGCCAACTGAAGTGGGAAGGGACTCGTAGAAGCGCTAAAAACTAAATTCCAAATTACGTTTCAACAGCTTTACCCATTATTATGTAAACGTTCAAAATTAAGTTTGATTAACAAGATTCGACTCTATAAGGTGGTCATAAGACCAGCAATGACTTACGCATGTGCGGCTTGGTGTTTTATTGCTAAAACACACATGCGAAATCTGCAGGTCCTGCAAAGCAGGACGTTGCGCACTATTGCTGACGCCCCATGGTATGTCTCTAACGAAACTACATAGAGACTTCGATGTTCCTTACCTGAACGACTACATTAGGCAACAGGCGCAGCGGCGCTATAGCCTAGCGGAATCGCACAGCAACGCTGTGTTGCTAGAGTCAATGGACTACACAGTCGAGCAAGTTCGCAAGCACAAAAGGCCGCGGCTCGCATTGTAATCAAAATTAATTCGTGAACTTAGGACAACCAAAATTGGAGCATTTTGACAAAGTTTTTAGAAAAAATCGAATATTTTTAGACCATATCAAAATCTGTGAAGTGATTTTAACAATGCCTAAACGCTGCCTATCCTAAAAGATTCTCTTATTCCCCTTTGCTCTCGTTCTTCCTTCTCTCCTATCCTTCCCTTTTTTCCTTAAAATAGTCTGGTTTCTGGGTTATCGGACCCGACAGACTTACAAACTGACACAGTGACTCAAGAGCTAACGTCCCACGGACCGCTCTGACAACCAAGGATGACTTGATGATGTAGATAAAGGAATAACTGCAGGGCGTTGACAAACACAAAACATGATGTAAAATTCAGTGCGATGCCTCGGCCTCTTCCGCGATATTGTGGTTATTTGATGCTTTAAAAAACTGCTTTACATCAAAGATACAGAATGAAAATTAGCGTCAAGCAGGTTGACTCTGCACTTTCTACACTATGATGTAATCAGTTAGGATTATGTTCCGTACAAATTAGCTTCTCTGAGAGTTTTTTTGTCCAAATGGTTATGGTGTTTAGTTGATGACAGCTGTCATGTCCAGACCACGCGATTAGACGTCATGGGGCAGTATTCAAATGAGCAACGTTTAATTATTGTGAAAACTCACTATAAAAATGTCGAAAATTACGCGGAAACAGTTCGCAAATTACTTACAATTTTCGGTCGCAATAATACGCCAAATGAGTCGACAGTTCGCCGTGTAATTACAAAATTTGAGACAAAATTCACGTTGCTGAATTTGCAGATCAGTTCGGTCCCTAGAAAATATAGTCGCAGTGTGGGAAAGTATGGCTGAGAATTCGGCATCGTGACCAAGAATTGAACCTTGCCAGACCCACCCTGCAACGAATTCAACGAATTTTGACAAAAGATCTGGGCTTGCATGCGTAACAGGATCAACTGATGCGAGAACTCAAGCCAACGGACGATGCACAGCCCGTGAATTCGTTGATTGGGTGCTGGAGCACCACCAAATTGATGCGGATTTCTCGAAGAAAATCATTTTTTTTGATGAGGCACATTTTCAACTGAACGAGTACGTCAATAAGCAGAACTGGCGAATTTGGGGTTCTAAAAACCCTCGTGTAATAATCGAACAACCAATGCATCCGCCGCGAGTTACCGTTTGGTGCGCATTGTGGAGGGAGTGATTGGACGGTATTTCTTCGAAAATGCAGCTGGAACTGCGGTAACTGTTAATGGCGTGAGGTATCGCGCAATGTTTACCGAACTTTTGTGGCTCCAGTATTATCGAATTGATATGGAGGATCTGTTCTTCCAACAAGACGATGCGACCTGCCACATAGCACGCGAGACAATGGTGTTACTGCGGACCAAGTTTCCAGACCGTGTCATCTCTCGGTTTGGCGATTTAAATTGGCCACCAAGATCGTGTGATCTAACGCCAATGGACTTCTTCCTCTGGGGTTATAAAAAGTGTATGCGAACAGTTGAACGCCTTAAAGAACAGATACGGCGCGTTATCAAAGAAATAAAGCCACAGTTGTGCGTGGTAGTTGGAGTATAAAAAAAATCATTATCCGGAATTTTAAGAAAAGACTGACCCTGTGCCAGAGGTTTCGTGGTGGCCATTTACCGGATGTCATATTTCATGTTTGATCGCAACTATTCCTCTTCATGTCGAAATATGAATACTCGCTTAATTCGAGAAGAAATTGTGTTTTTCTTGAAAATCAAATCCGGCGCTCTTATTGAGACACCCTTTATAACGAAAAAACCACCACCCACCGCCAACTACGAAACACAGGCACTCACCAGTGAGACTGCACAGTTGGTATACCCGGACAAGCGTGCGTGCAGCATTCTGTTTTAAGTGAAAACGTACGGGGAAATCTATGATGTGTTTATATGTCTAACAGGTGCGTAGAATGACCGGGGCCGGAAGCGTGTAAATATCCTAACGCCAAAAAATTGAGATATTTCCTCCGCTGCCCTCTAAATCCCCAACCTCCAACATTTAACCCCCTACAAAATGTGCCCTAAACGTTAAAAAACGAAATTTCATTAAAATCCAGGTGGTACTTGCCAAGCTAAAGGGATCAAGTATTGGCGGACAGACCGACAGACGAAAATAAGTGACAAATTTTTCCAAGATTCTCATTCTACAAACTATTACTTAGGTAGAACGAGGAAAAGCTTGACAAGTCTATCTTGCAGGCTGAATTCGGCACTCGTCATATAGGAAACCTCAATGAAACACATAAATTCCGTTGGCATAAAAGTAAAAAACTGCCAGCTCTGTCACAAGTGCATGCTAGTGAATATTACCTAAATATACTTTTTAAGTAATAATGAGTGATAACGTTTTCGCTTCGTCAAAGTCTCAGTAACAAGTGCAACGTTTGGACACATTTTCAATCGCTCGGTACATAAAACCATTTTTGTTCAACAACAAATATTTCGAATTTAAAATGTTCAGAATATTATCCATAACATAAAATCCTCAGCGCTTACCACAGCGAAGAACCAATGGTAAATTTTAAAATTAATCTTTTACCTCATGGCAGCATTGGAAACAATTCGTTTTGCAAAACCTTTTAATACTCTGATAGATTAAACCGATATAGCCTTTTGCGTTTACAAATTTTTTCGATATGAATAGTCGTCTATCAATTGAGAGGTCATCTCACGAGTCTGAATCTCCTATATAGTACATGCATTTCTTTAAAGAAATTCGGGATTAGTAAGCTACACTGTGCTGACTCCACTGACCATACTTGATTTGGTAGGTACAGTTCAAAGAAAGGGTAGTAATCGTTTAAAACTCCAAACGCGCAGTCTCAAGACATTTTACCACCGATTCACAAAAAGGCAGAATCCACTTTTAGGTGGAAAAAAATAAAAAATGAAGGTTGATGTTAGGATGTGAAATGTATAATGAAATTCAAGCGGATAACCAAATGAAAATGGTATTTACCATTTTGGGTTGGTATTTACCGATCCGTTCAAGCGAATGTTGTTATCAGTTTGGTTATAAGATCCGTAAAGTCATGAATCAGCTGTTATATGTCATAGTTATCACCGCAAAATTGTGGTATTTACCCAACTCAGGAGTAGTTTTATATTTCTGGTTATTGTTTGGAATGTGACAAGTTTGAATTTTGCCGGGTATTGGATATTGTTATTGTAATTCAGCTTCATTTTTAGGAAACTTGATACAGGCTGACCTCAGTGTTAGCATAAAGTGGAGCGCCTTATTAGTTATACTCATTACTGTTGTTGGGATCACTTTAAATCTAGTTACTATGCTTAAAAAAGTACCAAGTGTAGGCATATACCACAAGAATATTAAAATATGGCCATATAAACTCACTGGATGATGTCCACCTGTATGCGGTTGTGCTAATATCTTTTTTCATCGCTTTTTCATCATTTCTGCTAAATCAATAAATGTTTTCTTTGACATGCGGAAAACTTTAGAGAATTGAAAGTTATCATAGCTACAAAAACATGGTTAAACCATTAAAGAAATTTTTCTGAAAAAAAAACATTTCTCCCATGAATATTATGAAACGTTTCTTATTTTAAATTTCCATACACCGTTGTAGACGAAAAAGCACCGATTTTTAAGTGATAATAACAATCATCATACTCGCTTTTATAAAATAAACAACTTGCAACAAAACCGCGGTTAAAACCAACGCGTTCAAGCGTTTCGTATAACTGACGTCATCAACCCATGTGTCATCTTGAACCATATTATAACCGCGGCACATAACACAGAAAGTTTGGTTATTCGCTTGGATTTGATTTATGTAATAGTCAAGTAAATGTACCAATGCATCATGGTACTATGATAATTATTTCATACGTATCATTAGTAAGCTACTGTGCTGACTCCACTGTCCATACTTGATTTGGTAGGTACAGTTCAAAGGAAGGGTAGTAATCAATTAAAACTCCAAACGCGCAGCCTTAGGCCATTTTACCACCGATGCACAAAAGGGCAGAATCCACTTTTAGGTGGAAAAAGAAATAAAAAATGAAGGTTGATGCTAAGATGTGAAAAGGATGTAATAGTCAAGTAAATGTACCAATGCATCATGTACTATGATAATTATTTCATACGTAACATGTTAAAAAAATATCGTTCAGTAAGTTGACGCTGCACTTCGCACGAACTGATGTTCGTAAATGACTATGTTAAGCGCAAACTAGATGCACTATGCTGTGACGCCGCAGAAATACGTGAAATATGTCTAAAAGTTGCGTAGAAATGCCAAGGCTGGAAGTGTATAAATGTACTAACATCAGAAAATTGAGATAAACCATCCCCACCCCCCGACAACCCCAATCACCAAGTTTTTTTTACCTGTAATTTTTTTCCAAAATGATCAGGATCCTCTGGTACGTAAAAAAACTGAGTTCAAGCGATTTTTATACTTTTTGCCTACGAAGCTTTCTAGGATTAGTAGTTACACTGTGTAAAAGTTTCATCGAAATCTGAACACTACTTCTCAATAATAGGCGATTATAAGATTAGAACAGATCGAGTGAAATAATGACGTGTATTTCATATAACATCCTAAAAACATATCTCATTTTCGAAAAGTTTTGCCATTAAAATACTTTCCCGTCAGTAGTCGTGGACAGTAAAATGAACTGTTGCACTTATTGTAGAATTTTCTTATTCATTATTGGTCTACGGCGAAAGTAGTAGTAGTATTCGTTTTATTAATTTGAATCATACCGCCACCCTGTAGTTGAAGCAATCAGCTTCTATTTCGCCAGTGCGGATATTTGCCTCTTCCCTTTCGCAGTATTGGTTCTCGTGTGAATTCGTTTCCCTTCTAAAGCATTTTTTTTTTCGTTTTGTTAACTTTTTCGGCTTCGCTCTGCGCTGCGGAAGACTACAATTCCATTAAAAGGTTCAGACGGTGCGGTGTTTGTTTTTTCTTAACGCCTTAAAAACTGTCGCCGTTTGGTTTGGAAACCGCAAAACGGTAGCGGACGTAAGGTTGATTTTATGTCGCACCGTTAGCAAAAGCCGTGAAATTGCTTCTTTGCGTTTTGCTAAAAACTTTTGTACCGGAGACATCATCTAATGGAATCCGGAATGATACGGTTTTCTTAGCAGAAATTGAGGTCCATTAATTCAAAGCATAGGGACCAGTCGCAGCCGACAATTGATACCGCTTCATCAAAAAGCTTTTAAAATAAGAATCATCTTGATGTGGAAATATACAGGGTGTAAACGTTATGGTAGTCATTATTGAAATGGGTAATAGAGGAGGTCAAAACAAGTCAAAAAGTTCATATGACCCATGGTCTAAAAGTCAATAGATTTTTGCCTAAATGGCTTTAAAGTTTACAACTATAAGTGCTTTATATCGACCACAATCACCACAATCTTACTAATTTTTATAATCTAATCTAAAACGTTTATAAATTGGGAAATTAGAAAATATATGACATGAAGTTTTTCTAAGTTAAGCCAAAATTTGTAGTCAGTAAGTTAGTTTCATTGAACTGAATATTTAAAACACACATGACAACAGCGCGAACCGGCAATCGATCGCAAACGGTAATAGTGGTTAGTATGTTGTTTTGTTTTTGTTCGCGTACATTGCCGTGTTGATTTACAATGTTCTCGAATCAAGAGTTCGCCGTCATGTTCTTAATTTACGGTGAAGCTCGTCAGAATTCAAATCTTGCAGATCAAATGTATCGCGACAGATTTCTCCAACGGGTACACCCAGACAGAATGACATTTGTGCAAGTGTGAGAAATTCTTCGAGATACAGGAAGTGTTCAGCCCACTAATATTCGCACTCGTGAAAAACAGGTTACTGTAGAGTAGGAGGAACAAATTTTAAATATCGTGGAAATCCATGCAGATATCAGCACTCGGGAACTAGGCCGCCACGTAGGACTATCACATACCATAGTCCATAGAATCCTATGGGAAAATTTGCTGTATCCCTACCATGTACAACGAGTGCAGGCCTTGTTACCAGAAGACTATCCTCGCAGATTAACATTCTGTCAGTGGTTTTTGCACAAAAACATTAAAAATCCGGATTTCTTTAAAAACATTCAGCGACGGACGAATGTACTTTTACGCGAGACGGGATATTAAATTTCCATAATACTCGCACGTGGGCCCAAGAAAATCCTCATACCATTCGTGAAGGTCATTTCCAACAACGTTTTAAAATAAATATTTGGGCGGGTATTCTTGATGATCAGGTAATGGGCTCTTTCGAGTTACCCCCAAAGTTGTCAGGAGAAGGATACCTTAGCTTTCTAGCCAATAATCTACCAGAACTTTTGGAACAGACCTTAGACAACATGCCATTACAACGGAGACATAATTTGTGGTTTCTTCATGACGGGGCACCACCACACATCTTTTATGGCGTCATTCAGTATTTGAATGCGCATTATCCAAATCGCTGGATCGGTCGAAATGCTCCTGATCCTCGAAAATGGCCAGAATGATCTCCTGACCTCAATCCGATGGATTTCTGGTATTGGGGAGAACTTGGTTTATGGGGCTGGTCCAATATTAACTGAAGCACAACTTCGCGAAAGAAGTTTTAATGCGGATGAAATAATAAATGGATAACTTCGAGGACCTAGAGTAAGAAGAAACGGGGTTCGTCGTAATGAAGCTTGTGTGGAATGTGGAGGACGACATTTTGAAAACCTTCTTTGAATACAAAGAGGTGCAGTGTGGGTTTTAAAAAGAAAAACAAAGAACAAGATTGTGTTCCCTATTTATAAGTGGATTTTTTTAATACGTTCAATAAACTTCCACACACCAGGTGAAGCGCTGAGACAGTTAGTGGTAAGTCCGTTTTTTTTAATTGTTTGCATTTTACGAGTATATTATCAAATAATGAAATAATATCTAAGAGCCAAAAATAACAAACTCCATCTTTATTTACACTGCGTTCCGTCGTAATTTGCGTATGGAGTTGTCAGATTTCATTTTTCTTTAAAGTCGCTTTTCTCTAAAAAAATGCCGTTTTGACCCCCATGTTATATGAAACCCATTTAAATATTGACTATCATAACGTTCACACCCTGGATCTAGGGTGTTTCAGAAACACATGGTAATATTTCTACATCCAAAAATAAACAAAAGCATAAACATAGTGTTAATATCCCACTAACAAGATACAGGATGCTTTCAATTTCTACGTCACTGAAGAAACTAAATATGGACAAAACATGATCAATGTTCAAATAACGCTTTGGTAAGATAGATATAGAATACACTACATGCAAATTTCAATGTCAAACTTCAGCGTGTTTTCAAGGTGGAACGGGGTATTTTATGCGGATTTTACATCAAATATTCAAACCAATTTCGCTCTAGAAGTAGTAGTCTAGCAAAAATTTCTCAAGAGGGGTGGTTTCGTGTGAAATTGAAGTCAGTGGCAAAATAGTTTTCTTATTTCCTCTGTACGAGTCAAAATTCACCAATTTTTACGACAGCGGTGTATGTAGTTTTAGGCACGAAAATGTTTGTATTGGGTATGTACTATATGTACATCAGTCAATATTTTAATCCACTCCGGATGTATAATTTTTTTGGCTTATGAAATTATAATTTCAACACGCTGTATTTCGGCAAGGATTCATTTGTTATTTGTTGATGCTCTATAAATGTTACCACGTTTTTCTGAAACACCCTGTAAAAAAGATATAAATGCATTTACCCTAGATATCAAACCCTATTCAGTACAGAAGCTTCAATAGTGACATACTTTATGAGCTTTCATTCAGCTTGACTGTTGTATGTTTGTACGAGTATGGTATACTCGTATACTAAGTGACATATAAATCCGAACACGCAGTTTAAATGGTTTTATTTTAATAAAATTTGGTATAAGTACTTAATGAAGCATAATACGTAAATGATAAAAATTTCAAAATGATTGCACTGCTTTAAAGCCCTTTGACCTTTAATAATGTGTGGATGCACCCTGATGTGCTACGCATTCTTCTGATCAGGTGGTCAATGTCCTCCTGTGGTACCTCATTCCAGGCAACCACCAACTCCTCTCGAAGTGCTTCTAGAGTCTGAGGAGGACGTTGCAAATTGAGCAATCTCCTACCTATCATATCCCACACGTGCTCAATTCGGGATAAGTCGGGAGATCTTGGTGGCCACGGTAACAATGTGACATCATTATGTTGAAAGAAGTCTATTGTGACTCTTGCAACATGTGGTCGGGCATTATCTTGTTGGAAAGTTGGATCTGCCAGGGTGTCAAGAAGGGTAAAAGATGGGGTTCTAGAACTTCGTGGATATAACGCTGCTCGTTCATGTTACCTCTGATGAAGATTAAAGGTGACCTGGAACCATAAGCTATAGCACCCCAAACCATAACTCCAACAGTGTGATGAACATATCTTTCAACAAAAAACTGTGGATTCCACCTTTCACCACGTCGCCTTCTAACCCTGGCACGACCATCGTGCATGCCTAAACAAAATCGAGACTCCTCACTAAAGACAATACTGTTCCATTCCTGATCCCAGAGTGACCGTTGTCTGCACCACTCAAGGCGATTACGTCGGTGTTCTCGAGTTAAAGGGAGGACCCAGTGTGGCCGGTATGAAAACAAGCCAAAACTTCTCATTCGTCGGTAAACACTTCGCATGCCAATAGGTCTTCCGTGTTCTGCAAACCATTCATTTGCAATGGACCTGGTAGTGGAGAAACGGTCCCTTAAGGCCAATAATCTTAGGCGGCGATCTTCACGGTCTGTTGTTCTACGGCGGCGTCCAGTGCCCCTTGCTCTTTGCGTACGGCCTTCTCGAAGCCATGCCTGACAACACCTAACCACAGTGTCTACACTTCTTTGCACTCTAACTGCAATTGCCCGAAAAGAAAGTCCAGCTTCCCGAAGTCCCACTATACGGCCCCTATCAAACTCACTAAGTTGACGAAATCGCACAGGTCTCCGTACTCTAGGATTCGTAACCGATCGTAAAGGATGTCAAGAACCAAAATCTGCCAACGTTAATTCTTTACTGCGGCTGAAATATTCATTTTTAGAGCGTTAGCGAATTAAAAAAAAGCAGTATAAAAACCGCAATTTCCAACTTATAAGGCTGAAAATTTTTTCACTTGTTATTTACAGTAAGATAAATACATTCACCAACTTTTATTAAAATAAAACCATTTAAACTGGGTGTTCGGATTTATATGTCACTTAGTATATTTATGTGTGGAACAAATCTTGTATCAGTCAACGTTTGGTTTGGTTTGTACATAATGAAGTGATTGCCACCATTTTGAATCCGATATGGCGGATGCTACACAATGGCGATTCAATAACCCATATGTTATGGATATCAAATGAAAGGGAAAGGGCTTTATGAGAGAAACACAACAAACATAGTTGCGTCATCCTAAATCCAATATGGCAGCCACCACAAAATGGTGATTTACATTTTTCATAGTAACTCCTACGATATGGGCATGAAGTGAAAGTGAAACACAATAAGCAAAATGACGTCATTCTAAATAAAATTGATCGGAATGTCCGGGTGGAGGGTGGGCTCGACGGAACAACATCGAAGATAAAATTTGTTTTTCGAACATCTGCGGGATTAACAGCAACATTGATGCTGTTCATCACTACCTGCAACCCAATCGTCCCGCCGTGCTTTTCTTGGCGGAGACAAAAATCTCGGAGCTTCTGGTCCGGACTTGATTCCTGCCATCGTATTGAAGAGATGTGCAGCGGAGCTTGCTCCAGTTCTTTCGCGTCTCTTCCAGATATCTTATGAACCCAGCACCTTCCCAGAAAACTGGAAATTTGCTCATGTCCAGCCCATCCCCAAAACAGGGTCTAAGACCGACCCTTACAACGACAGGCCTATAGCTCTGCTTTCTGTTATAAGTAAAGTGATGGAGAGGTGCATAAATCGCGAGCTTCTGGACTACCTCGAACGTCACAGCTTGATTAGCGACAGGCAGTACGGTTTCCGGCACCAACGATCCACAGGGGACCTCCTAGCTTACGTCAGGCAATTGTGGAGTAAACTCATCCAGTCTCATGGTGAGGCTCATGTCGTTGCTCTTGACATCACGAAAGCGATCGATCAGCTGTGGCACGCTGCCCTCTTAAGCAAACTTCCATCCTATGGCCTCCCAGAAAAGCTTTGCAGATGGGTGGCTGACTTTATCTCTGGCCGCAAGATATCCGTCGTAATTGACGGATTCTCCTCTTCATCCCACAACGTCAACGCGGGTGTTCCCCAGGGATCGGTCTTGGCCCCAACACTGTTTCTCTTACATATCAACGACCTCCTTTCCTGCACGATCAACCCAATCCACAGCTTCGCCGATGACAGCACTCTACATGCAGGAATTCAGAGTGACAAGCCGATCTCTGCCGCAGAGCTGGAAAAAAGAAGACTAGCGACGACTTCTTCTCTGACAAGAGACCTGGAGGCTATCACTGCTTGGGGACGCAACAATCTTACAGTTCAATGCTTCCAAAGCACAGTACTGTACTTTGACGAACAAAAAGCGTCCTAGCGCTCATACAGTTTCGATGGACAGCCGAGTTCTACCAAAGAGCTATTCATTTCGGCTGGTCGGAGTCCAGATCACCGAGGACCTGATCTGGCACGAACACATCTCGTTAATAGCTGCAGTTGCTGGGAAAAAGCTAGGCTATTTGTTTAGGGCTAAGAAGTACTTTTCTCCGCATGACCTTCTCACTCTATACAAGGCCCAAATAAGGCCTAGCCTCGAGTATTGCTCACACATTTGGGGTGCTGCCGCCCCGACTACATTGTCCCGAGGGTGTCTAGATTGTGGAACAATCTACAAGAGGAAGCTTTTCCCAGTTCTACTAACCTTAGGCAGTTCAAAAATCGTATTAACAAAATTTCTTTGGGATCATCATAGCAGCCGCGGTGTTCCGGCATTTAGGCTTCTGCCTGCGCAGCTGTTTCGATATAAAAAAAAAATCATTTCCATTGTGACCTATACTATTGGTATCAAATGAAAAGGCTTGATGGGGGGAATATAATTAAGGAAATGGCGCCATTCTAAATCCTGTATGGGTGTAAAATAACGTCATTCTAACTTTCATATTGCGATCGTCGCAAAATATCCTTTAATCATTACATGATATATATCTTTAGAAATTTTATAATACAAATAGTGTAAAAAAACTTTATGGGGTCCTAATAATGAAATACATGAAACCTATATAGAAATTATCAAACTATTCATTCCACATCATAAATAGTACAAAGTAAAAAATAAATAAAATAAATACATTTTTGAAAAAGCTTTTATTTAGCTGTTAATCACATGAGCTAAACATTTAAAAATAATGTTTTCCATTGGAAATATATGCTCCTTCTTCTCGAGTTTTCAAATAAAAACGTGTTACGCAGGATAGAAAAAGGGTATAGCACGTTTTTATTTGAAAATTCCGGATGGATTATCGTTTAAATATTTCAGTCGGCAAATAATTTTTAAATTTAGTTCATTTTATTAACAGCTAAATAAAAGCTTGTTTATAAAAAATTGTTTTGTTATTTTATTTATTTGTTTAGGTGTGGTACAACTTGTCGTACTTAAACTCCAAAAACCTCACACACGTATGAAGGCACTTAGCTAAGCTTTGCAGCCTGGAAACAGCTGCGAGGAGGTTTGAGAACTGTCAAATGCTTTTACCATGAAATGCTACATTTTTGTGTAAAACTATTTTTTTTCCGTTCGTTCCGTATTTTCCGAACCTGCATACGTTGATCTAGTTAACCGAAACAACAGAGAGAAAAAGAGAGAGCTGCAAAATCCTATTATATGTGAAAATCCATTTTGTCTGGAATGTTTTTTTTTTCTCGTAACGATGCTGTTAATTAAATTTTGAATTTGAATTATAATGGCAACTGCGATTGTTACATATACAGATAAGCTAAGGTGTGTTTTAGAGGCACGATGCACTGCATGCAGCAGCACCCGACATGTCATTGATGGTAAATATTAGTTGGGAAGATTGAGTATTTTTGTTTTATTTTTTATTTAGAATAATCATTAGTATAAGTTTTTTCATGACACACGTTATATAGTTTTTTTTTTGAGACTTGCCTCGAGAAATCTTATTTCGGTACGCTTGAACTTTGTTTTTCCTGTGTAATTGACTAGGTGAGCAAAGATTCAGGTGTGTTGGATAAGATACAGTACGACCCAACCTGAGTATGCCAGGTTTTCATTTATATCATCTTATCTCTGTAGCTTTGTATAAATAAATGCTTCTAAATGTGAATTAGTTTCCTCTTATCCCACCATACCAGGACTTAACTTTGACTATTGTTTAATAGTTGGCGATCGCAATTTTTGCTGCTTCTTTTATGCTGTTTCAGAACCTTCGTGAGATCAAAATAGTATATCTGTCCAAATCTTCGGTTTGGAATTCTCTAAAACTGCAGGTCGAAACTTGCTGATCATATAAATCCGAGGAGGCATGAATCGGTATCCTGATAGAGAAATAGGGGGGAGCTTAAATTTAGTGCATAAACACCTCTCGCTTCTTCTGTTACCCTGATACACAATCTTCATGGAATCAAAATCGCATATCTGTTCAAATCATCCTTTTAATTATCTAAATCTGGAGTTTTAGATTTGCTATCAGGATCACAGAACCACGAGGAGGTATGAAATCGGTATCCTTATATAGAACTGACACGTAATTCAAAATTGCTGCATAAATACCTCTCGCCGCTTCTGTTATCCTGGTACAGAATCTTCATGGAGTCAAACTCGTATAATCTGTTCAAATCATCTTTTTGAAATAATCTTAAGCTGGAGGTTGACATTTGCGATCAGGATCACAGAAACGCGAGGAGGTATGAAAACGGTATCCTTATATAGAACTGACACGTAATTCAAAATTGCTACATAAATACCTCTCGCCGCTTCTGTTATCCTGGTACAGAATCTTCATGGAGTCAAACTCGTATAATCTGTTCAAATCATCCTTTTGAAATAATCTTAAACTGGAGGTTGAGATTTGCTGTCAGGATCTTAGAAACGCGAGGAGGTATGAAATCGTTATCATTATATAGAACTGGCACGTAACTCACAATTGCTGCATAGATACCTCTCGCCGATTCTGTTATCCTGGTACATATTCTTCACCGAGTCAAAATCGTATAATCTGTTCAAATCATCCTTTTCAAATAATCTTAAGCTGGAGGTTGAGATTTGCCATCAGGATCTTAGAAACGCGAGGAGGTATGAAATCGGTATCCTTATATAGAACTGGCACGTAATTCAAAATTGCTGTATAAATACCTCTCGCCGTTTCTGTTGTCCTGGTACAGAATCTTCACGGAGTCAAAATCGGAAATCTGTTCAATTCATCCTTTTGAAATAATCTTAAGGTGGAGGTTGAGATTTGCCATCAGGATCACAGAAACACGAGGAGGTATGAAATCGGTATCCTTATATAGAACTGGCACGTAATTCAAAATTGCTGCATAAATACCTCTCGCCGCTTCTGTTGTCCTGGTGCAGAATCTTTACGGAGTCAAAATCGTATAATCTGTTCAAATCATCCTTTTGAAATCCGTTAAAAGTGAAGGTTAAGATTTGCTATCAGGGTCACAGAAACGCGAGGAGGAATGAAATCGGTATCCTTATATAGAACTGGCACGTAATTCAAAATTGCTGCATAAATACCTCTCGCTGTTTCTGTTGTCCTGGTACAGAATCCTCACGGAGTCAAAATCGTATAATCTGTTCAAATCATCATTTTCAAATAATCTTAAGCTGGAGGTTGAGATTTGCCATCAGGATCACAGAAACGCGAGGAGGTATGAAATCGGTATCCTTATATAGAACTGGCACGTCATTCAAAACTGCCGCATAAATACCCCTCGCCGCTTCTGTTATCCTGGTACAGAATCTTCACGGATTCAAAATCGTATAATCTGTTCAAATCATCCTTTTGAAATCCGCTAAATGTGAAGGTTGAGATTTGCTATCAGGGTTACAGAAACGCGAGGAGGTATGAAAGCGGTATCCTTATATAGAATTGGCACGTAATTCAAAATTGCTGCATAAATAACTCTCGCCGCTTCTGTTGTCCTGCTACAGAATCTTCACGGAGTCAAAGTCGTATAATTTGTTCAAATCATCCTTTTGAAATCCGCTAAAATTGATGGTTGAGATTTGCTATCAGGGTCGCAGAAACGCGAGGAGGTATGAAAGCGGTATCCTTATATAGAAATTGGCATGTTATTCAAAATTGCTGCATAAATACCTCCGCCGCTTCTGTTATCCTGGTACAGAATCTTCATGGATTCAAACTCGTATAATCTGTTCACGTCATCCTTTTGGAATAATCTTAAGCTGGAGATTGAGATTTGCTATCAGGGTCACAGAAACGCGAGGAGGAATGAAATCGGTATCCTTATATAGAACTGGCACGTAATTCAAAATTGCTGCATAAATACCTCTCGCTGTTTCTGTTGTCCTGGTACAGAATCCTCACGGAGTCAAAATCGTATAATCTGTTCAAATCATCATTTTCAAATAATCTTAAGCTGGAGGTTGAGATTTGCCATCAGGATCACAGAAACGCGAGGAGGTATGAAATCGGTATCCTTATATAGAACTGGCACGCAATTCAAAACTGCTGCATAAATACCCCTCGCCGCTTCTGTTATCCTGGTACAGAATCTTCACGGATTCAAAATCGTATAATCTGTTCAAATCATCCTTTTGAAATCCGCTAAATGTGAAGGTTGAGATTTGCTATCAGGGTTACAGAAAGGCGAGGAGGTATGAAAGCGGTATCCTTATATAGAATTGGC
This sequence comes from Acanthoscelides obtectus, assembly GCA_963669975.1. NCBI lineage: Eukaryota > Metazoa > Arthropoda > Insecta > Coleoptera > Chrysomelidae > Acanthoscelides > Acanthoscelides obtectus. The sequence continues at coordinate 31,463,629 of CAVLJG010000007.1, read as the reverse complement.
ACGTAATTCAAAATTGCTGCATAAATAATTCTCGCCGCTTCTGTTGTCCTGCTGCAGAATCTTCACGGAGTCAAAATCGTATAATCTGTTCAAATCATCCTTTTGAAATCCGCTAAAATTGATGGTTGAGATTTGCTATCAGGGTCGCAGAAACGCGAGGAGGTATGAAAGCGGTATCCTTATATAGAAATTGGCATGTTATTCAAAATTGCTGCATAAATACCTCCGCCGCTTCTGTTATCCTGGTACAGAATCTTCATGGATTCAAACTCGTGTAATCTGTTCACGTCATCCTTTTGAAATAATCTTGAGATTGAGATTTGCTATCAGGGTCGCAGAAACGCGAGGAGGTGTGAAATCGGCATCCTTATATAGAACTGACACGTAATTCAAAATTGCTGCACAAATACCTCTCGCCGCTTCTGTTATCCTGGTACAGAATCTTCACGGAGTCAAAATCGTATGATCTGTTCAAATCATCCTTTTGAAATCTGCTAAAACTGGAGGTTGAGATTTGCTAACAGGGTCACACAAACGCGAGAAGGTATGAAATCGGTATCCTTATATAGAACTAGCACGTAATTCAAAATTGCTGCATAAATACCTCTCGCCGTTTCTGTTGTCCTGGTACAGAATCTTCACGGAGTCAAAATCGTATAATCTGTTCAAATCATCCTTTTGAAATAACCTTAAGGTGGAGGTTGAGATTTGCCATCAGGATCTTAGAAACGCGAGGAGGTATGAAATCGTTATCATTATATAGAACTGGCACGTAATTCAAAATTGCTGCATAAATACCTCTCGCCGATTCTGTTATCCTGGTACAGAATCTTCACGGAGTCAAAATCGTATAATCTGTTCAAATCATCCTTTTGAAATAATCTTAAGCTGGAAGTTGATATTTGCCATCAGGATCTTAGAAACGCGAGGAGGTATGAAATCATTATTATTATTATATAGAACTGGCACGTAATGCAAAATTGCTGCATAAATACCTCTCGCTGTTTCTGTTGTCCTGGTACAGAATCTTCACGGAGTCAAAATCGTATAATCTGTTCACATCATCCTTTTGAAATCAGCTAAAAGTGAAGGTTGAGATTTGCTACTATATCAGGGTCACAGAAACTCGAGGCGGTATGAAATGGATATCCTTATATAGAATTTTAACGTAATTCAAAATTGCTGCATAAATACCTCACAGAAACGCGAGGAGGTATGAAATCGGTATCCTTATATAGAACTGGCACGTAATTCAAAATTGCTGCATAAATACCCTCGCCGCTTCTGTTACCCTGGTACAGAATCTTCACGGAGTCAAAATCGTATAATCTGTTCAAATCATCCTTTTGAAATAATCTTAAGCTGGAAGTTGAGATTTGCCATCAGGATCTTAGAAACGCGAGGAGGTATGAAATCATTATTATTAAATAGAACTGGCACGTAATGCAAAATTGCTGCATAAATACCTCTCGCCGTTTCTGTTGTCCTGGTACAGAATCTTCACGGAGTCAAAATCGTATAATCTGTTCAAATCATCCTTTTGAAATCCGCTAAATGTGAAGGTTGAGATTTGCTATCAGGGTCACAGAAACGCGAGGAGGTATGAAAGCGGTATCCTTATATAGAATTGGCACGTAATTCAAAATTGCTGCATAAATACCTCTCGCCGCTTCTGTTATCCTGGCCAGAATCTTCACGGAGTCAAAATCGTATAATCTGTTCAAATCATCCTTTTGAAATAATCTTAAGCTGGAAGTTGAGATTTGCCATCAGGATCTTAGAAACGCGGGGAGGTATGAAATCATTATTATTATATAGAACTGGCACGTAATGCAAAATTGCTGCATAAATACCTCTCGCCGTTTCTGTTGTCCTGGTACAGAATCTTCACGGAGTCAAAATCGTATAATCTGTTAAAATCATCCTTTTGAAATCCGCTAAATGTGAAGGTTGAGACTTGCTATCAGGGTCACAGAAACGCGAGGAGTTATGAAATCGTTATCATTATATAGAACTGGGACGTAATTCAAAATTGCTGAATAAATACCTATCGCCGATTATGTTATCCTGGTACAGAATCTTCACGGAGTCAAAATCGTATAATCTGTTCAAATCATCCTTTTCAAATAGTCTTAAGCTGGAGGTGGAGATTTGCCATCAGGATCACAGAAACGCGAGGAGGTATGAAATCGTTATCCTTATATAGAACTGGCACGTAATTCAAAATTGCTGCATAAATACCTCTCGCCGCTTCTGTTATCCTGGTACAGAATCTTCACGGAGTCAACATCGTATAATCTGTTCAAATCATCCTTTTGAAACCCGTTAAAAGTGAAGGTTGAGATTTGCTATCAGGGTCACAGAAACGCGAGGAGGAATGAAATCGGTATCCTTATATAGAACTGGCACGTAATTCAAAATTGCTGCATAGATACCTCTCGCCGATTCTGTTATCCTGGTACATATTCTTCATGGAGTCAAAATCGTATAATCTGTTCAAATCATCCTTTTCAAATAATCTTAAGCTGGAGGTTGAGATTTGCCATCAGGATCTTAGAAACGCGAGGAGGTATGAAATCGGTATCCTTATATAGAACTGGCACGTAATTCAAAATTGCTGTATAAACACCTCTCGCCGTTTCTGTTGTCCTGGTACAGAATCTTCACGGAGTCAAAATCGGAGATCTGTTCAATTCATCCTTTTGAAATAATCTTAAGCTGGAGGTTGAGATTTGCCATCAGGATCACAGAAACGCGAGGAGGTATGAAATCGGTATCCTTATATAGAACTGGCACGTAATTCAAAATTGCTGCATAAATACCTCTCGCCGCTTCTGTTGTCCTGGTGTAGAATCTTTACGGAGTCAAAATCGTATAATCTGTTCAAATCATCCTTTTGAAATCCGTTAAAGGTGAAGGTTGAGATTTGCCATCAGGATCACAGAAACGCGAGGAGGTATGAAATCGGTATCCTTATATAGAATTGGCACGTAATTCAAAATTGCTGCATAAATAACTCTCGCCGCTTCTGTTGTCCTGGTACAGAATCTTCACGGAGTCAAAATCGTATAATCTATTCAAATCATCCTTTTGAAATAATCTTAAGCTGGAAGTTGAGATTTGTCATCAGGATCTTAGAAACGCGAGGAGGTATGAAATCATTATTATTATATAGAACTGGCACGTAATGCAAGATTGCTGCATAAATACCTCTCGCCGTTTCTGCTGTCCTGGTACAGAATCTTCACCGAGTCAAAATCGTATAATCTGTTCAAATGATCCTTTTGAAATCCGCTAAATGTGAAGGTTGAGATTTGCTATCAGGGTCACAGAAACGCGAGGCGATATGAAAGCGGTATACTTATATAGAATTGGCACGTAATTCAAAATTGCTCCATAAATACCTCTCGTCGCTTCTGTTGTCCTGGTACAGAATCTTCACGGAGTCAAAATCGTATAATCTATTCAAATCATCCTTTTGAAATAATCTTAAGCTGGAAGTTGAGATTTGTCATCAGGATCTTAGAAACGCGAGGAGGTATGAAATCATTATTATTATATAGAACTGGCACGTAATGCAAGATTGCTGCATAAATACCTCTCGCCGTTTCTGCTGTCCTGGTACAGAATCTTCACCGAGTCAAAATCGTATAATCTGTTCAAATGATCCTTTTGAAATCCGCTAAATGTGAAGGTTGAGATTTGCTATCAGGGTCACAGAAACGCGAGGAGGTATGAAATCGATATCCTTATATAGAATTGGCACGTAATTCAAAATTGCAACATAAATACCTCTCGTCGCTTCTGTTGTCCTGGTACAGAATCTTCACGGAGTCAAAATCGTATAATCTGTTCAAATCATCCTATTGAAATCAGCTAAAAGTGAAGGTTGAGATTTGCTATCAGGGTCACAGAAACGCGAGGAAGTATGAAATCGATATCCTTATATAGAATTGGCACGTAATTCAAAATTGCAACATAAATACCTCTCGTCGCTTCTGTTGTCCTGGTACAGAATCTTCACGGAGTCAAAATCGTATAATCTGTTCAAATCATCCTATTGAAATCAGCTAAAAGTGAAGGTTGAGATTTGCTATCAGGGTCACAGAAACGCGAGGAGGTATGAAATCGATATCCTTATATAGAATTGGCACGTAATTCAAAATTGCAACATAAATACCTCTCGTCGCTTCTGTTGTCCTGGTACAGAATCTTCACGGAGTCAAAATCGTATAATCTGTTCAAATCATCCTATTGAAATCAGCTAAAAGTGAAGGTTGAGATTTGCTATCAGGGTCACAGAAACGCGAGGAGGTATGAAATCGATATCCTTATATAGAATTGGCACGTAATTCAAAATTGCAACATAAATACCTCTCGTCGCTTCTGTTGTCCTGGTACAGAATCTTCACGGAGTCAAAATCGTATAATCTGTTCAAATCATCCTATTGAAATCAGCTAAAAGTGAAGGTTGAGATTTGCTATCAGGGTCACAGAAACGCGAGGAGGTATGAAATCGATATCCTTATATAGAATTGGCAAGTAATTCAAAATTGCAACATAAATACCTCTCGTCGCTTCTGTTGTCCTGGTACAGAATCTTCACGGAGTCAAAATCGTATAATCTGTTCAAATCATCCTATTGAAATCAGCTAAAAGTGAAGGTTGAGATTTGCTATCAGGGTCACAGAAACGCGAGGAGGTATGAAATCGATATCCTTATATAGAATTGGCACGTAATTCAAAATTGCTGCATAAATACCTCTCGCCGCTTCTGTTATCCTGGAACAGAATCTTCACGGAGTCAACATCGTATAATCTGTTCACATCATCCTTTTGAAATCCGTTAAAAGTGAAGGTTGAGATTTGCTATCAGGGTCACAGAAACGCGAGGAGGAATGAAATCGGTATCCTTATATAGAACTGGCACGTAATTCAAAATTGCTGCATAAATACCTCTCGCCGTTTCTGTTGTCCTGGTACAGAATCTTCACGGAGTCAAAATCGGAAATCTGTTCAAATCATCCTTTTGAAATAATCTTAAACTGGAGGTTGAGATTTGCTGTCAGGATCTTAGAAACGCGAGGAGGTATGAAATCGTTATCATTATATAGAACTGGCACGTAACTCACAATTGCTGCATAGATACCTCTCGCCGATTCTGTTATCCTGGTACATATTCTTCACCGAGTCAAAATCGTATAATCTGTTCAAATCATCCTATTGAAATCAGCTAAAAGTGAAGGTTGAGATTTGCTATCAGGGTCACAGAAACGCGAGGAGGTATGAAATCGATATCCTTATATAGAATTGGCAAGTAATTCAAAATTGCAACATAAATACCTCTCGTCGCTTCTGTTGTCCTGGTACAGAATCTTCACGGAGTCAAAATCGTATAATCTGTTCAAATCATCCTTTTCAAATAATCTTAAGCTGGAGGTTGAGATTTGCCATCAGGATCACAGAAACGCGAGGAGGTATGAAATCGTTATCCTTATATAGAACTGGCACGTAATTCAAAATTGCTGCATAAATACCTCTCGCCGCTTCTGTTATCCTGGAACAGAATCTTCACGGAGTCAACATCGTATAATCTGTTCACATCATCCTTTTGAAATCCGTTAAAAGTGAAGGTTGAGATTTGCTATCAGGGTCACAGAAACGCGAGGAGGAATGAAATCGGTATCCTTATATAGAACTGGCACGTAATTCAAAATTGCTGCATAAATACCTCTCGCCGTTTCTGTTGTCCTGGTACAGAATCTTCACGGAGTCAAAATCGGAAATCTGTTCAAATCATCCTTTTGAAATAATCTTAAACTGGAGGTTGAGATTTGCTGTCAGGATCTTAGAAACGCGAGGAGGTATGAAATCGTTATCATTATATAGAACTGGCACGTAACTCACAATTGCTGCATAGATACCTCTCGCCGATTCTGTTATCCTGGTACATATTCTTCACCGAGTCAAAATCGTATAATCTGTTCAAATCATCCTTTTCAAATAATCTTAAGCTGGAGGTTGAGATTTGCCATCAGGATCTTAGAAACGCGAGGAGGTATGAAATCGGTATCCTTATATAGAACTGGCACGTAATTCAAAATTGCTGTATAAATACCTCTCGCCGTTTCTGTTGTCCTGGTACAGAATCTTCACGGAGTCAAAATCGGAAATCTGTTCAATTCATCCTTTTGAAATAATCTTAAGGTGGAGGTTGAGATTTGCCATCAGGATCACAGAAACACGAGGAGGTATGAAATCGGTATCCTTATATAGAACTGGCACGTAATTCAAAATTGCTGCATAAATACCTCTCGCCGCTTCTGTTGTCCTGGTGCAGAATCTTTACGGAGTCAAAATCGTATAATCTGTTCAAATCATCCTTTTGAAATCCGTTAAAAGTGAAGGTTAAGATTTGCTATCAGGGTCACAGAAACGCGAGGAGGAATGAAATCGGTATCCTTATATAGAACTGGCACGTAATTCAAAATTGCTGCATAAATACCTCTCGCTGTTTCTGTTGTCCTGGTACAGAATCCTCACGGAGTCAAAATCGTATAATCTGTTCAAATCATCATTTTCAAATAATCTTAAGCTGGAGGTTGAGATTTGCCATCAGGATCACAGAAACGCGAGGAGGTATGAAATCGGTATCCTTATATAGAACTGGCACGTCATTCAAAACTGCCGCATAAATACCCCTCGCCGCTTCTGTTATCCTGGTACAGAATCTTCACGGATTCAAAATCGTATAATCTGTTCAAATCATCCTTTTGAAATCCGCTAAATGTGAAGGTTGAGATTTGCTATCAGGGTTACAGAAACGCGAGGAGGTATGAGAGCGGTATCCTTATATAGAATTGGCACGTAATTCAAAATTGCTGCATAAATAACTCTCGCCGCTTCTGTTGTCCTGCTACAGAATCTTCACGGAGTCAAAGTCGTATAATTTGTTCAAATCATCCTTTTGAAATCCGCTAAAATTGATGGTTGAGATTTGCTATCAGGGTCGCAGAAACGCGAGGAGGTATGAAAGCGGTATCCTTATATAGAAATTGGCATGTTATTCAAAATTGCTGCATAAATACCTCCGCCGCTTCTGTTATCCTGGTACAGAATCTTCATGGATTCAAACTCGTATAATCTGTTCACGTCATCCTTTTGGAATAATCTTAAGCTGGAGATTGAGATTTGCTATCAGGGTCACAGAAACGCGAGGAGGAATGAAATCGGTATCCTTATATAGAACTGGCACGTAATTCAAAATTGCTGCATAAATACCTCTCGCTGTTTCTGTTGTCCTGGTACAGAATCCTCACGGAGTCAAAATCGTATAATCTGTTCAAATCATCATTTTCAAATAATCTTAAGCTGGAGGTTGAGATTTGCCATCAGGATCACAGAAACGCGAGGAGGTATGAAATCGGTATCCTTATATAGAACTGGCACGCAATTCAAAACTGCTGCATAAATACCCCTCGCCGCTTCTGTTATCCTGGTACAGAATCTTCACGGATTCAAAATCGTATAATCTGTTCAAATCATCCTTTTGAAATCCGCTAAATGTGAAGGTTCAGATTTGCTATCAGGGTTACAGAAAGGCGAGGAGGTATGAAAGCGGTATCCTTATTTAGAATTGGCACGTAATTCAAAATTGCTGCATAAATAATTCTCGCCGCTTCTGTTGTCCTGCTGCAGAATCTTCACGGAGTCAAAATCGTATAATCTGTTCAAATCATCCTTTTGAAATCCGCTAAAATTGATGGTTGAGATTTGCTATCAGGGTCGCAGAAACGCGAGGAGGTATGAAAGCGGTATCCTTATATAGAAATTGGCATGTTATTCAAAATTGCTGCATAAATACCTCCGCCGCTTCTGTTATCCTGGTACAGAATCTTCATGGATTCAAACTCGTGTAATCTGTTCACGTCATCCTTTTGAAATAATCTTGAGATTGAGATTTGCGATCAGGATCACAGAAACGCGAGGAGGTGTGAAATCGGCATCCTTATATAGAACTGACACGTAATTCAAAATTGCTGCACAAATACCTCTCGCCGCTTCTGTTATCCTGGTACAGAATCTTCACGGAGTCAAAATCGTATGATCTGTTCAAATCATCCTTTTGAAATCTGCTAAAACTGGAGGTTGAGATTTGCTAACAGGGTCACACAAACGCGAGAAGGTATGAAATCGGTATCCTTATATAGAACTAGCACGTAATTCAAAATTGCTGCATAAATACCTCTCGCCGTTTCTGTTGTCCTGGTACAGAATCTTCACGGAGTCAAAATCGTATAATCTGTTCAAATCATCCTTTTGAAATAACCTTAAGGTGGAGGTTGAGATTTGCCATCAGGATCTTAGAAACGCGAGGAGGTATGAAATCGTTATCATTATATAGAACTGGCACGTAATTCAAAATTGCTGCATAAATACCTCTCGCCGATTCTGTTATCCTGGTACAGAATCTTCACGGAGTCAAAATCGTATAATCTGTTCAAATCATCCTTTTGAAATAATCTTAAGCTGGAAGTTGATATTTGCCATCAGGATCTTAGAAACGCGAGGAGGTATGAAATCATTATTATTATTATATAGAACTGGCACGTAATGCAAAATTGCTGCATAAATACCTCTCGCTGTTTCTGTTGTCCTGGTACAGAATCTTCACGGAGTCAAAATCGTATAATCTGTTCACATCATCCTTTTGAAATCAGCTAAAAGTGAAGGTTGAGATTTGCTACTATATCAGGGTCACAGAAACTCGAGGCGGTATGAAATGGATATCCTTATATAGAATTTTAACGTAATTCAAAATTGCTGCATAAATACCTCACAGAAACGCGAGGAGGTATGAAATCGGTATCCTTATATAGAACTGGCACGTAATTCAAAATTGCTGCATAAATACCCTCGCCGCTTCTGTTACCCTGGTACAGAATCTTCACGGAGTCAAAATCGTATAATCTGTTCAAATCATCCTTTTGAAATAATCTTAAGCTGGAAGTTGAGATTTGCCATCAGGATCTTAGAAACGCGAGGAGGTATGAAATCATTATTATTAAATAGAACTGGCACGTAATGCAAAATTGCTGCATAAATACCTCTCGCCGTTTCTGTTGTCCTGGTACAGAATCTTCACGGAGTCAAAATCGTATAATCTGTTCAAATCATCCTTTTGAAATCCGCTAAATGTGAAGGTTGAGATTTGCTATCAGGGTCACAGAAACGCGAGGAGGTATGAAAGCGGTATCCTTATATAGAATTGGCACGTAATTCAAAATTGCTGCATAAATACCTCTCGCCGCTTCTGTTATCCTGACCAGAATCTTCACGGAGTCAAAATCGTATAATCTGTTCAAATCATCCTTTTGAAATAATCTTAAGCTGGAAGTTGAGATTTGCCATCAGGATCTTAGAAACGCGGGGAGGTATGAAATCATTATTATTATATAGAACTGGCACGTAATGCAAAATTGCTGCATAAATACCTCTCGCCGTTTCTGTTGTCCTGGTACAGAATCTTCACGGAGTCAAAATCGTATAATCTGTTAAAATCATCCTTTTGAAATCCGCTAAATGTGAAGGTTGAGACTTGCTATCAGGGTCACAGAAACGCGAGGAGTTATGAAATCGTTATCATTATATAGAACTGGGACGTAATTCAAAATTGCTGAATAAATACCTATCGCCGATTATGTTATCCTGGTACAGAATCTTCACGGAGTCAAAATCGTATAATCTGTTCAAATCATCCTTTTCAAATAGTCTTAAGCTGGAGGTGGAGATTTGCCATCAGGATCACAGAAACGCGAGGAGGTATGAAATCGGTATCCTTATATAGAACTGGCACGTAATTCAAAATTGCTGCATAGATACCTCTCGCCGATTCTGTTATCCTGGTACATATTCTTCATGGAGTCAATATCGTATAATCTGTTCAAATCATCCTTTTCAAATAATCTTAAGCTGGAGGTTGAGATTTGCCATCAGGATCTTAGAAACGCGAGGAGGTATGAAATCGGTATCCTTATATAGAACTGGCACGTAATTCAAAATTGCTGTATAAATACCTCTCGCCGTTTCTGTTGTCCTGGTACAGAATCTTCACGGAGTCAAAATCGGAGATCTGTTCAATTCATCCTTTTGAAATAGTCTTAAGCTGGAGGTTGAGATTTGCCATCAGGATCACAGAAACGCGAGGAGGTATGAAATCGGTATCCTTATATAGAACTGGCACGTAATTCAAAATTGCTGCATAAATACCTCTCGCCGCTTCTGTTGTCCTGGTGTAGAATCTTTACGGAGTCAAAATCGTATAATCTGTTCAAATCATCCTTTTGAAATCCGTTAAAGGTGAAGGTTGAGATTTGCCATCAGGATCACAGAAACGCGAGGAGGTATGAAATCGGTATCCTTATATAGAATTGGCACGTAATTCAAAATTGCTGCATAAATAACTCTCGCCGCTTCTGTTGTCCTGGTACAGAATCTTCACGGAGTCAAAATCGTATAATCTATTCAAATCATCCTTTTGAAATAATCTTAAGCTGGAAGTTGAGATTTGTCATCAGGATCTTAGAAACGCGAGGAGGTATGAAATCATTATTATTATATAGAACTGGCACGTAATGCAAGATTGCTGCATAAATACCTCTCGCCGTTTCTGCTGTCCTGGTACAGAATCTTCACCGAGTCAAAATCGTATAATCTGTTCAAATGATCCTTTTGAAATCCGCTAAATGTGAAGGTTGAGATTTGCTATCAGGGTCACAGAAACGCGAGGAGGTATGAAATCGATATCCTTATATAGAATTGGCACGTAATTCAAAATTGCAACATAAATACCTCTCGTCGCTTCTGTTGTCCTGGTACAGAATCTTCACGGAGTCAAAATCGTATAATCTGTTCAAATCATCCTATTGAAATCAGCTAAAAGTGAAGGTTGAGATTTGCTATCAGGGTCACAGAAACGCGAGGAGGTATGAAATCGATATCCTTATATAGAATTGGCACGTAATTCAAAATTGCAACATAAATACCTCTCGTCGCTTCTGTTGTCCTGGTACAGAATCTTCACGGAGTCAAAATCGTATAATCTGTTCAAATCATCCTATTGAAATCAGCTAAAAGTGAAGGTTGAGATTTGCTATCAGGGTCACAGAAACGCGAGGAGGTATGAAATCGATATCCTTATATAGAATTGGCACGTAATTCAAAATTGCAACATAAATACCTCTCGTCGCTTCTGTTGTCCTGGTACAGAATCTTCACGGAGTCAAAATCGTATAATCTGTTCAAATCATCCTATTGAAATCAGCTAAAAGTGAAGGTTGAGATTTGCTATCAGGGTCACAGAAACGCGAGGAGGCATGAAATCGATATCCTTATATAGAATTGGCACGTAATTCAAAATTGCAACATAAATACCTCTCGTCGCTTCTGTTGTCCTGGTACAGAATCTTCACGGAGTCAAAATCGTATAATCTGTTCAAATCATCCTATTGAAATCAGCTAAAAGTGAAGGTTGAGATTTGCTATCAGGGTCACAGAAACGCGAGGAGGTATGAAATCGATATCCTTATATAGAATTGGCAAGTAATTCAAAATTGCAACATAAATACCTCTCGTCGCTTCTGTTGTCCTGGTACAGAATCTTCACGGAGTCAAAATCGTATAATCTGTTCAAATCATCCTATTGAAATCAGCTAAAAGTGAAGGTTGAGATTTGCTATCAGGGTCACAGAAACGCGAGGAGGTATGAAATCGATATCCTTATATAGAATTGGCACGTAATTCAAAATTGCAACATAAATACCTCTCGTCGCTTCTGTTGTCCTGGTACAGAATCTTCACGGAGTCAAAATCGTATAATCTGTTCAAATCATCCTTTTCAAATAATCTTAAGCTGGAGGTTGAGATTTGCCATCAGGATCACAGAAACGCGAGGAGGTATGAAATCGTTATCCTTATATAGAACTGGCACGTAATTCAAAATTGCTGCATAAATACCTCTCGCCGCTTCTGTTATCCTGGAACAGAATCTTCACGGAGTCAACATCGTATAATCTGTTCACATCATCCTTTTGAAATCCGTTAAAAGTGAAGGTTGAGATTTGCTATCAGGGTCACAGAAACGCGAGGAGGAATGAAATCGGTATCCTTATATAGAACTGGCACGTAATTCAAAATTGCTGCATAAATACCTCTCGCCGTTTCTGTTGTCCTGGTACAGAATCTTCACGGAGTCAAAATCGGAAATCTGTTCAAATCATCCTTTTGAAATAATCTTAAACTGGAGGTTGAGATTTGCTGTCAGGATCTTAGAAACGCGAGGAGGTATGAAATCGTTATCATTATATAGAACTGGCTCGTAACTCAAAATTGCTGCATAGATACCTCTCGCCGATTCTGTTATCCTGGTACATATTCTTCACGGAGTCAAAATCGTATAATCTGTTCAAATCATCCTTTTCAAATAATCTTAAGCTGGAGGTTGAGATTTGCCATCAGGATCTTAGAAACGCGAGGAGGTATGAAATCATTATTATTAAATAGAACTGGCACGTAATGCAAAATTGCTGCATAAATACCTCTCGCCGTTTCTGTTGTCCTGGTACAGAATCTTCACGGAGTCAAAATCGTATAATCTGTTCAAATCATCCTTTTGAAATCCGCTAAATGTGAAGGTTGAGATTTGCTATCAGGGTCACAGAAACGCGAGGAGGTATGAAAGCGGTATCCTTATATAGAATTGGCACGTAATTCAAAATTGCTGCATAAATACCTCTCGCCGCTTCTGTTATCCTGGCCAGAATCTTCACGGAGTCAAAATCGTATAATCTGTTCAAATCATCCTTTTGAAATAATCTTAAGCTGGAAGTTGAGATTTGCCATCAGGATCTTAGAAACGCGGGGAGGTATGAAATCATTATTATTATATAGAACTGGCACGTAATGCAAAATTGCTGCATAAATACCTCTCGCCGTTTCTGTTGTCCTGGTACAGAATCTTCACGGAGTCAAAATCGTATAATCTGTTAAAATCATCCTTTTGAAATCCGCTAAATGTGAAGGTTGAGACTTGCTATCAGGGTCACAGAAACGCGAGGAGTTATGAAATCGTTATCATTATATAGAACTGGGACGTAATTCAAAATTGCTGAATAAATACCTATCGCCGATTATGTTATCCTGGTACAGAATCTTCACGGAGTCAAAATCGTATAATCTGTTCAAATCATCCTTTTCAAATAGTCTTAAGCTGGAGGTGGAGATTTGCCATCAGGATCTTAGAAACGCGAGGAGGTATGAAATCGGTATCCTTATATAGAACTGGCACGTAATTCAAAATTGCTGTATAAATACCTCTCGCCGTTTCTGTTGTCCTGGTACAGAATCTTCACGGAGTCAAAATCGGAGATCTGTTCAATTCATCCTTTTGAAATAGTCTTAAGCTGGAGGTTGAGATTTGCCATCAGGATCACAGAAACGCGAGGAGGTATGAAATCGGTATCCTTATATAGAACTGGCACGTAATTCAAAATTGCTGCATAAATACCTCTCGCCGCTTCTGTTGTCCTGGTGTAGAATCTTTACGGAGTCAAAATCGTATAATCTGTTCAAATCATCCTTTTGAAATCCGTTAAAGGTGAAGGTTGAGATTTGCCATCAGGATCACAGAAACGCGAGGAGGTATGAAATCGGTATCCTTATATAGAATTGGCACGTAATTCAAAATTGCTGCATAAATAACTCTCGCCGCTTCTGTTGTCCTGGTACAGAATCTTCACGGAGTCAAAATCGTATAATCTATTCAAATCATCCTTTTGAAATAATCTTAAGCTGGAAGTTGAGATTTGTCATCAGGATCTTAGAAACGCGAGGAGGTATGAAATCATTATTATTATATAGAACTGGCACGTAATGCAAGATTGCTGCATAAATACCTCTCGCCGTTTCTGCTGTCCTGGTACAGAATCTTCACCGAGTCAAAATCGTATAATCTGTTCAAATGATCCTTTTGAAATCCGCTAAATGTGAAGGTTGAGATTTGCTATCAGGGTCACAGAAACGCGAGGAGGTATGAAATCGATATCCTTATATAGAATTGGCACGTAATTCAAAATTGCAACATAAATACCTCTCGTCGCTTCTGTTGTCCTGGTACAGAATCTTCACGGAGTCAAAATCGTATAATCTGTTCAAATCATCCTATTGAAATCAGCTAAAAGTGAAGGTTGAGATTTGCTATCAGGGTCACAGAAACGCGAGGAGGTATGAAATCGATATCCTTATATAGAATTGGCACGTAATTCAAAATTGCAACATAAATACCTCTCGTCGCTTCTGTTGTCCTGGTACAGAATCTTCACGGAGTCAAAATCGTATAATCTGTTCAAATCATCCTATTGAAATCAGCTAAAAGTGAAGGTTGAGATTTGCTATCAGGGTCACAGAAACGCGAGGAGGTATGAAATCGATATCCTTATATAGAATTGGCACGTAATTCAAAATTGCAACATAAATACCTCTCGTCGCTTCTGTTGTCCTGGTACAGAATCTTCACGGAGTCAAAATCGTATAATCTGTTCAAATCATCCTATTGAAATCAGCTAAAAGTGAAGGTTGAGATTTGCTATCAGGGTCACAGAAACGCGAGGAGGCATGAAATCGATATCCTTATATAGAATTGGCACGTAATTCAAAATTGCAACATAAATACCTCTCGTCGCTTCTGTTGTCCTGGTACAGAATCTTCACGGAGTCAAAATCGTATAATCTGTTCAAATCATCCTATTGAAATCAGCTAAAAGTGAAGGTTGAGATTTGCTATCAGGGTCACAGAAACGCGACGAGGTATGAAATCGATATCCTTATATAGAATTGGCAAGTAATTCAAAATTGCAACATAAATACCTCTCGTCGCTTCTGTTGTCCTGGTACAGAATCTTCACGGAGTCAAAATCGTATAATCTGTTCAAATCATCCTATTGAAATCAGCTAAAAGTGAAGGTTGAGATTTGCTATCAGGGTCACAGAAACGCGAGGAGGTATGAAATCGATATCCTTATATAGAATTGGCACGTAATTCAAAATTGCAACATAAATACCTCTCGTCGCTTCTGTTGTCCTGGTACAGAATCTTCACGGAGTCAAAATCGTATAATCTGTTCAAATCATCCTTTTCAAATAATCTTAAGCTGGAGGTTGAGATTTGCCATCAGGATCACAGAAACGCGAGGAGGTATGAAATCGTTATCCTTATATAGAACTGGCACGTAATTCAAAATTGCTGCATAAATACCTCTCGCCGCTTCTGTTATCCTGGAACAGAATCTTCACGGAGTCAACATCGTATAATCTGTTCACATCATCCTTTTGAAATCCGTTAAAAGTGAAGGTTGAGATTTGCTATCAGGGTCACAGAAACGCGAGGAGGAATGAAATCGGTATCCTTATATAGAACTGGCACGTAATTCAAAATTGCTGCATAAATACCTCTCGCCGTTTCTGTTGTCCTGGTACAGAATCTTCACGGAGTCAAAATCGGAAATCTGTTCAAATCATCCTTTTGAAATAATCTTAAACTGGAGGTTGAGATTTGCTGTCAGGATCTTAGAAACGCGAGGAGGTATGAAATCGTTATCATTATATAGAACTGGCTCGTAACTCAAAATTGCTGCATAGATACCTCTCGCCGATTCTGTTATCCTGGTACATATTCTTCACGGAGTCAAAATCGTATAATCTGTTCAAATCATCCTTTTCAAATAATCTTAAGCTGGAGGTTGAGATTTGCCATCAGGATCTTAGAAACGCGAGGAGGTATGAAATCATTATTATTAAATAGAACTGGCACGTAATGCAAAATTGCTGCATAAATACCTCTCGCCGTTTCTGTTGTCCTGGTACAGAATCTTCACGGAGTCAAAATCGTATAATCTGTTCAAATCATCCTTTTGAAATCCGCTAAATGTGAAGGTTGAGATTTGCTATCAGGGTCACAGAAACGCGAGGAGGTATGAAAGCGGTATCCTTATATAGAATTGGCACGTAATTCAAAATTGCTGCATAAATACCTCTCGCCGCTTCTGTTATCCTGGCCAGAATCTTCACGGAGTCAAAATCGTATAATCTGTTCAAATCATCCTTTTGAAATAATCTTAAGCTGGAAGTTGAGATTTGCCATCAGGATCTTAGAAACGCGGGGAGGTATGAAATCATTATTATTATATAGAACTGGCACGTAATGCAAAATTGCTGCATAAATACCTCTCGCCGTTTCTGTTGTCCTGGTACAGAATCTTCACGGAGTCAAAATCGTATAATCTGTTAAAATCATCCTTTTGAAATCCGCTAAATGTGAAGGTTGAGACTTGCTATCAGGGTCACAGAAACGCGAGGAGTTATGAAATCGTTATCATTATATAGAACTGGGACGTAATTCAAAATTGCTGAATAAATACCTATCGCCGATTATGTTATCCTGGTACAGAATCTTCACGGAGTCAAAATCGTATAATCTGTTCAAATCATCCTTTTCAAATAGTCTTAAGCTGGAGGTGGAGATTTGCCATCAGGATCACAGAAACGCGAGGAGGTATGAAATCGTTATCCTTATATAGAACGGGCACGTAATTCAAAATTGCTGCATAAATACCTCTCGCCGCTTCTGTTATCCTGGTACAGAATCTTCACGGAGTCAACATCGTATAATCTGTTCAAATCATCCTTTTGAAATCCGTTAAAAGTGAAGGTTGAGATTTGCTATCAGGGTCACAGAAACGCGAGGAGGAATGAAATCGGTATCCTTATATAGAACTGGCACGTAATTCAAAATTGCTGCATAGATACCTCTCGCCGATTCTGTTATCCTGGTACATATTCTTCATGGAGTCAAAATCGTATAATCTGTTCAAATCATCCTTTTCAAATAATCTTAAGCTGGAGGTTGAGATTTGCCATCAGGATCTTAGAAACGCGAGGAGGTATGAAATCGGTATCCTTATATAGAACTGGCACGTAATTCAAAATTGCTGTATAAATACCTCTCGCCGTTTCTGTTGTCCTGGTACAGAATCTTCACGGAGTCAAAATCGGAGATCTGTTCAATTCATCCTTTTGAAATAATCTTAAGCTGGAGGTTGAGATTTGCCATCAGGATCACAGAAACGCGAGGAGGTATGAAATCGGTATCCTTATATAGAACTGGCACGTAATTCAAAATTGCTGCATAAATACCTCTCGCCGCTTCTGTTGTCCTGGTGTAGAATCTTTACGGAGTCAAAATCGTATAATCTGTTCAAATCATCCTTTTGAAATCCGTTAAAGGTGAAGGTTGAGATTTGCCATCAGGATCACAGAAACGCGAGGAGGTATGAAATCGGTATCCTTATATAGAATTGGCACGTAATTCAAAATTGCTGCATAAATAACTCTCGCCGCTTCTGTTGTCCTGGTACAGAATCTTCACGGAGTCAAAATCGTATAATCTATTCAAATCATCCTTTTGAAATAATCTTAAGCTGGAAGTTGAGATTTGTCATCAGGATCTTAGAAACGCGAGGAGGTATGAAATCATTATTATTATATAGAACTGGCACGTAATGCAAGATTGCTGCATAAATACCTCTCGCCGTTTCTGCTGTCCTGGTACATAATCTTCACCGAGTCAAAATCGTATAATCTGTTCAAATGATCCTTTTGAAATCCGCTAAATGTGAAGGTTGAGATTTGCTATCAGGGTCACAGAAACGCGAGGAGGTATGAAATCGATATCCTTATATAGAATTGGCACGTAATTCAAAATTGCAACATAAATACCTCTCGTCGCTTCTGTTGTCCTGGTACAGAATCTTCACGGAGTCAAAATCGTATAATCTGTTCAAATCATCCTATTGAAATCAGCTAAAAGTGAAGGTTGAGATTTGCTATCAGGGTCACAGAAACGCGAGGAGGTATGAAATCGATATCCTTATATAGAATTGGCACGTAATTCAAAATTGCAACATAAATACCTCTCGTCGCTTCTGTTGTCCTGGTACAGAATCTTCACGGAGTCAAAATCGTATAATCTGTTCAAATCATCCTATTGAAATCAGCTAAAAGTGAAGGTTGAGATTTGCTATCAGGGTCACAGAAACGCGAGGAGGTATGAAATCGATATCCTTATATAGAATTGGCACGTAATTCAAAATTGCAACATAAATACCTCTCGTCGCTTCTGTTGTCCTGGTACAGAATCTTCACGGAGTCAAAATCGTATAATCTGTTCAAATCATCCTATTGAAATCAGCTAAAAGTGAAGGTTGAGATTTGCTATCAGGGTCACAGAAACGCGAGGAGGCATGAAATCGATATCCTTATATAGAATTGGCACGTAATTCAAAATTGCAACATAAATACCTCTCGTCGCTTCTGTTGTCCTGGTACAGAATCTTCACGGAGTCAAAATCGTATAATCTGTTCAAATCATCCTATTGAAATCAGCTAAAAGTGAAGGTTGAGATTTGCTATCAGGGTCACAGAAACGCGAGGAGGTATGAAATCGATATCCTTATATAGAATTGGCAAGTAATTCAAAATTGCAACATAAATACCTCTCGTCGCTTCTGTTGTCCTGGTACAGAATCTTCACGGAGTCAAAATCGTATAATCTGTTCAAATCATCCTATTGAAATCAGCTAAAAGTGAAGGTTGAGATTTGCTATCAGGGTCACAGAAACGCGAGGAGGTATGAAATCGATATCCTTATATAGAATTGGCACGTAATTCAAAATTGCAACATAAATACCTCTCGTCGCTTCTGTTGTCCTGGTACAGAATCTTCACGGAGTCAAAATCGTATAATCTGTTCAAATCATCCTTTTCAAATAATCTTAAGCTGGAGGTTGAGATTTGCCATCAGGATCACAGAAACGCGAGGAGGTATGAAATCGTTATCCTTATATAGAACTGGCACGTAATTCAAAATTGCTGCATAAATACCTCTCGCCGCTTCTGTTATCCTGGAACAGAATCTTCACGGAGTCAACATCGTATAATCTGTTCACATCATCCTTTTGAAATCCGTTAAAAGTGAAGGTTGAGATTTGCTATCAGGGTCACAGAAACGCGAGGAGGAATGAAATCGGTATCCTTATATAGAACTGGCACGTAATTCAAAATTGCTGCATAAATACCTCTCGCCGTTTCTGTTGTCCTGGTACAGAATCTTCACGGAGTCAAAATCGGAAATCTGTTCAAATCATCCTTTTGAAATAATCTTAAACTGGAGGTTGAGATTTGCTGTCAGGATCTTAGAAACGCGAGGAGGTATGAAATCGTTATCATTATATAGAACTGGCTCGTAACTCAAAATTGCTGCATAGATACCTCTCGCCGATTCTGTTATCCTGGTACATATTCTTCACGGAGTCAAAATCGTATAATCTGTTCAAATCATCCTTTTCAAATAATCTTAAGCTGGAGGTTGAGATTTGCCATCAGGATCTTAGAAACGCAAGGAGGTATGAAATCGGTATCCTTATATAGAACTGACACGTAATTCAAAATTGCTGCATAAATACCTCTCGCCGCTTCTGTTATCCTGGTACAGAATCTTCACGGAGTCAACATCGTATAATCTGTTCAAATCATCCTTTTGAAATAATCTAAAACTGGAGGTTGAGATTTGCTATCAGGGTCACAGTAAACCCGAGGAGGTATGAAATCGTTATCCTTATATAGAACTGGCACGTAATTCAAAATTGCTGCATAAATACCTCTCGCCGCTTCTGTTATCCTGGCACAGAATCTTCACGGAGTAAAAATCGTATAATCTGTTCAAATCATCATTTTCAAATAATCTTAAGCTGGAGGTTGAGATTTGCCATCAGGATCACAGAAACGCGAGGAGGTATGAAATCGTTATCCTTATATAGAACTGGCACGTAATTCAAAATTGCTGCATAAATACCTCTCGCCGCTTCTGTTATCCTGGTACAGAATCTTCACGGAGTCAAAATCGTATAATCTGTTCAAATCATCCTTTGGAAATCCGTTAAAAGTGAAGGCTGAGATTTGCTATCAGGCTCACAGAAACGCGAGGAGGTATGAAATCGGTATCCTTATATAGAACTGGCACGTAATTCAAAATTGCTGCATAAATACCTCTCGCCGCTTTTGTTATCCTGGTACATATTCTTCACGGAGTCAAAATCGTATAATCTGTTCAAATCATCCTTTTCAAATAATCTTAAGCTGGAGGTTGAGATTTGCTATCAGGGTCGCAGAAACGCGAGGAGGTATGAAATCGGTATCCTTATATAGAACTGGCACGTAATTCAAAATTGCTGCATAAATACCTCTCGCCGCTTCTGTTGTCCTGGTGCAGAATCTTTACGGAGTCAAAATCGTATAATCTGTTCAAATCATCCTTTTGAAACCCGTTAAAAGTGAAGGTTGAGATTTGCTATCAGGGTCACAGAAACGCGAGGAGGAATGAAATCGGTATCCTTATATAGAACTGGCACGTAATTCAAAATTGCTGCATAAATACCTCTCGCTGTTTCTGTTGTCCTGGTACAGAATCCTCACGGAGTCAAAATCGTATAATCGGTTCAAATCATCATTTTCAAGCTTAAGCTGGAGGTTGAGATTTGCCATCAGGATCACAGAAACGCGAGGAGGTATGAAATCGGTATCCTTATATAGAACTGGCACGCAATTCAAAACTGCTGCATAAATACCCCTCGCCGCTTCTGTTATCCTGGTACAGAATCTTCACGGATTCAAAATCGTATAATCTGTTCAAATCATCCTTTTGAAATCCGCTAAAATTGATGGTTGAGATTTGCTATCAGGGTCGCAGAAACGCGAGGAGGTATGAAATCATTATTATTATATAGAACTGGCACGTAATGCAAAATTGCTGCATAAATACCTCTCGCCGCTTCTGTTATCCTGGTACAGAATCTTCACGGAGTCAACATCGTATAATCTGTTCACATCATCCTTTTGAAATCCGTTAAAAGTGAAGGTTGAGATTTGCTATCAGGGTCACAGAAACGCGAGGAGGTATGAAATCGTTATCCTTATATAGAACTGGCACGTAATTCAAAATTGCTGCATAAATACCTCTCGCCGCTTCTGTTATCCTGGTACAGAATCTTCACGGAGTCAACATCGTATAATCTGTTCACATCATCCTTTTGAAATCCGTTAAAAGTGAAGGTTGAGATTTGCTATCAGGGTCACAGAAACGCGAGGAGGAATGAAATCAGTATCCTTATATAGAACTGGCACGTAATTCAAAATTGCTGCATAAATACCTCTCGCCGTTTCTGTTGTCCTGGTACAGAATCTTCACGGAGTCAAAATCGGAAATCTGTTCAAATCATCCTTTTGAAATAATCTTAAACTGGAGGTTGAGATTTGCTGTCAGGATCCTAGAAACGCGAGGAGGTATGAAATCGTTATCATTATATAGAACTGGCTCGTAACTCAAAATTGCTGCATAGATACCTCTCGCCGATTCTGTTATCCTGGTACATATTCTTCACGGAGTCAAAATCGTATAATCTGTTCAAATCATCGTTTTCAAATAATCTTAAGCTGGAGGTTGAGATTTGCCATCAGGATCTTAGAAACGCGAGGAGGTATGAAATCGGTATCCTTATATAGAACTGGCACGTAATTCAAAATTGCTGCATAAATACCTCTCGCCGCTTCTGTTATCCTGGTACAGAATCTTCACGGAGTCAACATCGTATAATCTGTTCAAATCATCCTTTTGAAATAATCTAAAACTGGAGGTTGAGATTTGCTATCAGGGTCCACAGTAAACCCGGGGAGGTATGAAAGCAGTATCCTTACATAGAATTGGCACGTAATTCAAAATTGCTGCATGAATACCTCTCGCCGCTTCTGTTGTCCTAGTACAGAATCTTCACGGAGTCAAAATCGTATAATCTGTTCAAATCATCCTTTTGAAATCCGCTAAAGTTGAATGTTGAGATTTGCTATCAGGGTTACAGAAACGCGAGGAGGTATGAAAGCGGTATCCTTATATAGAATTGGCACGTAATGCAAAATTGCTGCATAAATACCTCTCGCCGTTTCTGTTGTCCTGGTACAGAATCTTCACCGAGTCAAAATCGTATAATCTGTTCAAATGATCCTTTTGAAATCCGCTAAATGTGAAGGTTGAGATTTGCTATCAGGGTCACAGAAACGCGAGGAGGTATGAAAGCGGTATCCTTATATAGAATTGGCACGTAATTCAAAATTGCTGCATAAATACCTCTCGTCGCTTCTGTTGTCCTGGTACAGAATCTTCACGGAGTCAAAATCGTATAATCTGTTCAAATCATCCTATTGAAATCAGCTAAAAGTGAAGGTTGAGATTTGCTATCAGGGTCACAGAATCGCGAGGAGGTATGAAATCGATATCCTTATATAGAATTGGCACGTAATTCAAAATTGCAACATAAATACCTCTCGTCGCTTCTGTTGTCCTGGTACAGAATCTTCACGGAGTCAAAATCGTATAATCTGTTCAAATCATCCTATTGAAATCAGCTAAAAGTGAAGGTTGAGATTTGCTATCAGGGTCACAGAATCGCGAGGAGGTATGAAATCGATATCCTTATATAGAATTGGCACGTAATTCAAAATTGCTGCATAAATACCTCACAGAAATGCGAGGAGGTATGGATTCGATATCGTGCTCCTGATAGTTATATAATTCGCGGAAAGTCAAAATTATGCATGAATGCCTTTTGCAGGTTAAAATCTTTATGGGATCCTCTCAAATTCATCGAATGAGAATAAAACTCACAGTCCCGTTATATATATTTATTTTATCACAGTAAAAAATATACACAGTTTACATTTTTCCTATATAACAGAAGTTGATATGAAATACATGGCAAATTCACTCTTACTAAAATTCACATCATCCTGATATTGTCATCAAAATACAACGTAACAATGAGGAAGAAAATATTTGTATATCACAACAGGTAACAAAATCTAACACAAGCAACTTTGCCATGTCCACCTTTCATATTAATTTAAAAAGCCTAAAACAATGTTTCCCAAAGATGGGACACAAATTCAAGGATTTTTTTAACTTTTCACAGACGGTTTTCTCCTGCGATGACATTTGAAAAAATGCCTAAACCTTACTTGAATTTTTGTCCCATCTGTTGAAAAGACTATAACTAGCCTATAATTTACAATTAAAGCAGAATTTTTGGTTTTCCACAGCAAATATTACGAAAATGTAGTCATATTGAAATAAAATTCCCTAGATATTTAAAAAAATAAAATTTTATGTATAAGTACTTCATCACTATTCATATATCACATTATCTAATTTTGTTTTATCCAGCAAATGATTCCTAGCACAGAATACCTCATTGGGTAAAAGAAATTAAGGCTAAACGGCCCAAAATGTTTACTCTTCCCTCAGGATCAAAACAAACATTAGATAATATAATGTTAGAATTAAAAAAGTAATTTCAAGACATCTGAACATTCTTTATAAAAGAACAGTTCACTATATTTACCAATCAAATGCATCAAATATCTACTACTTTGCTTATTTAATTGAGAACCTACAAGCCAATTTCATAAAGTGGATAAGGTATTGATATCCCACGTGCAAAACAATCCTTGACACCCAAGTTTTTTTTTAATTATTCAATATAAAGTGTAGATTCTCAAGCAAACAACTATAGAACAGCTAAAAAAATTATTATCTATGATTTTGGTCACTTGAATGATATCATCGATATTTTTATAGGAATTATGCCAAATAAGCAGGCATTTCTAAAAGTGACATTGTGTGTCATTTGACAGCATCTATCACCCAGAACTTGTACATTTCAAAAATACAAATCCCACAAAATTTGAACCTACTGCTTTTAACAGCCAGGTCAGTTTTTTTCTGGAAAAAAAACTTCAACGTTAACCAGCCTCCCTTCGGGTACAAATGACCTCCATCCCTAGTCTCAAGATTCAACTCAAGGTCGACTTATATCGTAGTCAGATCATAGCGAGGCTTTATCCTTTTGAAGTACTGGTAATGGCAAATAGATGGCGCAGATGCGAAAGTTTTTCCATCATATTATAGTAGAGAAAAAATGATACTTTTGTTTTTTGTGGTATTTTTTACAACTTCAATACAAGTAAAACAATAATAATTGATTTTGAACCATAAATTCATGGTCAATATAAAATAAAAGCAACATAACATGAAAAAATTTTGATGGCATAACAAATTATACAATTTTTCAAAAACGCTATACTTTGGAATTAGATTGTCTACAGAATTTCCAAAACAAATCAGTGAAATCACAAAGCAACAATATCTATAACAATTTTCTTCTATGTTTGAAGTATGTAAAAACAAAATGAACAAAATGGAAATAAAATATACGATTTTGATTTGATATTTACCAGTTACTACAGCAAAAAATTTAATACATATTTTTTACGAATTGGCAAGAGGTCTATGAGGTAACATTTTTTGGGAAGTACTGATGATAGTGATATTTCCAGATGCTCAGAGTTCCCTACTAATACTGATACTGATATGTCTGGTTTTCTAACATACCCAATAAGAAAAGTATGCTGTAGTAACTGGAACATTTTAGGCCTTGGCTTCCTACCAACAGAGTTACCAAACTTCGCATTTCTTCTGTGGATTCATTTTAGAACCAGGCCTACAACTAAACTCCTGACTAAACTCTTTCAAGTTGCTAAGTGCTCCGATCACGCGATACTGAGCTGGAGAATGGGAATCTTTTTCTATTTGTAAGTTCGTAGCTTCTTTTGTTACTGCTGAGCACCATACCTATAAAACATTATGACCTATAGTCACAGTAATAAGGCAAGTATGAGTCAATCTACTTGACATCCGTTTCACTTGCTACGCCATAAGCATGGAAATATATTTTAATAGCAAACTGTTTATGATAGTTGATGTACGCCTTCTTTTTGATAATCCTGGTTAAGATGACTTCCCTCACAGAGTTCTAAAAAATGGCGTCAAGTAGGTTGACTTTGCACTTCCCTCGCAACGCTGTCATCAGTTTGTTTAGGATTGTGCTCGGTGCAAGTTAGCCCCTCTGCGAAAAAAATTAGCTACGCACATGTATAACAAAGAAATTGAATGTATCAAGTCAGTCAATTAGTCCTTAGTCCCCAACCATTTGAAAACGCTGCGATTTAGAATTTTCTCCTCTGCCCTACTGACAATGTTGCTGGAGCCAAGGGTCCGACATCAGACCCCTACAGTTTTATGCAAATACAAGGTCTGTAAATTAACTGATGAGACTGGCAACGTAGCGTTCGATCTAGCAACAGTGGAGGCGCCGGTGTTAGTAAGTGTGCACACTGTTAATGTTATAGGCATTGTATTTATCCGCGAAAATTTACAGGGTGTTCAAAAAGTATGGATATACCAAAATATTTCAAAAATGCGTTACCCAAAGAAAAATGTAAGGTTTGAAAAGATTAATCTCTTTATGAGACTGAAAGTGACCTTGACGATAACCTTCAAGTTCTGTTGAAAGTCAAGGCAGTTTCCTTAAAAGAAGCCTCTATTTTTGACACAGGAAATGTGAAGACCTTGTCCATTTGAGGAGGTTCAGAAAGTATGAAAAGGACATGAATATTTCGAAAAATACGTTTCATAAAGAAAAATGTTTTGTAATTAAACTGTAAGGAATGAAGACATTCTTCTTGTGGTGACCTTGAACGTGACCTTGTGTATGACGTTCAACCTCATTTGGAGGTCAAGACAGTTTAAGTAGAAATCCCTAGTTTTGATACCGAAAACAAAAAGAGCAAGGCACGTGTATGTTCAACTGTGTCCATGACCTCGTTGGACCCGTCGATTTGACGATCAAATTAATTTTTAAAGGAAAACATCTACTTTTAATTCCAGAAATGCAAATTGTGGAAAGTTCAAGTATATCCTTGCCAATGACACTGATTGTTTTACACAGCCTAAGTACCAGGACACAGCGGCTGCTATGAGGATCCCAAAAAAACTTCAAGATCATTTTAAGATCAGATAATTTTTCAAATAAACTTGATATAAAAAACGAGGAATAGAAATTAAATTATTATTGCCTTAAAATGTTGTATAAAAAATATTTATAGCCAAGGTAACTATGGCATTACTTTGAATAATGCATTTCTTTCTCCGAAACCAATCTCCTTCATAATAATGCGCAAGGAAAAACCTGTACTTTACACTACTTCTACGCGAGCGGAGCACCGGGTTTACTTTAGTGTACATAAACAGGGTGTTTCACAACTTATCCGATAAATGTTTACCACATACGCACTGTTACGAAAGAAGTTGATTTCTCAACAAAAATGCAATAAAAGTCCTACAGAAATTAAGTTATAAACCTGAGTTTCAATAATAAATTGAAAAATAAATATCTGTATTTTGCGTTCATCGTCGTGATATTACAACACGCATTAATAATTTATTGTAGCGAATGTTGTACCAAACAACCGACGAAAACAAAATACCAAGAATCTTTTGTTTTTTCATACTGATAAGAACGTGTAAATAAGAGTAATCTGAATGAAGGATAAGAAAGTATTTAGCGAGTTTATGTTTTCAGTTATTTATTAATAAAAATCGCACATGTGCACACTAATGAGGAGTTAGTGGACATTGTTTTAGCGTACGGAGAAGCAGGGCAAAATTCGCGAGCGGCTTCTCGTTGGTATGCACACCGATTTCCGAATAGGCACTTACCACATAACGAAACATTTGATTCAACTGTTTTACGTGCACGTGATAGTGGAGATTTGTGCCCTAGACGTGGAGTGGATAGGGGTCGGGTTCGCCCACAACGCGTTTTAAATGCCGAAGACGAAACTGTATTACTTTATTAACTCGATTTCTGTAGGACTTTTATTACTTTTTTTTTTGAGAAAACTTTCGTAACAGTGCATATGTGGTTAAAATTTGTCGGATAAGTTGTGAAACACCCTGTATAATACCGTATTCATTTTGAGTTTGAATGTTGATTGTGTATTATACTGTCACCCAATAAGTAACGGTTGTTGTGAGCATAAGTTGCCTACACACAGTACATTAATTATGGCCAATTGACACTTGACACTCAAAAGGTGTAACTTGGTACGCCAATTAACACCAATTCTGCTTATAGAAAGGCCATTGTTTCACTCCTAGGTTAAAATATCGTAGAAAGGACAAATCTAACTTGATGCGAAATAACCTTGAGTAATATTTGTAAAAACCGACCGAGTAAAAAATGGAGTCAAGCAGGTCGACTCAGTCCTTGCACGCATTGATATTAAAAAAATGGCGTCAAGTAGGTTGACTCTGCACTAGCCACGCAACGCTTTTATCAGTAAATAAAGGAGTATGTTCGGCACAACTAGACCCTCTGAGAAAAAGTTGGTCAAACAGGTCCATACAAGTTTTCAGGGCACAGAAATGTATGATTTGTGTAATATGTCTAATACGTGCATAGAATTACAAATGTTGGGAGCGTGTAAATGAACCAGCATCAAAAAATCGAGATAAACCCTCACGGCCCCCTTACAACCCCCACCCCCTTACAACCGCCACCCCCAATATCTAAATTCGAATATACAAAAATGTTTAACTTAAGGACCCAAATTCATTGTTTTTTTTTTCATATGGTCAAACATTTCAAAATACCGCTCAAAAGTGATTGAATTCGATAAAAAAAAAAACAGTCCGGATTTTTTAACCGTCCGTCTAGTTTTAAATTACTACTAGGTAATTGTTATCGTGCGAAGTGTGATCTCAAAGATTTGGCGTATTTACAGTGAAAGCTCTCCTTGCGGACAGCTCCTATAAGCGGACATCTCTTTTAACCGGACAAAGTTCCTGGAACCGAATTTCAGCCATCAATTTTCAATGTTAAATGCATTCCGATAAACGGACGCTCTTATAAACGGACGCGGACACTAGATTTTCCTGTATGTGATCAAAAAATCTCCCATAAGCGGACGCGAAACTCTAATACCCGGACGATTTTTTAGTTCCGCTTATTGCAATGCACATATCTACATACATAAAATTCGGTAATTCCCCGATTTATATTAGGTGATTCCCCATTTACGCATTTCGTTGGGTAGCCTGTATGTAATCTTGTGGCTTGTCTTCAGTTCAGGCAAATTCGTAGTTGATTGAGTTACATATTTTATTATTGTAACTGTAAAATGGCACCAAAAAAAAAGGATGCTCTCGTTAAAGGAAAAGAAGGAAGTTGTTAACGTATTAGACAGAGAAAGTGTTTCAGTTCGTCATTTGGCAAAGAGTTTTAATATTGGGAAAACGCAAGCAGCTGAAATTGCCAAAAATAAGGAAGATATCAGGAGTAAATGGCAATCAGGAACTAATATAAATCAAAAGAAGGATTTTTTAAAAAAGGAAGGTTTTGCTATAGACAAAACATGTTTTGAGTGGTTTGTGAAAGCTAGAAGTCAGAACATTCCAATCTCAGGGCCGTTAGTGAAAATGAAAGCTAAAGAAATCGCCACTACTTTGGGCTATAATAATTTCAGTGCGTCCGACGGGTGGCTGCAAAAGTGGCGCAAGAGACATAGTGTGAGTTTCAAATGCATATCTGGCGAAGCTGCTGCAGTAGATCAAGTTGATGTGTCACAATTTTTGGAGAAACTTCCGTCCATGTTGCTTGGCTACAAACCAGAAGATGTGTACAACGCAGATGAGAGTGGGCTTTTTTTCGCGCATTGCCCGACAAAACTCTGTCCTTTAAAGGAGAAACATGTGTGGGTGGAAAGTTGTCTAAAGATAGACTAACCATTTTATTCTGTGCAAATATGGCCGGTGAAAAATGCGATTTGATTGTGATCGGGAAAGCGGCTCGTCCCCGTGCTTTAAAAAACGTTGCTATTAAGGATCTACCAGCGACTTGGAAATCCAACAAAAAGGCATGGATGACCCGAGAAATCATGTCTGAGTGGTTAGTCGAATTCGACCGGAAAATGAGAATCCAAAAAAGGCAAGTTCTTTTATTTTTAGACAATGCATGCTCTCATCCTCGTGATATGAAAATGAAAAATGTGAAAATTATATTTTTACCGCCAAACACAACTTCTGTTTGTCAGCCCATGGATCAAGGTGTCATACAGAACTTTAAATTTTATTATCGGCACTTGATTTTAAAACATATTTTAACAAAAATTGACGATGGTCAAAGCTTATCTGAGCTTACAAAGTCTATCAATGTGTTAGAAGCTTTGTATTTTATAAAAACAGCATGGAATAAAGTAAATTCCTCTACAATTAAAAACTGTTTTGGCAAAGCTGGATTCAGAAAAAGTGAATGTAGCTCAGAATTTGCTGAGCAAAATTATTGCGATGCTGAAGACGATCTGCCCTTAGCGACACTTGCTCAGTTACTGCGACATGCCAAACATTTAGGAGTAGCAGATCCCCAGAAAGTAGATGATTTCCTGGCCATAGACAATAACATAACAACAGAAGAAAATGCCATTGGCAACTTTTCGAATTTGGATGTAGAAAGCCCAGGCCAACTTGAATATGGTAGTCCAAACGACTCAGAAGAAGAAGTGGAACTGGTGGACTCACTAAGCGGTTCAAAAACGATAAATTCATATGGGGAAGCTCTAAATCATATTTCTATATTGAAAAAATTTGCTAAAGATGATTTCACTGCATTTCAACATTTGAAAAATTTAGAAAGTTATTACGAAAATTGTCTCCTTCAGCAAAAGATGGTGAAATTTCGTCAGACAAACATTTTAAACTTTTTTCAACAAGCTAAAGAATAATGTTTTTTTTAAATTCTCGTACCATGTATTGAAGCATTTATGTTTTTGTATGCGTATATGTACATATATTATATAGATATATAGCATAAATACATACTTTAAAAATGTGGCGAGTTTCTGTTTCATTTTTCTCATGATTATAATACCTCATTTCCTCATGATTATATACCCCGTTATTTATACTCTATACTTACATACTCTCTTTTAAACGGACACCTCCCATAAGCGGACAAAAGTTACGGAACCGTGAGTGTCCGCTTATGGGAGCTTTCACTGTAATTAAAATAACCTATATATCCGTAAAAAATGAATCAGAACTTTTTTATTTCCAGATATAAAGATGTCTCGGTCCATACTACCTACCATTTCACTTTGTCCATTTAATCCCTAACCGAATAATGTCCCAAATTTGGCACACGTGAAGTCTATTTTATTTTCCCCCAATAGTTTAAGACCTTAACTTAAATTGTCCCATATCTGGCACGCCAAGAAACATTGTCGCCTCCTAGCACGTATTTTATGAATTACGTCAGATTTCGTTTAGCAGCCCGTATTCACGTGTTACTAAGTTTGTTTATAAAGTTGTGGTGGCCATAAAACGTTTAAAAATAAAATCTTTGGTGCCACTAAAATTATCTACGGCCTGGCAAGTATTTCTAATTGTGACTTTTGTAAAATTATGTCGTTCAACTCATACACCTGTCAATTTATCGTCATTTGTTTCCTTGTGCCAAGAAGTCTGACTATACAGGGTGTCTGCGAAAGGTTGGGAAATCTCGAAACTGGAGATACTACAGACCAAAATATGTGAATTGACCTGAACATACCTCAGTCCAAAAGTTGATCGTTTGCGAGATACAGGGTGTCAAAGTTACAGTTTTATTTTATATTTATATAATATACATAATACGGAAAAATATAAAATGAAATTGTAACTTTGAGACCCTGTATCTCGCAAACTATCAACTTTTGGACGAAGGTATGCTTAGCTGAATTCCCATATTTTGGTCTGTAGTATCTCCAGTTTCGAGATTTCCCAACCTTTCACACCCTGTATATGGCTTATTTTTTCAGATGGATCGAAAACGATTTTATGGTACTAAATCCGTTAAGATTCCGAACTCAAGTGGCGGTGAACATTAAAATTTGTCAGATGGTGATTTTCACCGAAAAAAAAACATTTTCTCAAGTTCTGGAGGAAGTTACCAGCGAAGAGGAACAGCTTGATAGAGAGCCACAACTGGATTTAAAAAAAAAGGAAATATCCCTTTGACGAAATACCAGCCCAAGAAATTCGTCGTGATAATGTGGGGCATCTTCCTGAATGGTATGAAGATTACCAGAGATGCAAATTTCCTGAGTGTACGGGAAAAACACAAGGTTCGTGTGATAAATGTAATGTTAGGTTATGTTTAAACAAAGACCAAAATTGTTTTCGCCGTTTTCATATATCTTCAAAAATGCATTTAGTTTAGGTATTTTTCCATGTATTTTTAACGATTTATAATAAATATGGTTTCATTAAATTTTTTGGTTTTCATTCATTTATTGCAATTTGTGCTAAATCTGGCACATGCCAAAGTGGACAATTATTTTCAAAAAAAGCATCTATAATTTTTTTATATATTTTTCTAGGTACTTTTGAAATATTCCCTATACATTATTTTTTTTCAAAAACAAAAAAATCATGTAGTAATAGGTTAAGTACGGAGCAACCTATACAGGGTTATCCAAATTAAGTGTCCACCATTAGTAACTTTGTTATTAGTGAAAATACAAAGTTGTTTGAATTAGCAAACTAGTAGCATTTTTAACGCTGGTAAAAATGAGAAATAAAAAAAAAACAATTGAGAGTCGTTATTTTGATTTTTTTCAGTAAAATAACATTTTTTTAAATGGAAACCCATGTATATTATATTTTTTTCTGTTAAAGCATCAAATTTTAAACAAAAAAGCTTACAATAACTTTTCTCCTAGGTTACAAATTGTTGAAGTTATGGCCTCCAATCTGAAACAATTAAATTGTATCGACAAACTTTATTTTCAACATCAACTTATAATCTTACAAAATACAATAACAATTTTTTTTAAAGAAGATGCTCGAAAACACCACCTTGTTCTTCAATACATTTTTGGGCACGTTTTTCAACTGCTCGAACTGTCTTAAGTATGGTCCTACCATCTATCTGGGTTATCTTTTCCCTAACTGCAGTCTTTAACCCTTAAACGGGCAGCGATAGAAGTAGGTCTATA
Organism: Acanthoscelides obtectus; assembly: GCA_963669975.1. Classification (NCBI taxonomy): domain Eukaryota; kingdom Metazoa; phylum Arthropoda; class Insecta; order Coleoptera; family Chrysomelidae; genus Acanthoscelides; species Acanthoscelides obtectus. Next base: position 31,431,541 of record CAVLJG010000007.1, on the reverse strand, counting down.
TTAAAAGTCCTGACTAATTTTTTGAACTTTTATTGATCAAATACAACAGAAAATAACATTTTTTAGATAAAAAAATTAAAATAAAAAAAAATACTAGTTGTATCTTCGAATGCACATTGCCTCTAGGAGGAACATGATTACTTGTGAAGCAGTTTCTCTGATTAGCTCCTGATACAATGCATAAGCGCAAATTACATTTTTGACATAAAATTGTTTGTCCATTTGTGCAAAGCCTACAGCGGCCTTTTTCAGTGAAAACTGGAAAGTGTCCAACGTTGTCAAACCGGACATCTTCAGTAGGCCGTGGAGCGACGGGAACTTTTATTTTGTTTTGAGGGAGCAAGTTTGCTGCAGCAGAAGTTCTTTTTCTGGGTACGTTACGAGATTGAATCAAAGACTTTGCGATGTTTATTCTGAAGTCTTTGAGCTTATTATATTTTTTGCCTTGTGAGGCTAGATCTCTCCGATACAATAGTCAGGCATTATTGACAGCTATATCAATCATCTGACTAAACATAGCGAGATACCATCGCTTTGATTTGAAGGGAGTCTTGTACAGTGAAACCAGCATATCAGATAAGTCTACGCCTCCCATATGAATGTTGTACTGTTTGACTATTTGAGGGCACTGAACGTTTACCTTTTTCTTTTGTTCTTTACTAAATCGGCTAACTTCAAACACTGGACTGTGCGAAATGTACGAACTCGCCAGAGTCACACATTTAGTGTCTGCCCATTTTATCACCGCTAGTCCCACGGAATTGTCTACTCTGTAATCAAAGCTACCTCTCCCCTTCCGTAGAAGTTCTTTGTCACTTAGCAAGGGACATCCTCTAAGTCTGTTGCTTCTAATGGTTCCCAAAACTTGCCAATTTTTTATTTTTCTTCAAGTATTCAATTAGTTCCAATGAACAAAAGAAGTTATCAAAATAGACAAAAGACTCTTCTGGTTTCTGAATAGTTCTGCACAGGACAAGTACCACTTTTGCACCAAGTCCTATTTGTTGTTCCTCCTTTGAAAATAGAATTTCGTCAAAAGTACTAGAGCCGGTATAGATGAGAAAGTCTTGCACAATCCCTGACACGCCTGCTCGAACGAACATCTTGAACTCCCACTTCTTTGGCTTTTTAGGCATATATTGGCGCAGACTTCCAGCTTTCTTGCCTTTGTAAGCAATCATCATTTCATCTATAGAAAACAAACCTTCCTCTTCGATAGCTATACATTTTTGTCGCAGTTTTTCTATAAGGGGACGAATTTTGAATAATCTATGTCCTTGCGGATCAGTATTGTTATCCTGAAAGTGTATGCGTCTTCGCAATTTCTTGAAGCGCTTTACAGGCATAACATCGGCAATAATACTATATCTCGTTTCTATGGCCCAATAGTCTTCGATTGCTGGCACTTGGACTACACCCATTATCAACTCAATTCCTACAAACGATCTTATTTCATTAGCTGTAGTATCAATAGAACGCCCAGTTGTCAGTGTGGAGTAAATATTCGTTTGGTGTGCAATATGCTCAAACAAATCATCGTCAAAAATTTTTTCGAAATAAGCCAGAGGGGAATATTCTCCGTCTACTCCAGCAAAAAAGACATCTTTTGGATATCTGATGTGTTGGAAATCTGTTTTGTTCCAAGTGTAACGTTTATCACCACCTGGTATAGCATTATCTCTCGATGTTTGCACAAAATTCGCTAAAGGTAAATCATCTGATTCCCAGTCGCTTGAAGTATCAACTACTGGTAAGCATTTGCGCTTCTTAGATGTGGGCGGCTGCTGATAATCGGGGTCCAAATCGCTATAGTCTCCGCCAAACAGCTCCTCCTCATCTGATGATTTGCCAACGTCTGATACACACGTTATTTTTAATGGGCAATGTGCATCTAGGGATACACACATTTGTAAGACAAAAACTAACCTCAAAAATTTATTCAAAGAAAAACTAAAGCAATGAAGACTCAAAGGAAGCATCAGCTTTCATAATTATATAATTACGAACACACCAGAGGCTGTAATAACTAATTTGTACTATATTGAGCTTACCGGGGTCAAAACTTGATTATCCATAACAATGACACAAAGTACCACCTACCATGCGGACAACTGCAAATAAAATGAACCGGCATAGGCGACACAACGTTGCTAGTGAATGTATCTCACACTATACACCGCCCAATTCGCTACATTTTAATGGGTTTTTAAATACATGCCAGTACCATGTGACCGTATCTCAGGAGAGACATCGACCGTTTAAGGGTTAACGCGTCAAGGTTATCGTACCTTCGCTTGTAAATTTGGTTCTTTAAGTAACCCCACAAGAAGTAATCAAGTGGGTTTAGATCTGGTGATCTGGGAGGCCACTGTATTGGGCCATTTGTTCCTATCCACTGATCATTAAAAGTAGTACTTAGAAAATGATAAGTACCTCTGGAGTTGTGGGCAGGTGCGCCATCTTGCTGAAAATGCAGATGATGTCTACTTATAAGATCCAATTCGTCTAAGAAATTAGTCAGAATTTCTGACATAAATTCCACATATCTTTCACCAGTTAGGGTTCCCTCATAAAAGAACGGGCCAACAATTTTTGAACCAATTATACCGCACCAAACGTTGAAACTGAAACGGACTTGTGGGCCTCTTGGATGTACTAACAAAAGATTTTCTCTTGACCAATAATGGTGGTTTTTTCTATTAAACATTCCAGAATTTGAAAAATTTGATTCATCTGTCCATAAAAGGTACCGAAAGTTATTTACATTTTGGCGACAGAAGCTAAGATACCAATGGCAAAAAACAAGTATTCTCTCTGGATCCCCTGCCAAAAGCGTTTGAACTGGTCGGTACTTATACGGAATAAATTTGTATTTTTTTAAAATCCTTTGAACAGTACCATAACTGAAATTAGAATCCTTGAGAATATCTGCTATTGAATTCTCACGATAAGCTTCAAAATATCCAATAACTGCAATTTCCGTGGCCTCGCTTATTATGAATTCTTTTTTTGCCCTTGTTTTAGCAAAAACATTTTCGTTGCCCCTAAATTTTCGATAAAGTCTCAGAAAATATCGTTCATACGGTTGAATGCGAGCGGGATATAATTATATTATTATATCTTGCTCTCAAGGAGGATTTTCTGCACACTAAATAGCATTCTAACATATCACACTTTTCTTCAGGGGAGAACATTTTTCTTTAAATTAATGACACAATAAAGCTTATAAACAAGTATTTACACTAATGTTTGACATTATTTGATTTTATCATTGTTTTCCAAAGCCTTCTAGTTGCGAGTATGTCCAGTTTAACAATTTGTCGCTTATCTTAATGCTGTCAAATCGCGAACGCCATGTTGTTTTCATAGCCGTCTTAATATTATAATACTGCAAATAATTAAAAATATTTATCGTTATTTTGACTTTATTTTTGACTTTAGCGGAAAAGTCATTATGAACTTTTTTGTTTAAAATTTGATGCTTTAACAGAAAAAAATATAATATACAGGGGTTTCCATTTAAAAAAATATTATTTTACTGAAAAAAATCAAAATAACGATTGTTTTTTTTATTTCTCATTTTTACCAGCGTTAAAAATGCTACTAGTTTGCTAATTCAAACAACTTTGTATTTTCACTAATAACAAAGTTACTAATGGTGGACACTTAATTTGGATAACCCTGTATACGTGGTTTCATTCCACCAACAATGGAGTCCTAGGTATTTTCCGAATCATTAGAATAATATAATAATTTTTCAATAATGTAACGTCAAAAGAAATGATATCTCGATGTAGAATTTTTGCGATTGGCGTGCGAAGTGAAATAGTGTCAATTAGATTAACTTACTGTATTCAACCATTGTTTTTATTATAACTAAAAAGGCCTCCAGCAAAAGTCAAATCATACTAAAGAAACATGAAAAGGTCGATGTAGAAAAAATGTTTAAAATTGGCTTACCTGAGCAAAAGCGACGAAAAACAGCTGCTTATGAGTGAGAGGGATGCCAGGCAAAGGGGGAGGTTCCGGTTTGTCCTTCATCAGCTCCAAATAAGCGTGATATGCAGCTTTTAACCCTCCGTTGTCGGCTATATTCTCGCCTAACGTTTGATTCCCGTTGATGTGTTTGCCGTTGATTTCATACTTATCTAGAAAAAACAAACAGTAAGCAACTTATAAAATAGAGAAACTACAGTAACATAGCTTTCGCCGAGACACGTCAAAAGATTTATAAACTTTTTAACCAACTTCACTCCCTTTCACCCTCGGCCCCCCAGGGTGATTCCATTAAAAATTTTAATTGACAAGGGGTATCGAGTAATAGCTTGTTTGAGAGGTTTTTCGAAGTCCTTCATTTTGACGTTTGATTTTTTAAAATCAGTCGATTCGTTTTCGAGAAAATTAGAAAAATATGTATCATAATTTGTTCACATAGAAAGCAAAAACACGCGAAAATGTCACATTTTATTTCAATAAGTGATCAAAATATTGCCCGTTATTGGCCGAAAAATGATATAAGCGACGGACATTTTCAAAAACGTATTGTGGGATATCATGGCAGCTTTCGATGATGTGTTGACGAAGTTCATCAAAACTTTGAGGTTGGGGAGCAAACGAAATAGATTTCAAATGGCCCCATAGAAAAAAGTCTAATGATGCCAAATCAGGAGATCTAGCAGGCCATTCTATAGGCTCACTTCGCCCTATCCAATTATCAAACAAATTAAGATAAATAAAGATTTTTCTAATTTTCTCGGAAACAAATCGACTGATTTTAAAAAATGAAACGTCAACATAAAAGACTTCGAAAGACCCTTCAAACAAGCTATTACTCGATATACCTTGTCATTTAAAATTTTCAAGGGATTGACCCTGGGTGGCCGAGGTTGAAAGGGGGTGAAGTATTTTTTGGTTAAAAAGTTGTCCAACTTGACAAATCTATCTCGGCTTTTTTTCTTTTAATCAGTGATTTTTGATAAACCCGTGGTGTGAAGTTTTCATATGAACACCCTGTATCTTAAACTCACTATATTGTTCCACGACGCACTTCGTCCTGTCCTTAAACCTCTCCACAGTCTCGTTCTTCCACCAATGCTTCAAATTCCCATGCCTATCAAACTGCCTGCCCTGGTCGTCGAAAGCGTGGGTGAGTTCGTGCCCCATCACTACGCCCATGGCCCCATAGTTCAGGGCTGCGGGGTGCGACGGGGAATAAAAGGGAGCTTGTAAGATACCGGCTGGAAATACCATTTGGTTTTTGGTGGGGGTGTAGTAGGCGTTTACCGTTGACGGAGGCATACCTAAAAGGAAAATTGTGGTCAAACAATATGGAAAATATACTAAGTGACATATAAATCCAAACACCCAGTTTAAATGGTTTTATTTTAATAAAATTTTGTATAAGTACTTAATGAAGCATAATAAGTAAATGATAAAATTTTCAAAATGATTGCACTGCTTTAAAGCCCTTTGACCTTTAATACTGTGTGGATGCACCCTGATGTGCTACGCATTCTCCAACGCGCCTAGGCATGCTTCTGATCAGGTGGTCAATGTCCTCCTGTGGTATCTCATTCCAGGCAACCACCAACTCCTCTCGAAGTGCTTCTAGAGTCTGAGGAGGACGTTGCAAATTGAGCAATCTCCTACCCATCATATCCCACACGTGCTCAATTGGGGATAAGTCGGGAGATCTTGGTGGCCATGGTAACAATGTGACATCATTATGTTGAAAGAAGTCTATTGTGACTCTTGCAACATGTGGTCGGGCATTATCTTGTTGAAAAGTTGGATCTGCCAGGGTGTCAAGATAGGGTAAAAGATGGGGTTCTAGAACTTCGTGGATATAACGCTGCGCGTTCATGTTACCTCTGATGAAGATTAAAGGTGACGTGGAACCATAAGCTATAGCACCCCAAACCATAACTCCAACAGTGTGATGAACATGTCTTTCAACAAAAAACTGTGGATTCCTCCTTTCACCACGTCGCCTTCTAACCCTGTCACGACCATCGTGCATGCCTAAACAAAATCGAGACTCGTCACTAAAGACAATACTGTTCCATTCCTGATCCCAGAGTGACCGTTGTCTGCACCACTCAAGGCGATTACGTCGATGTTCTCGGGTTAAAGGGAGGACCCAGTGTGGCCGGTATGAAAACAAGCCAAAACTTCTCATTCGTCGGTAAACACTTCGCATGCCAATAGGTCCTCCGTGTTCTGCAAACCATTCATTTGGAATGGACCTGGTAGTGGAGAAACGGTCCCTTAAGGCCAATAATCTTAGGCGGCGATCTTCACGGTCTATTGTTCTACGGCGGCGTCCAGTGCCCCTTGCTCTTTGCGTACGGCCTTCTCGAAGCCATGCCTGACAACACCTCACCACAGTGGCTACACTTCTTTGCACTCTAACTGCAATTGCCCGAAAAGAAAGTCCAGCTTCCCGAGGTCCCACAATACGGCCCCTATCGAACTCACTAAGTTGACGAAATCGTACAGGTCTCCGTACTCTAGGCATCGTAACCGATCGTAAAGGATGTCAAGAACCAAAATCCGCCAAGGTTGATTCTTTACTGCGGCTGAAATATTCATTTTTAGAGCGTTAGTGAATTAAAAAAAAACAGTATAAAAACCGGAATGTCCAACTGACAAGGCTGAAAATTTTTTCACTTGTTATTTACAGTAAGATAAATACATTCACCAACTTTTGTTAAAATAAAACCATTTAAACTGGGTGTTCGGATTTATATGTCACTTAGTATAATTTTTGGTCATGGTAAGCATGAGTAAGTTCGTGTCCAACTTTGACACACTTGGCCTCGTAGTTCAGTGCTGCAGGATCCGATGGTAAATAATAGATGCCTTAAGGATTGAAAAATGTCTAAGGGTCAATTAGTATGACCTTGAATTGAAGGTCAAGGAAGTTTTCTTAAAAAGAAACCCTATTTTTCAGACCGGTGTGGTGAAGAGCGAGAAATTTTATATTCTAGTTTGTTCTTGACCATCAAAAAATTTCGTCATATTAGGGCGTGGGTAAGTGCGTGCCTCATCACTACGCCCATGGCCCCATAGTTCAGGGCTGTGAGGTGCGATGGGGAATAAAAGGGGGCTTGTAAGATACCGGCTGGAAATACCATTTGGTTTTTGGTGGGTGTGTAGTAGGCGTTTACCGTTGAGGGAGGCATACCTAGAAGGAAAATTGAAGTACAATATGGAAAATAATTTTTGGTTATGGAAAGCATGAGTAAGTTCGTATACAATTTTGACACATTTGGCCTCGTAGTTCAGTGCTACAGGATCTGATGGGAAGTTGAATTGAAGGCCAAGAAAGTTTTTTGAAATAGAAATCCTATTTTTGAGATCGGCACGGGTATTACATAATAATAATAAGCGTTTATTGCCCAACAGTTTAACACCATTTACAGAGCAAACTACTATAAAAAAAATCACCATGAGGTAGCTTGTTAAGAAAAAAAAACAATAATAATTCATGTATCAATAACAAAAAATAAATATAGTTACAGCTTAAAAATAAGAAACGTAAGATAAATCAAAAGTGAGCACGCAATTTGCACTTCAATTCACCTATGCTATATAAGAATATGTCACATACATCGGCTATTTTATTCGCATTCACACACATCATGTTGACAGGCGCTTTCGACAATAAGTTTGTTTGAGCTCTTTGACATAAAAAAGGAACATTATACCTTGATGTTAGTCGTGGTACCAGAAACTGTATTTGTGAAAGTATTGTAGGGCAGTCTATTAGATTATGCAGTAATTTATATAAAACTATAACTGCTGATTGCTGACGCCGTTGTTCTAAGGATTGAATGCCAAATTTATGAAGAAGGATGTTGTATTCTGTACCTCTAGTAGGATATATGCCATTGATCTTAAAACATAAAAATTTTAAAAATTTCTTTTGAAGTTTATCAACAACATCAATATACTGCTTGTAAATCGGACTCCATATCAAAGATCCATATTCAAGCTTAGACCTAACCAAGCTAAAGTATAATGTCTGCAAAGTCAAAACGTCAAAAGATTTACAATTCCTGATAACGAAGCCATAGGTTCGGTAAGCACTTGATATGATTTGATTGATATGCTCATTAAAGGTTAGATGTTGATCAAAGTGACATTATGTCGATTTTTTTGATATTTTATTGGTTTTTTGTGACATTATGCAGGTTTTTCTACAAAATGTTAACTTAGCACCACCTGATGGACACTAGTTGAGAACTCGTTTTGTAGTTGTACGTGTTGCCTAAACGTCATGATGGTTCGGTTATCAATGTTTGGTCACAGAGCCCTACCAGAGGCGACGCTCTGTCCAAAATCAGGTTCTATCAACGCTAACTTGAGTTCTATGCGTTTAGTGGGATTCCTGTTGGTGTGACATTTAGGGGTTATCCGTGGAATGTTTTGACACGTGGCCGCAAAACAGTTTTATCAAAACAAATCAATTATCTGGCCTAAATGCGTAAAGGATTTTTTTCGTGAGTCCACGGTGTAGCACAGTGCACTACCGGGAACCGATGCTCGAATTTTCGCAAAGAACGGGAATAGGGGAAGACGGATGTGACGTCGTCCGAATGTCAAAAAATTACGTGGTACGAGTACCCGCCTAACGTCTGTGAAGTACTAGCGGGTGACAGGTCTTATGTCAATTTCATTTAAAAAACAGGCATATCAATTGAACATTTGTCATCGCAGTGCTGAAAATTGAGTTAAATTATTAAATCATAAATAGAGGAACACGTCCACCTGATTTGAAATGACGAGGGAGAATGTCATCGAAGATATATGAACCGCACTTAAATATCAAATGATTGATTTTATTGATATATATGTACATTGCACAAAAAACGGTCGGTATTTTTATTTCAGATTCAAACTGCGGTTCACACGGGATCTCGCAAAAGAATCTCTATTGGGGGAAATAATAAACACAAATTTCTTCATTCTGTAGCTTGACATATGACATTCGTGACCTCCGGACGTTAATGAACATTAGCGGGAAATGTGGTAAGGAGTTGGAGGCACGAAGATTAAAGGGACCGACAGCAGATGTCTCATCTGCTGTGGTTTGGCTCTGATGGGATATAAAATCTGCTTCAGAGATGGCACTAATACGAGGTCTAAGCTGTAAGTTGTTACTATAGCTAGAAGGAAACGGCATATGCATAGTGAGAAATTGTGTGCTAATATGTGTTGATGATAATTCCATTGGATTCTTGTCTCAATTACACTTACTTGAGATTCAAAGCTAGAAATTAGCATCCACTTTTTCTTATTCATTCTGGAAATTACATATGCAAATTTGCTGATTTTCAAAAATGAGAGAGATAGGAAAGGAAAGTCCCTAGTTGGTGAGCAACAGTTGAGAAAATATGCTACAGACAGGAATACTGATGAAAGTAAAAAGGCTATTACATTATTTTTAATTTCCAGTTATAAATTTAATAGAAATTTATTTTGCGATGTCAATAGAAAATACAAATCAGCGCCTAGATGTGAGGCATTGCGAAAATGTTTTATGTGTGATGCATCATTACTAATTTTTTTTTTAATGTGGCTTAATTGCACACAACGCGGGCGCGGTGGCGGTTTCTCGTAGTGCTCCTCAAAGTTTTTGAAAACACAAAAAAACGGGAAAAATCGTAATTTATAACTTTGAACATAACCTGTAGATATACTTCATGACAACATATTCAGTAATAATTTTCTCACACAGCAAATATCACCGATTTCATTTATACACATTCAGACCAATACACATAATCATCCGGATGCCATCTTTTTCTTTTTTCACCTCTTCTCAGAGATGAAAACTACTCGTCTTCACAAAATATATGCAACCAACAATGCGTTGAGTCATTCCTCCATAGATGGACGCTCACAGCGGTCATAGCGAGCAAACGTAGAACGAACTATATGCACCCTAAAAACTACCTAGTCTGCAAGATGACATGTTACTAGTTTTTTTTTTTGACGTTTTACAGATTTTTACATAATACCCGTGCGGGTGAAAAGCAAGAAATTTTATATTCTAGTATGTTCTTGACCATCAAAAAATTTCGTCATTTTTGGGCAGTGTTTCTCAAAGTGGGCGATAACGCCCTCTTGTGGGCGCTGGGGACGCAATGTACAACTTTTGTCTCCCGCTCCTCAATTGTCATTTTTCTTTCTCAGAAGCGCTGATGTAGTAGACGCTTTTCAATTTTCAATCGTAGATACCTGAGAGTACCTCTATTTTAGGGTGTGTAGGTTATTCATTGGTGACGTGTGAAACGAACTATATTTTAATACTTACTCCAAGACGTTTTATTAACAGGTTCGTTGATCTTCTCGAGGTTTTTTCTCAAATTATATTGACTTATTTGTATATTATTTTCAAAGTACGAGTCATTCCTCACAGTGAGGCTCTCGAATCTCTCATCCAGCTGATCAGTGTCTTTAATAAAATCTGGATAACCTTGAGAAACAAACAAAATTACAATTTGTCAGTTGAACACACACTTTGTTGGAGTTTACATTGCATATATAGTTTTTTTAATCTTACCTATCATATCTGATATAGCATCTGCTTTGGCAATAGCAACTTGCCTCGTTTCTTCATCCATCCATTTCAGATTTTTAAAATTTTTCTTGAATGCATTCCTAACATTGTTTATCATTTCTTCTGCTTGGATTTTTGAATCTTGATGGAACACTTCTCTTACAAAAATCGCACCTATAGCAAACCCTACAAAATTTAAAATTAATAAGCATAAAAATTTCACAAAATAATGTCTTCTTACCAAGCACAGAATTGGTATCTTGAATGCAGTACCTCCATTGCGGTTCTTCACCACTTTCTGAACCAGTAAGAGCTATTCTGAAGCCTTTATACGCGTCTCTAAATGCTTTTGATAAGCAAACTGTAAACACTCTTATTGCTTGCCACACCATGTAGTTATTCAAAATTCTGTAAAAAGTAAGCATTTGTGCGTCACCGAAAACAATAAAAGCAATTCAACTACAAGTTAACTTACGTTCTACCCGTTCTTGTGTTGTTATATTCCTTGATAAGCCCTGTTAGGTTTTTCAAATAATCTGGAGCATAGACTACCACTGGTTCCTTTTTGTCGATTTTCTTTTTCACAATTCGCATGGCATCCTCAAAGAACATCCTCCAATCTATCTGCAAGTTACCACAGATGCCGTTAAATGTTTTTTGAAATTTTAAATTCAAATGGTGAAAAAAATTAGAACATTTAGTATTTTTCACACTTTAGCGTAGGCAACCACTCACACGGCAGATTATCCTCCCATCTACTGAGAGAAAGCTGAATAGTACCGATCATTTTATGATACCTGTAATCTAGTCAGTACTTAGAAAGTCTGATAGATGGCACTAATGTCTGATTTTTATAGGCAACCAGTTATACACCCCTATCGAGTCAAATGTGATACCTGCTGTTTATCCAATATGTTAGTATTGCCTGCCAATCATAGATAGCGCCACAAACGGTAGTTTTAACCAGAGGCGTAACATATGGGGATTTATAGGAATGCCTACATAAGGTGTGCGAAAACTAAGCTTTTTTAAGAACTTGTGCCAGTTCGTGTGTAACAGAATACAACTTACAAATGGCGCCAATTCTTGCAGTTCCTGTATGGTCATCAGATTATACAGTTGTTCCTCATCTCTTCTAAGCTCATTGGGAATCGTAATGTTAGCTAATCGTGTCTCAAAATCCATCACATCTTCCATTTGTTTTCTTGTTGAATTTGCTTCACCACCCAGCAAAACTCCTACCTAACAAAACGAAAATGTGAAATTTTAAGTTATTCAGTCACTTTTTTTGGTACACTTTTATTACCTTAACCATGTACTCCAGACAAGCGTTCACGACTCTCTGGTGTTCTATGGTTTTATTTAAATAATAATCTCTGGTAGGGAGTGTTAACCCATTCTGATCGATTTGGAGAACATGTCTTGTTGAGTTTCTGTCGTCTTCACCAACAGCATAAGAGAAGAGTCCACCTAGAAGCAAAATAAGTTTCTGCTCAAAAAGTAATATTTTAATCGATCGTTTTTTGTGATCTACGGATTCAAGTTGATTGAAATTTTTGAATTTTAAATATCTAGAGAGCCTGAAAGACATCAGTGGCGTATCGTTGTGAACGCAACCAGTAATACAAACTGTCAAATTCAATTGTGCTGCCATCTGTTGACTTATTAGCCACAAGTAGTGTTAGCTGCTGTGCCAATAGTGATACCTGCACTTTAGCTGATCCGTTTTTGTCAGTGGCGTAACAAGTAGACGCTGTTCAGAAGGAAAATATAAAAACTTTTACAAAGTTTGAAATAAAACATCTTTATCATTCAGCTATTAGTTTGTCATCTTCGTTCCATGCCACAGAGACAAAATAGCCCTAAAACACTAGTGCATATAACTAAGAATTCGATCCTTCACCTATAAAATGTAGCAATAAATTATAGAAATGATATTTGGAAGTGAATTTCTCTTACCAATATTATACCTGTTCTGAACAGTTTGGGTGATATTCTGCAACGTCCAGCTGTCTATATTGAATCCACTATTTGTGATATTCCATCCGCCTAACTTGATTAGAAGTTCCTGCATGGGAGTTGCCCCCAGTTGCTCTACTGTGTCGTTGGTGTCCAGGCAGGATTCGTAATACATTTTTGCTTTTTGCTCCGCCTTTGATTTCAGCGTGTCTATTGGTTGCTCTTAAAACACAAAACATCTACTCAGTTACAGTAGTAGATTTAGTAATATAGGAAAATTATTTTTTTATCCATGAAATTAGGTAAAACTTGCACAGTTTTCCAATAAGGTCGAATCGATGTTGAAGCGGATCAGAGCAATTTGTGTGAGCTAATGACTATTTTTTTATTTATAATTACCATACTTCTCTCTCTCGTTAGAGATCTCTCATTGAACCATTTATTGCACATAATTGACAGGATCTATAATGAATACACGGCCCTTTAAAATGAAAAGCAATTGTGATGCCTCGCACAACTTGGTATTTATTATATTTTAACAACGACTTGCCCTTATATTATAAGAAATACCTATATATTTCAACAAAATTCTTTACGGAAAAATCTAAATCAGAAATATTCACTTTCCCGTATCTATCAAAAATACTTTGGTGTGCTCTTATTCATTTATTTTCTGCTAAGAATATTGTCTATTTTTAATTCGTTTAATATTATCGAATTTTTAATGTTACTGTGTTCAAATAATGTCAACATATAACTCATGTAAAAAACGATTATTTTATTTTTTTCACAATTAGAAATCAAGGATCAGGATCAGGTAATAATGATGAGAATCCTCTGAAATGTCAAAATACGAAATTTGCGTGATTTTTACTTTTTTGTTTTTGGTCCTTTTCTCTGCCGCCACTGAAAAAATTTTCAAAAACTACGAAGCTTTTTTCTAATTTCGGCTTAGTATTAGCCTTGAGTCGAACTTTCATCAAAATCTGACCGGTACTTTTACTTAAAGTTTCAAGTTAAAGTGGAGTCAAGGATTAGTGGACAGACAGACCGATAAATAGACAGACCGACCGAAATGAATGACACAAATCAAATCGAAGCGAATAACCAAAATTTCTGTATTATGTACCGCGGTTATAATATGGTTTAAGATGACACACGGGTTGATGACGTCAGTCACTCGAATCACTTCAACGCGTTGGTTTTAACCGCGGTTTTGTTGCAAGTTATTTATTTTGGAAAAGCGCATATATAATTTTCGATTATTTTTATTATCACTTAATAATCGGTGCTTTTTCGTCTAGAACAGTGCATGGAAGGTTTATAAAATAAACCTTTCATAATATTAATGGGAGAAAGTTATTTTTCAGAATAATTTAATGATGGAACCCTGGCTTTGTAGCTATGGTAACCTTCAATTCTTTAAACTTGTCCGCATGTTAAAGAAAACATTTATTGATTTAGCAGAAATGATAGGAAAAAGAGATGAAAAAACATATTAGCAAAACCGTATACAGATGGACATTATCCAGTGAGTTTATATGGTCACATTTTAATATTCTTGTGGTACATGATACTTTGTTAAGCATAGGAACTAGATTTAAAGTGTCCCCAACAACAGTAATGAGTATATCTAATAAGGTGCTCTTCTTTATGCTACAACTGAAGTCAGCCTGTATCAAGTTTCTCAAAAATGAAGCTGAAGTACAACAAAAATATCCAGCACCCGCCAAAATTCTAACTTGTCACATTTCAAATCATAACCAGAAATATAAAGCTACTCCGGAGATGGGTAAATACCACAATTTTACGGTGATAACTATGACATATAACAGCTGATTCATGACGTCACGGATCTTATAACAGTTATAACCAAAGTGATAACCACACTCGCTTGAACGGATCGGTAAATACCAATCCAAAATGGTAAATACCATTTTCATTTGGTTATTCGCTTGAATTTGATTACAGTCTTTCATAATGTAAATGTCTTGAAACATGAAAAAAGTATTTTCCGCAACTACAACTACAAACTGATAATCCAATTTTCTATTTACCTAAGATCCTAACGATGACCATCTGGTTTTCCTGTTCCAACCTCATGAACGTACCCCATGTAGTCTTGCCGGTAGGCGGGGGGTTGTTTTTAGCCCATCCTCCGCACGCGTATTCGTAGAAGTCGTCACATGGGGATGGAGGAATAGTACCTGGGGGCGCCGTTCCTTCAGCAGGGACCCCCACGGCCCCTGAAGACATGGAACGCAGGACCCCGTCTGCGGCATGCACGCACGCCGCTGTCAAGCATGGTACGGAACCTGACAGATTGCCGTTGGGGTAGATTGTAGGGGGTTGTACTATGGGTTGCTGCAAAAAATAGTATATTGATAAGCGAAATACGTGTCACTTATAATATTACAGGATAAGCGATTCCGCAAATAACACAGACCGACAAAAGTAAGCCGGCTTGGCGGAAATATTTTAAGCTAAGGTGCAAAAATAGCGATTTTTTAATATATCAGAGGTTATGAAACTTAGTGAATTATTTTGATTGCAAAAAATCATAGACATCTCAAAATACAAGCCTTGTACTTTCAAATGCCGTTGGATTTGCTTAAATATCTGTCTAGATATTATAGGGTGGGTTGGTGGCTCGTGGTGTGGGTAATTTTTGGATATTGTAAGCTAGATCGGTTCAGCTTTTATCAGAGGAAAGTAATTTTCACTTAAGAGGTAGTTTAGTTGAAACTAAGAACGTTAAACTTGGCCTTGATAGGGTAGAGTGGCTTGTGGGCTTGTTAGAGTTAGAGTTAAGTTTTTCTAGGTCTTATTTCATACAATTATATTAACTTGTTATTAAATTTTGTGGTGTATTATGATGAACCATAACACAGATGCATACATAATCATAACGTCAAATATAGTGAAACTCAGAAAAATTAAAATTTGAAAGTGCATATTATATCTCAACGAAAACAAAACGGCATTTGAAAGGGCAAGGTTCGTAATTTGGACCAAGGATTCGGATTCAGCCCATCAAAAACGTTCCGGAAACTATACCCTGGTTTCTTGGTGAAAATCCTATTGGCGTATGTAATTTTATGAAAAAAGCATATGTGCCGCACTGGCTTAGCTTTGTTTGTGAGTGATTATAATTAATAATACAACTTGAGTCGAGAGTCAAGAATCCGCTTGGTATCATTTTGTATGTTACACTGTATAGACTGTAGAGGCATCCTGCGTAAATATTTCCTTATTAACAACGTAATACCAGGGGGAAGCCACATAAGTATTCGCATCAGTAATCACCTGCATGTGTGTCTGTAAACGTGCCTCAAACCAGCTCTAAATTTAAAACACTAACAGTTGACTGACAACCATTCCATTCTAATAAACATTACTTTGTCATAGGTACCGCGATGTTGCATTTATGATTCACTGGGAATGTTCAGTCACCGTAAAGCGGTGCAGCGCTTTCATGCTGAATTGTAGTAGCATTTTTCACTTGGCTGTCAGATTTGATAGTATGTTGGTTAATGTTGCAAACTGTCAAAGCTATTCCAGAGCTACTCCTATTCAGCATAAAAGCGCTGCACCGATGGACCGCTTCACGTTGACGGAACAATCCCTTTGAGATTTAATAAACAATCTAAAGTTTCAACTTTTCATTACCCATGAGCCATTTATTCCAAAAAACAATAAAATGTGTATCCCACCAGCTGCATTTCTCACGGGCTCACGTAGAAAATAAAATGAGTGCGATCTTGTTAGTGAATGAAAAAACAAAGGTTTACAAAAACAATGCCCTCCTAAAATACTTCGACATTTTTTGGCAAATGTATAAATATTTAAGACGAACAAATCCTCGGACTTTCCTTAAAAAATTCTCTGAACACTTTTGATATAATTTTGGGTCTGGTCAGATTCATAAGCTTTAACACTAAACGTCAAACTTGTACTAGAAACTTATACTTTAATACATAACTTGAAACTTAAACTTAAACATGAAACTTAAACTTGAAACTAAACTTGAAACTTAAACTTGAAACTTAAACTTGAAACTTAAACTTGAAACTTAAACTTGAAACTTAAACTTGAAACTTAAACTTGAAACTTAAACTTGAAACTTAAACTTGAAACTTAAACTTGAAAACTTAAACTTGAAACTTAAACTTGAAACTTACACTTGAACCTTAAACTTGAAACTTAAACTTGAACTTAAACTTGAAACTTAAACTTGAACTTAAACTGAAACTTAAACTTGAAACTTAAACTTGAAACTTAAACTTGAAACTTAAACTTGAAACTTAAACTTGAACTTAAACTTGACTAAACCGAAACTTAAACTTGAAACTTAAACTTGAAACTTAAACTTGAAACTTAACTTGAAACTTAAACTTGAAACTTAAACTTGAAACTTAAACTTGAAACTTAAACTTGAAACTTAAACTTGAAACTTAAACTTGAAACTTAAACTTGAAACTTAAACTTGAAACTTAAACTTGAAACTTAAACTTGAAACTTAAACTTGAAACTTAAACTTGAAACTTAAACTTGAAACTTAAACTTGAAACTTAAACTTGAAACTTAAACTTGAAACTTAAACTTGAAACTTAAACTTGAAACTTAAACTTGAAACTTAAACTTGAAACTTAAACTTGAAACTTAAACTTGAAACTTAAACTTGAAACTTAAACTTGAAACTTAAACTTGAAACTTAAACTTGAAACTTAAACTTGAAACTTAAACTTGAAACTTAAACTTGAAACTTAAACTTGAAACTTAAACTTGAAACTTAAACTTGAAACTTAAACTTGAAACTTAAACTTGAAACTTAAACTTGAAACTTAAACTTGAACTTAAACTTGAAACTTAAACTTGAAACTTAAACTTGAAACTTAAACTTGAAACTTAAACTTGAAACTTAAACTTGAAACTTAAACTTGAAACTTAAACTTGAAACTTAAACTTGAAACTTAAACTTGAAACTTAAACTTGAAACTTAAACTTGAAACTTAAACTTGAAACTTAAACTTGAAACTTAACTTGAAACTTAAACTTGAAACTTAAACTTGAAACTTAAACTTGAAACTTAAACTTGAAACTTAAACTTGAAACTTGATACTTAAACTTGAAGCAACAAATAAAAATGAGTCTGGTGGACTATCAGTTCAGGAGACGAAATCAAGTTTCCCGTAACGTGATATAACGGTATTCGATAAGAAACATGGGCTCACCTTTGATTCTTGCAATTTATGTTCTGTAATATGCAGAACGATGGCTAGAATGAAGATAGTAAACAGAAGGATTGCTACCAGAAGCAATAGAACCTTCTCTAAAGGCGATCTAAGCTTCCATATCGAACTTCCAGCATGATATCGGATATGTGTGGCACTGGAACTGATCCCTGAAAAAATACAATGATTGAATTTCGCAGATAAATTTGTAATCTCATTTTCAAGATTCGTTTCCAAAAGAACAAGTTACAGGAAGATGAACAAGGTGGATGTTGCGCAATATGTGTTAACAGTACCTAAAGCCCTCCACTCACTATCCAACGCCGCATTCCGATTTTGTCGAATGCGATTGCTGTACGACTTTGTCGAAAATTGGATAAGGACACATATACAGGGTGACTTTGAAGTTGAGTCATTAATTTTCAGATAATGATTGTAGAAGGGAGATAAACCAAAATATGTGTGTAAAAATAAAAAAAAACTTTTACCTTGTTTTATAAAGTATCCTCCCGACAAGTATTTCAGTGCGGACCTGTATTTGATCGTGAGGTCCCCTGTGAGGTCTTAAGTCACCTGATTCACGAGCCCGTTGTACTACATTAACAAAGGCACGAGGGGTTGGTTGCACTCGATTGGGAAACCGATCGGCATAAACATGTGCCATTTTTTATTTCGTTTGAGCCACGCAACAGACACCACTATTCACTCACGCGTTACCGACTGACACTGACTCACTGACTGTATACAACTGAATAACATAATTGTAAAAACATCGTTCCAAATTCTTTCGCTTTTTTGTTTCCGATGCGATGAACCGATAAGGCGGATTATATCCGTTGTCGCCAAACACGAGCACATAATACTATTATTGAGACAGGGCGGTACTCAAACTTCCAAAGGACTATAACTTTGTTACTTTAATTTTACCAGAAAAATCGTAAAGGAAAAAACATTTCTTTTGATCAGATCTACTCACTGTTAAAATAAATGACTCAACTTCGAAGTCGAACGATCTTGCAGTATGAGTTTTGATTTGAAATATGGCCGATAAAAATCTAGTTTTAGCGGTTCTTGCATTTTGTGTTACTAAAAGTAAAAAGAAGAATGTGAAACGCAGATCCAACCAACAGTGTTGTACTGCTGCAGACTGACTTTTTTGTCTGCGGTCAAATCGTACCGACTTAATTGGATAATAAAAATGGATCGTGAGTGGCGGGCTTTAGATTGAAATCAGGACCACACTTCCTGCTTTTCGCATTTTGTGTAAACTAGATTTACACTGTGACGTTTCCAGGTAAACCAAAAAATTATAGTGATATGATATTAAAAAAATACTAAAGTATCTTAACATACCTTCGTTCAACTGAACACTGTTGACACTATCATCATCTGCAAAATCTGCGTTTGTGTACCTAGTCATCTGTGGAGAAAAAACACTATCAGATAATACCCTCCACATGTTACTACCTTTTACATCCGCTACTATAAAATGCTGAAATCGATCTAAGTAGGAAGTATGTATGTATGTACATACGTACGAACGCTTTGCTTCAAAAATAGATTTATTTATATTTTTTTGGATATCAAAGCATGCGCTACCGCAGTGTCTATACAGGGTGATACATAAAATAATGGCCATTGTTATTGAGCACAATTGACGTCTAAAAGTAGGATGGAATGGAAGAAGGCAATGAGTAGAAAAAGAAATGTAAGTTTACGATTTTTATCGCTAGGAAATTAAAAGCTATAATCTCTCTTATACAGGGTGTCCCGAAAAAAGTGTGCAATATTCTACCAGCGGTTTGTAGAGCTTAAAATAGGAAGAAAAGTTTATATAAACATAGATCGACAAACGTCCCCTAAGGGAGCTACGGTCTTTTAAACGGGCTCCCCTGAAGATGGTTTTTCCTTAATATTTCCGAAACGTGTTGAGATAAAGACATAAAATTTGGTATCCTAGCCTAGTTTTTTATGCTGGATTTAAAAATATTAACAATTTTAGACAGTTTTGTTTGGAAGCGTATGTAACAGGGACGGACTCAGGTTATTTTAGCCCCAAAATTTTTGTGTGATTCTATTTTTGAAATTCAACTTTAGAATTTGAAAATTTAGGGTTTTCTACATAAAAAAGGTACTCTTATTGAATATCGATAAATTGTGCCCTTTTTGAATAAAATCAAACTAAAAAATTTGTCACATGATAGGAAATGTACTGCGAATTTAAATGAATTGTTGATTATACATAGTTAGCCATGACTGCAAACAAAAGTTGTTTTGATTTGTTATGACTCATTTTGACGTTAAGCTGACATTGTTAGCAGTGTAAAATTAGTAGATTAAAATCAAAATTTTTATTAAATCGATTTAAAATGCCAAGATTTACAGACAGAGAACTGACTGACATGCATTTTGCAATGGCAGTTCATTGGCAGCCGTACGAGAATATCAAAGAAGATTTCCCAATCGAATAGTACCTGGACGTCGAATGTTTACTGATATTCACCGGAATTTGTCAAACCATGGTAGTTTTCAGCGCATGCAGGGCTCAGGAAGACCACTGGGAAATCATCGTATGGATATTGCTTTAAATATGTTTGAAAATAATCCGCAAATAAGCATACGAAATGTTTCAGAAAATATTGATATACCTGGATCAATAATAAGAAAAATTTATGAATACCTATTTGATAGTTATCCTAAAAATAATAATTTTAGATAGGAAGAATGACAAGAATGCAAGGATTACATCCTTATAATTTTAAACGGGTGCAGCATTTAACGGAGGCAGATTTTTTACCCCGGATCGAGTTTTGCCAGTGGATATTAGCAAATAAAAACACTATTCCTAGAATATTATGGTCGGATGAGTCAATATTTACTAGGAATGGTGCTTTTAATTTCCATAACATGCATCACTGGTCAGATGAAAATCCAAAAGTTGTTCGCCGTACAAATTTCCAACATAGATTTTCATTGAACTTATGGGCAGGAGTAATTGGGGATCAAGTAATTGGGCCTATTGTACTTCCCAATCGTCTTAATTCAGAGGTGTATCTGAACTTTCTTCAGAATGAGCTCATGGATATAATACCATTGGATGTGCGCCAGCAGTTTCAAGAAAATATGTTTTTTCAACATGATGGCGCCCCTGCACATTTTGGACACAATGTTCGAAATTGGTTGAATGTCAATTTTCCAGACAGGTGGTTAGGCCGAGGAGGTCCTATAGCGTGACCGCCACGTTCACCTGACCTAAATCCGCTGGATTTCTATTTTTGGGGGTCATTAAAAGACCTAGTTTACTCGACTGAAGTAAATACTCAAGAAGATTTACTTCAAAGAATCCATCAGGCTGCAAATGAAATAAGAAGAAAAAGGTTTTCCACTTTTCGGACTACGCAATCATTAGTTCGTCGAGCGAGACTTTGTATCCAATAAAATGGGAATTTATTTGAACACTTATTGTAAAGCTAGCTTTAAGTATATCCAACTGTATGTCTTCTTTTTTAAAAAAATTTCAATTTCATTCGTAGAAAAAATTTATTTCTTTTGTTTTTGCCTAAATGTTGGCTATGTTGCAATAGGAATATGTATTTATGTAATATTTACCAATTATTAAATTAGTTTTTTCGTTGCCATGGCTAATTATTCAACAATTCATTTAAATTCGCAGTACATTTCCTATCATATGACAAATTATTTAGTTTGATTTTATTCAAAAATGGCACAATTTATCGATATTCAATAAGAGCATTTTTTTATGTGGAAAACCCCAAATTTTCAAATTCTAAAATTGAATTTAAAAAATAGAATCACATAAAAATTTTGGGGCTAAAATAACCTGAGTCCGTCCCTGTTACATACGCTTCCAAACAAAACTGTCTAAAATTGTTAATATTTTTAAATCCAGCATAAAAAACTAGGCTAGAATACCAAATTTTATGTCTTTATCCATCTTCAGGCGAGCCCCTTTAAAAGACGGTAGCGCCCTTAGGGGACGTTAGTCGACCTATTTTAATATAAACTTTTCTTCCTAGCTCTAGAAACCGCTGGTAGAATATTGCACACTTTTTTCGGGACACCCTGTATATACATATATTCTGTATCCTTGCTCAAGAATAAGATCTAAATTAAAGATTAAAAAATTTTACCAGGGGTCCGATTTTGGCAACCTTGTTAAATAATAATTTTAAGCTACAATTTTAGAATGTGTAGATGATGCTTAATATTGCAAAGTAAACGTTGTACTCATTAAAAACATAGTTTTAGTTATTTTTAATATTGTTTGAATCAAAAACAAAAGGGGTGCGATTTGGGGCACTAATTTTGTCTAGTCTGCCACTTATCTATTTTTGTAGTAAAATCACGGAACTGAAGTTCTGTGAGATGTAAGATCTTTTACTTAAATGAGAGTAAATTTTTCAAAATGACACAAGGAGGTACTTTCTATACTCAAATAAAAGCTAGTTATCGGCAAAACCCGGACTTGCTTAAAAACGTCACTGACTGACTTCTGTGGCGGGCTGTTATCCGTGGCGTGAAAACTGGCACCTATGAAGATTATTTTTATCTGAATTGTGGTTATGTCATTCAAAGAAAATAGAAACACAAAAAGGACATAGATATTTCAAGTACAGTGAAAGCTCTCCTTGCGGACAGCTCCTATAAGCGGACATCTCTTTTAACCGGACAAAGTTCCTGGAACCAAATTTCAGCCATCAATTTTCAATGTTAAAAGCATTCCGATAAACGGACGCTCTTATAAACGGACGCGGACACTAGATTTTCCTGTATGTGATCAAAAAATCTCCCATAAGCGGATGCGAAACTCTAATACCCGGACGATTTTTTAGTTCCGCTTATTGCAATGCACATATCTACATACATAAAATTCGGTAATTCCCCGATTTATATCAGGTGATTCCCCATTTACGCATTTCGTTGGGTAGCCTGTATGTAATCTTGTGGCTTGTCTTCAGTTCAGGCAAATTCGTAGTTGATTGAGTTACGTATTTTATTATTGTAACTGTAAAATGGCACAAAAAAAAAGGATGCTCTCGTTAAAGGAAAAGATGTAAGTTGTTAACGTATTAGACAGAGAAAGTGTTTCAGTTCGTCATTTGGCAAAGAGGTTTAATATTGGGAAAATGCAAGCAGCTGAAATTGCCAAAAATAAGGAAGATATCAGGAGTAAATGGCAATCAGGAACTAATATAAATCAAAAGAAGGATTTTTTAAAAAAGGAAGGTTTTGCTATAGACAAAACATGTTTTGAGTGGTTTGTGAAAGCTAGAAGTCAGAACATTCCAATCTCAGGGCCTTTAGTGAAAATGAAAGCTAAAGAAATCGCCACTACTTTGGGCTATAATAATTTCAGTGCGTCCGACGGGTGGCTGCAAAAGTGGCCCAAGAGACATAGTGTGAGTTTCAAATGCATATCTGGTGAAGCTGCTGCAGTAGATCAAGTTGATGTGTCACAATTTTTGAAGAAACTTCCGTCCATGTTGCTTGGCTACAAACCAGAAGATGTGTACAACGCAGATGAGAGTGGACTTTTTTTTCACGCATTGCCCGACAAAACTCTGTCCTTTAAAGGAGAAACATGTGTGGGTGGAAAGTTGTTTAAAGATAGACTAACCATTTTATTCTGTGCAAATATGGCCGGTGAAAAATGCGATTTGATTGTGATCGGGAAAGCGGCTCGTCCCCGTGCTTTAAAAAACGTCGCTATTAAGGATCTACCAGCGACTTGGAAATCCAACAAAAAGGCATGGATGACCCGAGAAATCATGTCTGAGTGGTTAGTCGAATTCGACCGGAAAATGAGAATCCAAAAAAGGCAAGTTCTTTTATTTTTAGACAATGCATGCTCTCATCGTCGTGATATGAAAATGAAAAATGTGAAAATTATATTTTTACCGCCAAACACAACTTCTGTTTGTCAGCCCATGGATCAAGGTGTCATACAGAACTTTAAATTTTATTATCGGCACTTGATTTTAAAACATATTTTAACAAAAATTGACGATGGTCAAAGCTTATCTGAGCTTACAAAGTCTATCAATGTGTTAGAAGCTTTGTATTTTATAAAAACAGCATGGAATAAAGTAAATTCCTCTACAATTAAAAACTGTTTTGGCAAAGCTGGATTCAGAAAAAGTGAATGTAGCTCAGAATTTGCTGAGCAAAATTATTGCGATGCTGAAGACGATCTGCCCTTAGCGACACTTGCTCAGTTACTGCGACATGCCAAACATTTAGGAGTAGCAGATCCCCAGAAAGTAGATGATTTCCTGGCCATAGACAATAACATAACAACAGAAGAAAATGCCATTGGCAACTTTTCGAATTTGGATGTAGAAAGCCCAGGCCAACTTGAATATGGTAGTCCAAACGACTCAGAAGAAGAAGTGGAACTGGTGGACTCACTAAGCGGTTCAAAAACGACAAATTCATATGGGGAAGCTCTAAATCATATTTCTATATTGAAAAAATTTGCTAAAGATGATTTCACTGCATTTCAACATTTGAAAAATTTAGAAAGTTATTACGAAAATTGTCTCCTTCAGCAAAAGATGGTGAAATTTCGTCAGACAAACATTTTAAACTTTTTTCAACAAGCTAAAGAATAATGTTTTTTTTTAATTCTCGTACCATGTATTGAAGCATTTATGTTTTTGTATGCGTATATGTACATATATTATATAGTATAGCATAAATACATACTTTAAAAATGTGGCGAGTTTCTGTTTCATTTTCGCATGATTATAATACCTCATTTCCTCATGATTATATACCCCGTTATTTATACTCTATACTTACATACTCTCTTTTAAACGGACACCTCCCATAAGCGGACAAAAGTTACGGAACCGTGAGTGTCCGCTTATGGGAGCTTTCACTGTATTTTGTAACTGGTGGCGAGATGGTACTTAAAACGAAGTGTGAAATGGAAGTGTCGTAGAATCACACTGGTAACTTTCTCTGCACCCGTTTTAGCCATGTTTGTTGCTCTAACTGAAATTCGGTAGATTCAAGTACAAAATAGGTTGGAGGAAAAAATCAGGGCCATCACAAGATCAGCGGTGGATTGACGGCATTTGCGTCACTCAGCGTTGTCTATGAAAGTACTTTTTTACCCTTATTTTTAGTTTCCGCTTTTTCGGTAAACAATCTGGAAATATCTAATTATTTTATAAAATCGTGGAAGATGAGGACGTTTTCGGTGTTGAAGTAAGGTCTCATTTCGCTAGAACTACTGAAAAATCGGTAGGTTCGGCAACACGGACAGCGAAGCATAGCCTGGGAAACCGAGAGTGGGGGAACAATCGCGCGCATCGGTGTTGCCGGATTTCGTCACGCACCTTCCCGTATGTCTGGGAGCTCCTTGGAAACCATATTTCTGGATCAACCCTCGTATCTCTGAACGTCCTTTACTACCCTGGAAATATCATCACTGTTTCTTGAATCACCCTGTATACGAACATACACGCAAAATTTATCGCTGTGACGTCTCTACTTTAAACTGTAATTAAATATGAATAGGTATGTGATATTGCGTACGCTAGCGCATCAGCAAAAGATTTGCAAAGCTAGTTTCGTCATATAAAATAGGTGCTTATGCTTAAAAGCTGTATTTTATGGTAGTTGTCGAGATTTATCTTTCAGACTGTCATGTCCCCTAATGTTTTCCGAATTCAGTTGCAAAACCAGACGGACAGCATGTTACAGGCATTGACTTCACATACCCCACCCAGGTGGTCATACAGGTAAATCAGTTTAATCAAACAATTAACTTTTGATAAAAACGATGTTTCCAAACAAACATACGTATATAATCCAGCAAAGGATGAATGATAAAACATATTTTGCTAAATACGGACATTATGTTTAAGGATTTTCTTATTTTTATTTGACATTCAGATAAAATGTACGTTTTTTTAGGATTACACAAATTACACAAAATAGCTGTTTATTGTGAACTTTATTTAAATCGTCAGGTAGGTAAATTAAAATGTCTTGTTTTCTGTTTTTTCCACCGAAGCAGCGGCGCAGATGCCAGGGCACCGCTGCTGCTATGAAGAATTCAAACAAACTTTGTTAATCAGATTTTTGAACTGCCTAAGGTTAGTAGAACCGTAAAATGTATGGAAGAGACGGAAAAAGTACTGAAGCTGGTAAGCATCTCTCCAAGGAAAGGTTTAGAAAAACTCCCAGTCCGTAATGCCCAATTTTGCGGTGAGTTTCCACTGCCACAGCCGGTTCTGACCGAAACCTAACCTCCACAACACCGTGGTCCGAGTTGTCCAGGGAAGACAGGGCAGCAGTTCTATAAGGGACGGGATGCGTAAAAAAGATCCAGCAGACTACTGGCGTGTGACGAAACGCCGTGAATAAATAAGGCTTGTCACTAGCTAGGTCAGTACTTGGGTAATAGGGTACTCTTCAACAGTACGATCTGCTACATCAGCCTTGCTTGAGTCCAACCAGAGCGCATTTGAAACCACCGAGAACTACCTTTAAACCAGGGTGGTTGATGTACAGGAGGTCGATCTTTACCGCGAGATATTCAAGTAGGTCATCCCACTTATGGCTCGAGGGAGACCGATAAGGGCAGCAAATTTGGGGGATTTCTTAAAGTTGAGGCGAAGTCACAAAATACATTTCCGGCCTGATTCCAAAGGAATGTCTCTGGAGCAGGAAAGACTGCTGCAGAAAGAAGCTACTATTACCCCGTTCTTCGTCAGATTGGAGCGCACATCGTAATTTGGAAGTTAAGATGATTAGCAATAAATATTTTTTCAAACTTATAAGACACAAAACTGAATTTAGAAATCGACTTTGAGAAAATTTGGTTCTGCTACTTTTTGATATTTCTAATGCCTTTTATAATTAATTATATCTATATCCATGTGGAATACGAGGGCGGTTCAGTAAGTACCCGTGTTTGACGACAGAGGGCGTTCCTGAGAGAAGTTAATGTTATCTTCGCGTGCTGCCATCTATCAAACGACGGCACAACAAATTTCAGACTGATTGATAGGTTCGTTTAGATTTGGCAGGCCATTCGAGTAACACGTGTTTCGTGATTTTCGCTAAGATGGAAAAAGAGCAGTATCGTTCGGTAATTCGCTTTTTATTTTTGGATGGGAAAAAATGCGATGAGATAAAAGCAAAGTTAGATGCTGTTTATGGGGGCACTTCGCCATCTATGACCACAGTTAGATATTGGTTCAATGAATTTAAACGTGGGCAAACATCCGCTTTTGATGAGGATCGACCAGGACGCCCGGAAGACGACGTGGTTACCGGGGAAATCATTCAAGAAGTCCGCGACATGATTCTCGCTGATCGACGAATGAACGTGCGCGAAGTAGCAGAGGTCGTAGATGTGTCTATCGGAACGGCAATCAATATTTTACATGATAAGTTGGCTATGAAAAAATTGTCGGCCCGATGGGTGCCGCGATTGCTCACGGAGGACAACAAGCGGATGCGGCTCATAACTTCGAAGCAGTAGTTGGAGAAATTTAAGCGAAATCCGAAGGAGTTTTTGAGTCTAGTTGTCGCCGTCGATGAAACCTGGATTCATCATTACACACCAGAAACTAAGCAGCAACCAAAACAATGGATTTCTCCCGGAGAATCTGCTCCAAAGAAGGCGAAGACGGTCCCATCGGCCGGAAAGGTCATGGCGACAATTTTTTGGGATGCGAACGGCATCATCCTCGAGAATTTTTAGGAAAAGGAAGAACGATTACTGGACAATACTATTGTGAGTTATTAGACCACTTCGACACGCACCACCACGATAACGCACCAGCACATTCATCCGGAGTTGTCGCCGACAATCTGCATGAATTGCGTTATGAAGTGCTGCCCCGTATTCACCCGATCTGGCCCCCTGCGACTGTTTCTTGTTCTCTGACATAAAGAAAATTTAGCTCAAACGAGGAATTCATTGCCGACTCAGAGGCGTATTTTGGAGAGTTCGACATATCCTATTTTTGAGGGTTTAAAAAAATGTCAGGATCGTTGGGAAAAGTGTATCTTTCTAAAAAGGGATTATGTTGAAAAATAAAAACACTTTTTTTGGAAAAAATGATGTCTTCATTTCTAACACGGGTACTTATTGAACCGCCCTCGTATGTTGATAACTGAGGATTGAAGTTCATATTAGTGAGACAGTAGCAGAACAAAACACTGATCACGCTTCTATCTTTCAGCTCCTTTCTCCACCCAGAATGCAGTATAAGGTTGGATATCTTCAGGGAGAATAAGTTAATCAATGTAATGAAGACAATTCTGGATAAGTATGATTATAATCATGTTTTCATAGACAGTACTTAATGCCCGACTTGATGTTTACGAAAATCTTCTGATACTTATATACAAATCTTATTTTTTGCGCAGAGCTTTAACAGATTGAGTGAAATATGTTTATACATATACATGTTAGTATAAACATATCCAAACATTAAATATAAAAGATTTGTTTGTTTGAGGAATACTTAAATACGTGTAGGGTGATTTATGGAACCCAAAAACGTGTAGCTAGGACAGAAATTACAAATAACCTACTAGAAATATAAAAACTTGGTAGATGTTTCTCAAAACTGATATTGCAAGAGCATTCCATCAACTGCCATATTGACTTACGTGTCGTGGATTGTTCTATCGTATAAATATTTGTATAATAGCGATGCTGCTGTAACGTCCAATAAGTCCGTCTCAAATGGGTGCAGGTTTCATGGTTATTCACATCGGTTATCATCCTGAGGTATCAAAACATTGAGGATAGAAATACCGTGGGACAAACTACTTGAGATGGCACGCTGGGGCAGGCAGTCACGTAAACACATCTCAGGGTGTTCCTTAATGATATGCGAATATTTAAGGGTGTGAGTCTACATGAAAAGTTAATGTTAGTTTGCTTTATAAACTATGCTCCAAAAATGTTTCCTCACAAAAACTCGGGGTGTTGAAGTTTTAGGAACAAATGGAAATTAATTAATATTTTCAGAACCGCTTCAGATATTTCACTGATATTTAGTACGTAGTGAATTTATTGAAGTTGCATATTTTTCAATGCAAAAACAATTTTTAGCTTTAACACTGGCGTGCGTACGGGTATTGACCGATATTTCTTAAGAACAAATGGTACGCCAATGGTTGTTTGCCAAATTAAAATTATTTTTGAATTCCCCCTTCAATTTAAAACAAATGATCTCACTTAAATTGTTTTCCTTCAATGCGCCATTTTGGAGTGAAAAAATAAAAACCGTTCTATTGTCTAACTTGCAAAATTATCATTAATTTAATTGGAAAAATTAAACACATTAGGAGTAATGAACAACAACAACGTAATGCCTGTACTCTAAAATATGGTAACAATATAACAAAAAATCCACTAAAGTTCTCCAAACAATTTGATGGCAAATATTTAAGTGTCTAGCCATTTTCCTCGTACTTGTTTCGAGATGTTCTACGACTTCGTGCAGTACTGCTTCCTCAATTTCAGGTGTTCGCACACTTAGAGGTCTACCTTCAGATGTTCCTTTTCGGACAGAACCAGTTTCAACAAGACGACGATGAATATTAGAAAAGGTTCGACTATCTGACTAAGCACGATCGGGATACCGAATGCATTTCCGTCATTTCTGCATTTGAATAATTCAACATTAATAACAAGATTGTAAAAACTAAATAATGAAAAAGATGTCACAGCGAACAGATTCGAATAACAGAGACTTGTCAGATGTCAAAAGCCAGTGACATATTCCAGAGCAACTAGATATTTATTGCTAAATTGCATTCTTACATTAATTTTCTCGGACAATAGAACGGTTTTTATTTTTTTACTCAAAAATGGCGCATCGAAGAAAATCAATTCAAGAGAGATCATTTGTTTTAAATTGAACGGGGAATTCAAAAATAATTAATTTGGCAAAAAATCATTGGCATACCATTTTTTTTCTTAAAAGATATTGAAGTCAATACCCGTACGCACGCCACTGTTAAAGCTAAAAATTATTTTCGCATTGAAAAATATGCAACTTTATTAACTTTCACTACGTAATAAATATCAGTGAAATATCTGAAGCGGTTCTGAAAATATTGATTAATTTTAATTTTTTTTCCTAAAACTTCAACACGCCGAGTTTTTGTAAGGAAACATTTTTGGACCATTGTTTATAAAACAAACTAACATTAATTTTTCATGTAGATTCACACTCTTAAATATTCGCATATCATTAAGGAACATCCTGTATACACGTATCGCGTATTACGTCGAATAAAAGCATTAATTGGGGATAAGCGAGTATTTTTGAGTCAAAAACCAACAAAACCTACTCCCATTTACAAATATATGATTTATGTTCCACATATATCAAAGTTTCCTAAAATAATCTAGTTGTATATATTATTATTCTTAAAATATCGGTAATTGAATCGTGCATGGAATGTCTTACTTATGGAATGAGGGGCGTTGGTTGGCAATTTTATCGTTCGAAAACCAACATCAGGAAGTCATAATCACATATATGACGCGTTCCAATTTCTTGCAAATACTACCGTGATATACTGCAAATATTCAGGCCAAAACCAGTGACGTATTTTGTTTTCGTTAATAAATAAATACTTTTCAATCCATTCTTAAAATATCCAGATATCGAACAAATCTATAAGCACGGCGGATACATTCTATTAATGCGGATTCAGCTTTAAATTATAGGTGATTCTAAACCTGCGAAACAAAATCACATTTTATATACTAGAATCTCATATAATTACAAAAAATATTTTGAATTTTTATGTACGCTACGATTTTTAAGCATAAAAAAGTTAAGAAATTTTGATCTCTCTGAAATATTTGTTTAGCTTTGCCCAAAAATATTCAAGAACTCAAACATAAAAACCATATAATTTTTTTTACATTAGTTCCCACACTGGAGCATTTGTATCAAATGGGTTGAGCGGTTGATGGATTTACTGGATATTCTTACTGATAATTTTGGTCTGTACAGGTGGCCTCAAGCGGATCGATATCTTATCTAAAATTCGGGATTTATTTACTTTATTAACAGTTTGCTGTCGATATTTGAACGTAACCCATGAAAAACTAATTAGCGTTGACTGAACTTCCTTCGCAACGCCGTTATCAGTCCACAAAGCATTAAGTTCAGCACAAGCTGAGTTCTTTGAGAAAAAACATATACATGAAATTAAACTGATCAAGTCAAACAGATCCATACGATCTGTTCTTAGGCATTCTTTCCCTGCCATACCGGAAGTTACCATATCGTCAGATGCGACAGCGCCCACCGCGGCAGTATGAGTAGAACAGTCAATCAGACCGGTACGCCATACGGTGAGCCCAGATAGCAGAAAAAGACGCGCATCAAAAACATTTCCCTATCATTCTAAGTTATAATTGAATAACTGAAGCGTATATGAATACCCATTGCCAACATGTCACAAGAAAATTAAACTGGTTATCAATTTACTATCTGACTAATTTTACCATTCCTATTAGAGTATGTATTATAATTTCTGATTTAGTTATTTAAAAAAAAATGTTTGGATGTATTATTATTATTACTATTATCATTATTATTATTATTATCACTATTATTATTAATATTAAATGTACCGGGAAACCTTCAGCAACCAATTTTTAGCCCCAACAAAAGTTTTCTGAAAATGGATCAGGAGCCTCTGACAGGTCAAAAGGTGAAGTTTGAACGATTTCTATTTCTTTGTGTTTTTTTACCTCTGGCGCCGCCGCTACTGTACTGATGTCGTATAACTTCCAAAATTTTCGATATTTTCCACGATTACGAATACTTTCTCGCAGTGGCGTGGGAAGTAAAAAATAAAAAACTTAATAAGTTTTGTAGTTTCTTTTTATTAACCATTTCGTGACTTAGTATGATTTGCGTGATTGTGGTGCAAATAATGTCTAAAAATGTTTCTATGTAGCTGCTAAACCCACACGAGGTGCCACATATTTATTCTCATTGTTTAAAAAATGTAGGGGAAGTCCGGGAGATCTCGAGTTTTCCGCATAAGAGTACACAGATTCCTGATTAACATTGGTTACTAAAGCGTAGTTAGTTGAGTTTTATTGAGCATGAGATTTGGCTAATGTGTCCCGCACCCGCAGAGGTAGAATCGTTAACTAATGGTACAAATAAACGACATGAAACCCCGAAAAATAGCTCTACAACAAACTAATGGCATGCCAAGGCAACAAGTTATATTAGACATTTTGTTATACGTTAGCGTGATCTACATACTAAAGAACCCATAGTGTCTGTTTGACTTATTCAAATATTTACGCAACTTATCTCCTCCAACAGACTTATTTGCTTTTCGTCCGTGTTAGTCTTGATTCATAATAAATTAGTAAGGATGCGATAACGAGCGCGTTGTACAAATATTTTACGTCACGTGACGTCGAATATATCCGAATTAATTGAAATGACAATTTAGAACCGCCAGTAGCACCATGTGCGTCTTGATGCATTTATATTAATTGATTCTGACCGCATACATGTTTATTAATTTAAATGCAGGGTGACAGTTTTTATTTAGTAGTTACGAACCGCATGCTTTAAACTTGTATCATTACCCGACTGCCTCAGAGAAGGGGGTATGTTTTTCGCGCGTGGGTATGTAGGTATGTAACTAAAAAATTCTATTTCATATGGTACATAGCAAACGGCTCGATGGATTATGACATGAGGTGTCGTTGGAGCGAGAGCCACTGACTATATTAAAATTTTATAAAAACGAAATGGTGGATTTTAATAAAAAACGTTCAATCTTAAAATTACCATTTCACGGACTACATCTTACACAGCGTTTTGATTTGACATATGAGTAGTTGTTGGATCCATCTTAGCAGTGCGTGTGACAGTGGATTTTTCAATATTTTACAATACCAAAATAAATTCGACCTTGAAATTCCAATTTTCCAGGCTTTACCTTAAACCGCTTAATGAATTTGGAAGTACGATATGTTCTTGGATCTAAGCGAAACAACTTGATCTTGATATACAATGTGTCTCTAAAATCTTGACAGTCCGAGTGATGCTGGTTTTACCAATATTTCGTAAAATCAAAAAGGTGGATATTAAACTTCATACAATTCATAAAATTCCCCGCTCGTTTCATTACCGGAATCAAGAGTAGGGGTTTACATTCGACATTTTAAAGTTGTTCTTCAAATAACCGTCAAGGTCGCAATCAAGATCGAATCCAACGACAAAATTGTTAATAATTTTAAATCCAGCATAAAAAACTAGGCTAGAATACCAAATTTTATGTCCTTATCTCAACACGTTTCGGAAATTTTAAGGAAAAACCATCTTCAGGGGATCCCCCAACTACAAAACGAGTTCACAATGTGTCCATCAGCTAGTGCTAAGTTAACATCTTGTAGAAAAACCAAACCAAAGTACTTGTGATGTCCTATTTACAGATTGGTCAAATCACTTTCCGACTACAAATTAGTCTAACTGAAACTGATGTAGAATATGCTTATTTTCATTCCGGGCTCTATTTTTCTAGAGATTAAAGATTCGTGAGACCTTCTTTCTAATCCGAAGTAAACAAATCGCATCCGTACCCCGGAAGACGCAATAATGGAGCGAATTAATCTGTTGGATCTGCGTTGAATATTAAAACTCCACAGATCGATAGGTCGGATCAGATTTAGAAACGCAGTAACTGTAACAGTTGCTTTTCCAGCTGCTCAGTTATACATGACACAAATTTGCTGATAAACAAATTGCCCGATGGATTGACAAAAATGAGATACTATGTTCGTGATTATAAAGTTAAGAAAAATGAAGTGACAAAATACTCGTACACTCAGTGACATAGAAAAGAGAACACCCTGAAAATATGATTTTATCTAAATGAAATATTATATATAATCCAGCCATATCAGGAGATTCACCTCGGAATGAGAGATAATAAATAAACCGCCTGATTTTGATAAAGTTTTCACACAAGGTTGTTACTATGCCAAGAACGAAAAAGCTTTGTAATTCTTGAAAATTGGTTCAGTGACGGCGGAGAAACAATCAAAGAGCTAAAAAATAAATACTTCTCAATCTTAGGTTTTTGGCCTTTCAGAGGGTCCTTTCAAACTTAGAGTGATAGAGAAATGTTTCGGGTGCTCCTGCTATCAAAGCTCACCACTTAGCGAAGCGGCCTGGCTGACTAACCTATCCGTACTCCAGTGCAAAAAACATACATACAGGGTTTGTCCGGAAAGTAATAGGACTCATTTTCTTCCGCCACCGACTGGATTCGGTAGAGGGCGTTCCTAGCTAACGAATGAGCGGCTGGTCAGTTGTCTCCAAGCACTTGGAGAGTCAGGACAGGCATTTTCGTGCGACGTGTTTCTGTGAGTGGTGCAAGCCGAAAATGCATCGGTCGTTAGAGCAGAGGTACGCGATTGAATTCTGTGTGAAACTCGGTAAATCTGCGACAGAGACGTTTGATATTATCAAGCAGGCTTACCCAGGTGTTGCTTTAGCAAGAAGTGGTGTGTTTCGGTGGCACCAAGCCTTTTTGGAGAGCCGGAAAGAGGTCGCTGATGAAGACCGTGCTAGACGACCTTCGACTTCGACAAACACCGATAATGTGACTCGTGTGCGCAAAGTTTTGAACTCAGACCGTCGACTAAGTATTCGTTTAATTGCCCAGATATTAAATTTACCAAAATCTGTGGTTCATAACATTGTGACACAGCATTTGAACATTCGCAAGGTGTGCGCGAATATGGTCCCAAAAGTGCTCACTGACGACCAGAAATTGCGGCGAGTGGAAGTGTGCCACGAAAATTTGAACATATGTGAAAGTGACCCTCAATTTTTGAATAACGTAATCACAGGTGACGAGTCGTGGATCTTTGAGTATGATCCCGAGACAAAGAGGCAATCTTCCGAGTGGCACACTACGGCGTCTCCTCGCCCAAAAAAGGGAAGAATGAGCAAATCCAAAGTGAAAACGATGCTCATTGTCTTTTTTGACATCAAAGACATCGTCCACCATGAATTTGTTCCTCCTGGACAAACCGTCAACGCCAAGTTTTTCGTGGAAGTGCTCAGGAGACTCAAACGAAGGGTCAGTCGGGTACGACAAGACATCGCAGCCGACTGGAAGTTGCACCACGACAACGCCCCGGCTCACACTGCCTTTCTTGTGAACAGCTACCTGACCAAGGCCGGCATCCCAACGCCCTACAGCCCAGATGTGGCCCTCCCGGAACTTTTTTTGGTTTCCTCGCCTGAAAAGGTCGATGAAAGGCAAACATTTTGAGACGGCAGAGGGGATCCAAGGAGCATGCACCGCGGCTCTCAAGGCTATTCCGGAGAATGCCTTCCGTGACGCCTTCAATGCTTGGAAATCGCGCTGGCAGCGCTGCATCGACGCAGAAGGATTGTAACGATTGGCTCAATAAATTTTTTTAAATCGACTCAGTCCTATTACTTTCCGGACAACCCCTGTATACACGGACCACGCACAAAATTAACGATAACTCGCTGCAGCGATGCCTCGCAGATGTGGAAAGGGACAACGATGCCAAATCGACAGTAACTACCGGTAAGGCAGATGGCAGATGTCTAATTGCATGTGCCTGTTTGACTGACTTAATCCGTTTAATTTCTTTGTTGTACATGTTCGTAACTAACTTTCTTCTCAAAAGACTTAAATGACGCTGAACTTGATCCTTTTTGAGCTGATGACGGCGTTGCGTAGGAAGTGCAGAGTCAACCTACTTGACGTCATTTTTTGTTACTTTTTCATGGTCGCCCGCGAGAACTGAAAACATAAGAATATGGATTAACTTGACTCCCCTCACCGAGGATCCGCTTGGACGTTAAAATTTGGATATTCAGCAAGATTTCATATGCAACTTTGGAAATTTTTAGGATCTACCCCCTGAGAACATTTGCTAATTTGCTAGTCCGACTCTCAAGTTTTGGGGGTTGTGCGGTTTTACAGAAATTGTATATCTTGCCAATGATCCCCCCTTGAGAAAAATTCCTGCAGAAGTTTGTGTACAGACTAAAAAATAAAAAATCATTTCACTGTGTTCTTTTTCTTTGCAACTGTGAGAATTCTTTGAGGTACCTTGAAACAGTAAGAACTGGAATAGGAAGTTGCTTGTGATATGTCGATCAAATAATATCCTGAATCCGAGTTTAACGGGGCTTCTACAATCACGAGCACTATCTGCTGAGGTAACGGGGGGGATCAAAAGGAAACGAGGGTGGGTTGGGCGTAGACCAACCACGATCGTCGGCACTACTTTAAAAGAGGAAAGGATGACTGCGGGTGCATACCAAGGTAACTTTTTATAATAACAGAGTCGGATTTCGATTAGCGATCTAGAAGTAAATCGTTTCTTATCTTGGTACTCAGCAAGTGATCATTTAGTATTTTTCTCCCCTTGTTACTGTTCGTCGATATTGTGTTGTTGAATTGTTGTTGGTGTGATTTTTCTTGAGTGCCTTTTTTATCAAGGCTGATAATGGACGATAAAGGGTCATATGCGACCACTTTAGTTACGAATGCAGTTTTAATTCATGATGAGGTCAACAATAGTGTGGAGCAAAGTACATTGGGGTAAGCGAATAAATTACTGGTCATACTATGGAAGATGTGCTGCAACTGTAGTGAGTCACAATACCCAGCGGCCAGTATATGTCGTCTAAATACATTTGCGTTCTAAGCTTAGTCCAACCTCGCTTATCGCTAAGATGGAACAAAGACTCAAAGGCAAGAATCTTGAAAGGAAACTCAGACCAAAAAAAGCTGGTATAAAAGTAACTAACAATTCGGATAGCAATTCCAAAGAAAATGAATAGTTTTATGGCGAATTCAATCACCTGACATTAACTACATTGATTTGGAGGTTGCTAAGTGAAAATTTTTAGGGAAACTTGAAAAAAGTGACGACGAGATTTTGCAGATTGAACAAGTCACCAAATCACAGGACTGTACTTTGTCGCGCCTTCATCGGAGGATAAGGTTGACAGCGTCTCGATTTGGTGAAGTTTGTAGAAGAAGGCAGACAACAAGCTGTAAAGTTCTAGTAAACTCCATCATATACCCAACAGAGTTTTCTAGTAACGCAATAAAACAGGCAATTCAGAAATCATTTTACACCGCAGTTCAGTCTTGTGGTTTGTTTATTGATCGCACACATCCATTTCTGGCAGCATCGCCTCCATCTACCTATTACAGTAGACAAGAAATGTACTTAATCCAGGTATAAGAACTGTTTATTGCTTTGCAAAAACTACCTGTTTCTCTCTTATTTTGAGAGCATAAGATATTTTTATGACTCTCATTCAATTGTTACCATGTACCACATGACCCTTGTAAACATAATAATTGTGTTTACTGACATGAATAAACGAATTGTAATTTGAGTTCTTGAATCTATGTTAGGAAAGATATCAAATTATTTGAATACATTTTTTCTTAGTCGGAACGCACCGTCGCGTCGCTTGAACTGGCAGGACGAAACAGTAGACGAATTTCGCCCAAAAACCGATTTGCGCTTCATAGCTTATGTTTCATTTTTTATTATTTTCAAATGAAACTCTTGCAGCGTGCTAAAAACAAAGTCCACAGGGTGCTAGCGATCCATTTTTTCGATTTTATCCACTAGGATCTTTTTAAAATATCAAGAACTTGAGCACAAATTCGATACTAAGCATTTCAACCCACCATAATTCTTGAGCAAAGACAAAATTTTGTATAACGCTCTGATAGCACCTTAGGCAATTATGTCCTGCTTATATCCAGAAAAACATCACAAAGTGCAGAACACAAATTGAACGTAACGGCAAAATGGGTACATTTCACGGCTCATGAAATTCAAATGAAAATGCAGGTATAAAATCTACCAAATTATCGTTCTGAAAAACATATTTTCTTGACATATCGATAATTTTAAAGTTCCACGCTAAATTCCCCTATACTTGACTGGAGTGATATCCGAATTCATTCTTCCCTACTGTCGGCAGTTGGTGTCAAATCTATAGAGCAGGTACCGATTTTTTCAAATCGTGAGCACACTATTCGTCGGATTTTCGTTGCTTAAATTTCCTGTAATCACTGGGATCAGAAGCTTCTTAATAATAGAACGTGTTTCACTGATATCAAAGATGCAACACTCAAAATAACCTTCCCACAATCCCCACTTTTTAAGCAGTACAATTTTTTTCTGTCAATGATAAGGAACCCCTGTAATGTCAAAAACGGAGTTTCAGCAATTGTTACTTTTTCTTTTTTGCCTATAGCACCGTTGCCACTGGACTAAAACTACAAAGCGTTGGCATACTAGTAACCTCGTGTGGAAATTTCATAAAAATACGAGCGGTCATTTCCAAGTTGATGAGTGATACAGTTTTTCGTGATGTAGATGTCATAGACTTAAAAAATATAACATCTCATTTTACAAATTTTTCGCGATTACAATACTTCCTCGCCAATGACGATTATGAGTATCTATTTGCAGAACGACTTATCTACGAGATATTATATGAAATAGGCCCACCAAATTATCTGAATACGTCCTTTCTTAGTCCGTACATTGCGCCGCAACGCTTGAGTTGGCAGCACGAAACAGTAGACATAATTCGTTCAAAATACGATTTGTAGAGGTTTGCGCGCTTCGAAATTGACGCTTTATTTTTTGATATTTTTGGATGAGATTTTCACACAGTGCTGAAAACAAAAGCCCACAGGGTGCTATAGAGCCACTTTTTCATTTTTTTCACTAGGTTATTTTTAAAAAAATCGCGAAGTTGAACAGAAAAACTACGCATTTCAACCAATCATAAAACTTGTGCAAAAACAAAATTTCTAAAAGTGCTCCTATAGCACCCTGGGCAATTATCTTCTCAACATACTGTATGAATTTCATTCGAAAATATTGAAAAATGGAGTGTCAGTTTTGAAGCCTTGTAAATGGCTTAAAACTCACTGCGTCGGAGCCGCCTTAACCCATTTGCAATATTCTCATAGTATTTTGTGTTCCGCTAATGTGTGTACAGTATATTAGAAGTATCAATAGTAGCTGCACCAATAATTCAAAACATGCAAAATCGCAATATAAATAGGTGCCTAAATAATCACATTCTATCGCATTATTGGTAAAAGTGTAGATAACTGTATTTTACGTAACATCAGGAATAGATGAACAAGGACAAATTGAAGCGATTAACATGTTTTTCTATTCCAATAGGTAATTTGTATTATATTTAAACGAAAAATTTGCGCTGAATCTGATAGTCGTTCCAAGTGACTTGGCATCTACGAAAAAAACATTTTTGCATTAATTAGTTCCTAGGTCAAACATGCGAACGTCTATGAATTCAATCACAAATTTAAAAGAATTACAAGGAACTGAGGCAGATGTAACCGGATGAATGATGAATGTTCAATCAAAAATCACTAGAAATTATTACTGAAAGTAATCACACTTTTAAGCAGGCAATATTTTTACTGCCTTATCTAGCTGCAGTTGCCAGATATATTGCTAGGAATACAATAATAATCAACCTCTTTTTATTTGTAATAACGTTACAGCAGGCGGGATTTAGATCATATATATCTATTATACCACATAAACCCCTTAATAATATGAGATGCATGAAAATTAAAATTTTAAAATTCATGTAGAGGCATAAAGGAAACATAAGGTCATTTAACACTTATTAGTTACAAAAGATTTTGCTGCCAATCAAGTGCAGTCTCTTTCAATTTTTTCTAGAATTTGGGATATGAATTAGTTCCTTTCATACTACGGTCTACGGAATTATATAATTTGATTGCATTTTAAATACAAATATACGTGCTCTGGAATAAAGATGTGCAGTGGCGAGGTGTTGAAAAACTCTATATCTAATGTTAATGTCATGCATATTTCCTCTACATATGAATTTACTTTCTAAATATCACGGTGTTTTTTAACAAAAAACGATTTTTTGTTATAATACCCAAATGGGGTCGTGACTAAACCACTAAGCAACACGATATTTTTGAAAATAAGAAACATTCACACAATAGATTTGCAAATGTATGTATTGTAACCTTATTTGAAAATAAAGCTCTGAGAATAGCGTAGTACTGGGAAATCAGATAGTTAACGTGTTCAACAAATTTTAAATCATCATGCATCATAATACCTAGATTCTTAGAATCATTCACAGGAAATATTTTACCACCTTTTGAATTTGTTAGTCATTTTTAAATCATTACTTTTTCTTTTATTTGTGTATACTAACATATTTGTGTTTAAAGGGTTCAATCGGAGATTATGGCAAACTTTTCAATTTGGGCAAGCTATCGATTATTGTTATTATTCGTTGTTTCCAACTGTTTACTCCTAAATGAGTAGAAAATCTGAGAACCGTCGGCAAAATTTGCATGCTGCATGATTGTATCTCGTTTTCTAAATCAGAGATATACAGGGTGTTAGGGAAATAATATCCGTAACTTTAAGAGGTGATTCCTTGTATTATTCTGAGCAAACAAGTTCATTATAACTTATGTCCGAAAATCAATCGTTTTCGAGGAAAGTGAGTCGTAAATAATTAAATTTTCGCAAACATTTGGCAACGCTGCAACGCAACCGCGATACAAGCGCACACGACCGCAACTGATTCATCAAATTGTTTACGTTTGCATGATATTTTTGTTGAAAATATGCCTTGAATTGTTGAATACTTTTACGCAATTTTTTGTGGTTAATATCTTTTATTTAATAACGCCTTCAGTACAGTACATTTACTTAAAGAAAAAACTGACCGGTACGTCGATACACACCACCAGTTCTCACGATTATCAGTCACCTATTTGAAACGATGCGATGCACGAAAAAAGAAAAAACCAACATCCGTAAATCACATTAAGTTACAGTTAAATGTATTAGTAATCACAATAACACGCGATGATACATGCAGTGCAGGCGGAGTACGACGTTGCCAGTTGTGTTTGTCTATTTTTCTAAGGAAAATTGTATTTAATAAGCAAGAAAATTATTTTGTTAGGGACAATTAATAAATAGATGTATTGATACATTTTACGCTATTAGGCATATGAATTTAAATTACTAAGGTGAAAAATTAATTTATTTCATATCTAAAAATAAATAAGTTCAGCATTTTGAAACGGTTGATTTTCGGACCGATGTTATAATGAACTTTCTTGTTTAGAATAGTGCAAGGAATCACCTCTGGAATATTCTTTCCCTAACAACCTGTATAATGAAAATAACAGGGGTCCTAGGATAGATCCTTGTGGTGTGGTGAACTTTTTGAAACCAATTTAGAAGATAGGTTTGAATAAACGAAAGAGGTTTTTCAGAAAATCCATAATAACTGCATGTAGACACGAAAAGTGAATAATTAATTGTGAAATCAAGAAGTACTCATGATTATGATGATGGGAAATACAATTTGTGTGATGATAAGACAAATATCAAACAACCGTGAACTTTAAAAATTAATAGTTTCAAATTATAAATACGGTCTTAAGGCCGTATCGCCAGTCGTTCCTACAATAATTGTAGGACGCCTTTATAGCCTACTTGATTTTCATGGTCTTTTCTATCCTTCAGAAAGTCTGGGATATTTCTATTCCGTGTCAGGGTTAGCGCTTTCTTATTGTGAGGCTGTTTTCGTTTTGAATCGAAGGTAATTTCAGGCTGTATAACAGATGATATAAATCAAAATCTTGAACAGTTTGATGCAAAGGGCTATTTGTAACACAACCTCAAAGTAGAGCGCTGACACGGAACAGTAGAAAATCATGAAAATCAAGTAGGCTATAAAGTCGTCATATAATTGTAGGAACGACTGACGATACAGCCCTTAGAGCTGGAAATGTTCATACACTGTCATTTTTATAGAAGCTGGTGAATAAATTTATATCATACTATAATCGTGGAAAATTTCAAAAATGAGATATGGTTTTATGGATATTAAATGACAAGTACATCGGAAAAAACCAGGTCACCCATTTCCGTCTATCTGCTGTCTGTCTTACGGTCTGTCTGTTTGTGGGTCTGTGTCTGCCTGACCGCTAATCCTTGGTACGTCTATAAATTGGAAAGTACTTGTCGGATTTTGATGAAATTTTTATACAAGGTGATCATTATGCCAAGAAGGAAGGATCGGTCTAGTGATGGTGGAGTCAAGGGGCAAAAACACAAAAAACATGAAAATCGCTCACACTTCGCTTTTTGACGTTTCAGAGGCTACTGATCATTTCAAGAAAAATGTTTGTAGCGGTTGAAATTTGAGTGTTGGGGGTTGCATTTAGTGGGGGAGGGTATATCTCATTTTTTGGGCGGCAGTATATTGATGCGCTTCCAAACCCAGTAATTATACCCACTCGTGTACTAGAAACTGCAAGGAATTGTTAGGATGTTGCTATAGGTAGATCATGTTTGAGGAATATTAAGGAACATTGGCAAAAATAAAATTTCGTTTTTACTTCCTAAATTTTAGAAAATGTGATATTAAGTTTTTTGGATGTTATATGACATGTACAGCACGAAAAACCATGTTTCTCAGGTCCACCGGTCTGTCTGTCCGCTCATCTTTCGAAGGACTATATCTTGGAAAGTACTGCTTGGATTTGGATGAAATTTTCACACGAGATTGCTGTTATGCATCGCCCGCGGAGGCCTGGATCTCGACATATAGTACTGTGACTGGCGCTTATGACATGCCTGACTGGTGTGGTTTAGCAGTGTTGCCAGATGGTCGATATTTAGAACAGGGAAGAAACTAGCGTTAATGTTATCAAATGAGTGGGGACTATGGAACATGGACTAATTTAATTATAAATGGGCCTGTTTGGCTAACTTGACCCACTCAATTTTTGTGTT
Organism: Acanthoscelides obtectus; assembly: GCA_963669975.1. NCBI lineage: Eukaryota > Metazoa > Arthropoda > Insecta > Coleoptera > Chrysomelidae > Acanthoscelides > Acanthoscelides obtectus. The sequence goes on along the minus strand of CAVLJG010000007.1, from coordinate 31,388,850 downwards.
ATGAGTGTTCTTAACAACATTGTGTAGGAAGTACGGAGTGAACCACCTTGACGCCATTTTTTTGTAAGTCATCAATAACAAATTTCCGTTTTCTCTCTTGAACGGTTAATTTTCAAGTTTTAACTAGCATAGTGAAAAATATACATGGCAAACATATTCATTGTTTTTTGAAAATAAATACCGGCTACTTCGAAAAATGTTCATCCCAAACCTAGTTAATATTTTATAAATAGAAAAGTAGATATGCAATACTTTGTTGGGTAACTTAGTTAATAGAGTCAAGAAAATACGAATTAAATGAGGTTCAGAAGATCTACGTGGTCGCTCACAATAATGTCTATGGAAATTCCAAGACAAATTAATGATTTTGACATTAAAATCTTAGATAGCATTTTAGACAGTCTGCCTAGTCGATGAAAAAACTGAAATACTGTAATCAATGATCAGAGAATTGGTCTTTACTCACTCATGATCTAGTCTAATCATATTAGACAAAAATACCCCTGGTTTGCGAAATAATTGTAAAGTCTGGTTTTATTGCTGCAAGTTGTTCAAGGGGGTATTCAAAACGACACATAGAATGAATGCACCAATTTTTGTGGGAAAACTTTTTATTCGACAAGAAAGAGAAAACAAAACGTGTTTTTTGGAGTTCAATCGAAAGTGTTTTCAGGAACAAAAAAACTCTTCATATCAGATTTCTAAGTATTTATGAGACCTACAAAATGGGATCATACGTGAAAAGATCCGACTATAGCAAAAAAATTATGGACGAAAACCGAGGCAAACTGCAAGTTTTGGCAGTTGTTGGTAATACGACGATGGTTTCTCGCAGATATTTGAAATTCTTTAAATTCGTAGGTCTCGCACTTCTGAATAACCACAAAAAACTGGAGCAGATTGGTCAAGTAGTTTTTGAGATAAGCACGTAGCCAGGGGGGGCTCAGGGGGCTTAACCCCCCGAAATTCTGAAAGTAATTTTTTTCAGATTTAAACATAAAAGACAAACTGAGAAAATTCAAGTGATCTCAATCATATTATGTAAATATACTAAGTGACATATAAATCCGAACACCCAGTTTAAATGGTTTTATTTTAATAAAATTTTGTATAAGTACTTAATGAAGCATAATAAGTAAATTTCAAAATGATTGCACTGCTTTAAAGCCCTTTGACCTTTAATAATGAGTGGATTCACCCTGATGTGCTACGCGCCTAGGCATGCTTCTGATCAGGTGGTCAATGTCCTCCTGTGGTATCTCATTCCAGGCAACCACCAACTCCTCTCGAAGTGCTTCTAGAGTCTGAGGAGGACGTTGCAAATTGAGCAATCTCCTACCCATCATATCCCACACGTGCTCAATTGGGGATAGGTCGGGAGATCTTGGTGGCCATGGTAACAATGTGACATCATTATGTTGAAAGAAGTCTATTGTGACTCTTGCAACATGTGGTCGGGCATTATCTTGTTGGAAAGTTGGATCTGCCAGGGTGTCAAGATAGGGTAAAATATGGGGTTCTAGAACTTCGTGGATATAATGCTGCGCGTTCATGTTACCTCTGATGAAGATTAAAGGTGACCTGGAACCATAAGCTATAGCACCCCAAACCATAACTCCAACAGTGTGATGAACATGTCTTTCAACAAAAAACTGTGGATTCCTCCTTTCACCACGTCGCCTTCTAACCCTGGCACGACCATCGTGCATGCCTAAACAAAATCGAGACTCGTCACTAAAGACAATACCGTTCTATTCCTGATCCCAGAGTGACCGTTGTCTGCACCACTCAAGGCGTTCTCGAGTTAAAGGGAGGACCCAGTGTGGCCGGTATGAAAACAAGCCAAAACTTCTCATTCGTCGCTGATGAGTTAGACAACTTAGCGCCATACTTCGACGATAAGCTATCATCAACGGCAGTAAAGACAGAATATAGGTTGTGGTGTGCGAAGATATCGTCCATTGATCAATCAACCGAGGTTTTAAAACCGTTGGAGTATTGCAATGGAAATTATTTTCACGGTATCAGTATACTTCTAACTACCATAGCCACTTTGCCAGTGACAACAGCTAGCGTAAAAAGATCATTTTCTACTATGAAAAGAATTAAAACTCTACCGCGAAGTGTTATGGGCCATAAAAGATTGAGTTCACTCGCTATGATATTGGGATATCGCTGCCGATCCTGATCACGTGATAGACATTTTATCGGAAAAAAATGTAGAAGATTACTTTTTTAATCATAAGCCTGCTTAACTCCTCCCCCCCCCCTCCTTAACTTTAACCTTCCTTCGCACCGGTGACTATGAGCCTTGTGCAATTTGTAAGTAGACTCTGCAAGCCCCCTCCCGAAACCAAATCCTGGCTACGGGCCTCTTTTGAGAATTTCTCATTGTTTATCCCAAAACATCTGTTTTCCGGCCATCACTACTACTTTATTGGGCAATATACAGGGTTAGTTCAACAGGCATTTTATAGCAAAGTACACTACTTTACCTTGACGATATGAATCGCAAACCATTCCGGAAAATAAATGTTATTTTGATGCAAAAAAGGATGGGTCACGTTTTTTCTTCTAAACAAATTCAAACATTTCGTATTTGTGAATAATTCGCAAAAAAGTTGATAGACACATCCGCTTTGTTATAAAATACGTATAGTAACGTATGTTTTTCGAGTATCGTAGCGCAGTTGTTCAATTACTCACAAATACGAAATGTTTGAATTTGTTTAGAAGAAAAAAAACGTAACTTTTGTTTTTCGCATAAAAATAACACTTATCTTTCTAAATGATTTGTGATTCATATCGGCAAGGTAAACACGTGTATTTTGCTATTAAATGCTCTTTAAACGAACTCTGTATATTGCTTAAATAAACTAATAGGGATGACCGGAAAGAAGGTGTTTTGGGATAAACAATTGGAAATTCTCAAAAAACTACTTGACGAATATACTCTAATTTTGTTGTTGTTATTTAGAAGTATGAATCCTACGGATCTTAAGAATTTCAAGTAATTGCGTGAAATTATCGTCGAATTATCAACAAGTGCCAAAACCTGAATTTTGCATCGCTTTTTGGCCATAGCACTTTTGCTATTGGTCAGATCTTTTTACGTGTGGTCTCATTCTGTAGGTCTCATAAATACCTAAATTCCTTATTCAAAGAGTTTTTTCGTTCCTGCCAAAGCTTTGTTGTCCAATAAAAAGTTTTCCCAAAAAGATTGATGTACCCATTTTATGCGACCATGCTTTAAATACTCCCTTGAATAACTTGCACCAATAAAACCAGACTTCACAATTATTTCGGGGAAATTTGCTAATGTGATTAGACTAATCAACAGTCTCTAATAGTTATCGCTACAAAAATCACTAATTGGTCATCAAAACAGGCGTCAAGGCCTTGCAATAGAGTCGCTAAATAATTTTTTACCCTTAATTCAAAAATCTTATTTTTTTTAAACAAGATTTCCCGCAACGACATTATTCAACCAAAAATACCTTGGCGTATTGTTGATCACGGTTTTATTATCCATTTACGGCAAAAACATCGCGTATCTCACACCACGACACTTCGCACTACGATCCACAAAAACAATAATTGCAAATCGTTTGCGTGCGTGCTCACTACGTCCTGCGACGCTGGTAACGCGACGTCTGGATGGTCGACGTCTGATGCTTGGTACGATTCGCGTTTGTTTTTGTTGGAGGCTCGTCCCCGGTCTACTTTGATCAGAGCTGAGAGGAGATGAAATAGTCGTTTTAGTATCTTACCTTGACGCTCATGCTGTTTTGAGAAAGGCCATCAACACGCAAGCACCCGTCGCTGCAGATGTTTTCGGACGACGGCGACGGCGTTACGGGAGGCGTTGAAGGAGCGCCGTCGCGACGCCTGGGTATCGATCGAAAGCGTCGGGTATCAGTGGCGGAGGGTACGCGATTTTATTCCACGACATTACCGAGGGACTTTGAAACAATTAGATCTTCCATGCACGTAGTTTATGGTATCATCAGGGAGGCTTCTGTGTGAGCCACACACATGTCCTACCTTCTCGAGCAATATACCATATACAGGGTGTTACAGAATCGACCATCGTGGAAAAATACATTCGTTCAACTTTCTTGGATAATCTGCAATCGGTTGTAGGAGAACTTACGTGCTTATTTAACTTCCTGAAAGCACGAAATATCCATTAAATACTAATTTAATATTATTATCTTTTTATTTAATAAATATTTGTAATATAATATTTTTATTAAATATTTATTCGATATATTTTAAATATTTTAAATAAAATATTTCACTTATAATATTCATTAAATATTTACTTTTCAATCAATAGAAAATATCAAATCTCCAATATTTAGAAAATATTCATTAAATATTTTCGGCTACGGCGCATGTGCGTGTGACCTCGAGCGACCAATGGGATAATAGCAAGCCGGCCTGAGGCGACCCATTTGCCGGCATCCATTCCACCTGTGACTTTCACTATGATAGCGTGCTTCCTGTGTACCTCCGAATGGTTCATTATTTGAGTGTTCTTTTGTGGAAAAGAATAAGTATTCGATAATTACTTAATTTATCTGACTAGTAAATATTATTGTGCCAGCTGAGTATGAAGGTATTCACAAGACCATAAATAACTAGCCTTGAAGTGTAACAATTATTTGGTATTGGTGGATTTATCTGAGAATGGATACAAAAATTATGTTGATAACATCCCAATGAAAATACATATAATCGCAACTTGATCGAGATACATCAAAAATGCTTTTTATAATATCTCAATTATTATTATTATTTTTGTCGTAGTGCGTTCAAAAATTTTAACAGTCTAAAATACTAGACTTTTGTCCCTTGAATTATAATATAAAATCACAAAACAGTTAGAGTTAAGTTAGCTCACTTACTAAAAAAAAGTTACATTTCAACAAAATCAATAAGTGGTCTATTTTCAAAAAGTTAGTCAGAGGATCAAGTTGTGCCCATGGACATTTTTCATCAAGATATCTAAAATAACATACGAAATTTTCTTAAATATTAACCAAATCTCGAACTATCATGGGCAGAAAATGTGGGATCCTTTTAGGTGTATTATAGAGCTGCTTTTCAGTGACCCCGTTGAGTTACGCGGAGTAACTCACCATGCTCTGCACCAATATTGTTCCACTGCATTTTATATTCCCATAAATACACTGTAAGTAAGTTTGTTTTTTTTTTCAGAGAAGTGGACTTGCAAGATGCAGGAGAGGCTTAGACTGCTTTTTAAATAATATCTTTCTAGCGAATTAATCCATTATAGGTATCTAGAATGGATTTTCTTTATAAACCCAATTTTATATAAGCATTCCTACAGGTTTTGCTAAAATAACCAATGAAGAATTTTCTATATATGTACACTGAAAATATGTATCAGGTTAATGCTTGAAAATCCATACATATTTACGAAACATATTAGATATTTCATCAAATTATAAAATTGATATTTAAAAATCTTTCCTCATAAGTTTCTAAATATTTGGAAAACATATGGCAAAAATGTATGAATTATATATACTACAAATATCTATAATGAGTATTTTATAAATATATAAGAAATATATTTATTAAATATAAAAAAATCTTTGCTAAACTCTGCTTTTCAAAAAGTTTTGGGGGCAAATACACTTTCACTCTCTTGTCGATGATCGCCCCCCTTGATAAAAATGCCTGCGGACGCCCATGCACTGAACGTGGACAGGTATTTCGTGGTGTTATTTAAAGTGGGAGGAATCTAGTAACTTTTATGACATGTTTATCCAGAATACGCATCTACCTTTGATGAAGTATTTTTAGAAAAAAAGCATCTTGGTAAAAACTGGTCTTACGAGGAGGGAAAAGAATTTAGGCGCCACTATCGCAAAAGACTATCGTGTAGCACATTCTCGTAGAAGGCTATTGTCAACATTTCAGCCGTAGTTTTGTTATGACAGCGTGAGGGAGCGAAAAAGCAATATCGGTCGATGATTCGATTCTTGTTTTTGGAAGTGAAATCGCGGAGCGAAATCAAAGAGCGCTAGGATGATGCGTACGGTGACTCTTCTCCTTCGATGGCGACCGTTAAAAATTGGTTTAACGCGTTTAAGCGCAATGCGAAGGAGTTTCTGAGTCGCTTCGTGACCGTCGACGAAACATATGGATCGACTGGTACACACCATCAGAGACCAAGGAACAGTCGAAACAGCTGACTTTATACGGAGAATGTGCTCCGAAGAAGGCAAAGACTGTCCTATCGGCCGGAAAGGTGATGGCCACCGTTTTCTGGAGAAAGGCAAAACGAGTCACAGGGCTCTACTATGCCGAATTATTGGACTTATCTGACGTAGAATTACAAAAAAAAAACGGCAAAGAAAAAAGTGCTCTTCCACCACGACAACGCACAGGCCCACACCGCCGCCGTGGCCACGGCAAATTGGTCGAATTAGGCTACGAACTGCCGCCCCATCCACCGTATTCTCCAGATTTGGCCCCGTGCGACTTCTTTTTGTTTCCAAACTTGAAAAAGTCACTCGCCGGGAAGAAATTTGAGTCGAATGAGGAGGTTAGCGCCGCCACGTAGGCATACTTTGCAAACCCCCAGAAAACGTATTTTTCAGACGTGTTAAAGAAGTTGTAACATCGTTGGGTCAAGTGAAACGAGCTAAAAGGAAATTCTGTAGTGAAATAAATCACCACTTTTCCAAAACTTTCGTTTTTCTTTTGTAGGTTAAGTACTTATCAGACCGCCCTCGTAAGTGGATTCTGCACTGACCGACTCATGTATATACGCAAGAGCTATTCGAAACCTAAGTATTTTAAATAACTATAGATACAATGAAAATGCTCTTTTTATATCCAATACCTTTTTTGGAATGGTTAGAAAAAATGTAGACTTGATTGTTGGATGTTTGCAACCTACTGATTTGTTTATGGCATAATATAGTTTTCAATTCGCTCAAAATATTTCATTTTTAATTTCATAAACTTTTGCGAATTGAAAACACTCCTTTACCCTCCGATATTAAAATCATTTTGTTTTTTTACTCCTTCTGTATTTTGTTGACAAAAACAATTTGCCCCCCAATAAACTTTTTTTAACTACGCCACTAGGTAGGCTCACATCGTCCTTGGAACAAAAGTGCTAAAGATAACATGGCCACGCAAGACAAGTATTGAAATATACTCTACTAGACTCTAGAAGACTATCCATAGCGAAATTTTTCTCGAAATCGTTGCACACCGCTTGAATTATGCAAATGAAGATTGGAAAACTGTTGCTTTGACGTACTAAATGTCTTCGTAATTACGCCGGGATAGACATACGTTTTGGCAGTTGACCTTGTCATTCTTGTCACCTAGATTGCGGTATTGCCAGCTCATCGGACAATTGTGCTACCTCTGATATTTTGCTAGAGTATTATAAAAAACAAGTTTCGAATAAAATATTGAGGGTACCAATGGAGATATATAAAATTTGAGGCATAGCAATGTTTTCCAAAAAACTAAAAAAGCTGTTATTTACATTTTGCGTCGCCTGGCGCATATGCGGCAGAACGTTAATGTCTCTGAACACTTTTATAAATGCCCAGTTTTATAGGATAACATACTTTTTGAATATACTTTTTCCAACAATTGAAAAAACAATGTTTTATTATATAAACATATTTATTAACCATTTGATCTAAAATTACATGATCATTAATAGAAGTACGATTTTCATTTTCTCTACTATTTATTAGGGGATTATGTTTTTTTAGTGACTGCATTCGCACTTGAGTGAAGAAAACCACAACCGTCTTTGCTAAGATTAATCATATGAGGTGAAGAAAAATCGAATCGTGCCACAATTCTGGCTTCATTTGTACAATCGAAAATCGCCAGCATACCACTAGTATTAACCTAAAAAAAGTAGCATTGAAGCAACGGTTTATACAAGGGTCATTTTTTTAGGTAAGAACCGTTTTGTAATCCAGTTAGAGAACTACTGAAAAAAAGTAGCTAAATCGAATAGAGCTCTGCACGGAACTGTGAACGCGTAGACATTCCGCAGCGCCGACGGTTGTCGAGAGACTGAAGCGTGTGAGTGCTGTACCTCGCTGCGGCGATACGATACGGTTGGATAGTACAGCCACGCCCCTTTCCAGGCCCACTCCGCGCGTCTGGTCCCGGTCAACGTAAAGCTGCAGTCTCTCTACAACCGTTGGTGCAGCGCAATGTCTACGGGTTCACAGCTCCGTGTAGAGCTCTATTCGGTTTAGCGATTTTTTTCAGTAGAGGTGTTCACTATAGGGTTCTCGACTGCTTCTCAGTGGTGTTTTAGTGTTGTGACATGGGTGTCAAGTGGAAATTAGGTCTTCTTCCAACTCTTCTGAGGGAAACAGGATATATGTGCAGCAAACGGTGAGCCTTGCATTCTCATCTACTTGTGTGTTAGGGTTGAGATATTTTTTTAAATTAATTGCGCACATTGAGCGATTAGTCATATACTGAGGTATTTAGGAAAAACTAAAATTTGGCCAACTCGTTTTTATTTTTATCTGACATTTTAAGAAATGTCAAAAAAAAAATAATGTCACTATTTAGGCACTACATAATGGTGTTCTTTTAAAAGTACTACCCTGTATCTAATAGCATCTTTTTCTACGACTTCAATGATGTATCACGTTACATTTGTTTTTTAAGTTATAAACAAACGTGTTTTTTTATATTTTTTTCATTTTATTTAAGTAGGCGTTGCAAACAAATGCTTGTTGTAAGATTGTGTGATTACTGAATTTAACCTAGTCTGATCCTCATCTTGCCCACCCTGTAATACATCAATATAATCAATACATAAGCGTGCACTAATCTAACGTTCTTCTAGCAAGGCATCGAACAAAAGACTATTTTTAGTCCACGAATTGGTGATAGAAAATAGCAGAGGTGGCAAAATCGGCCGTTGAACCGGCAACGCTGCAATGCAGGTGACAAGAATGACAAGGTTAACTTTCAAAACGTGTCTATCCCGGGGTATCAACAGCTTTGCAGCGATTTCGAGAAAAATTCAGCTACGAATAGTTTTTTAGAGTCTAGTAGAGTATATTTCTATCGTTGTCTTGCGTGGCCATGTTATCTTTACTCGGGCCGGTTTTAGTACTATAATTAAATGATCAGACCATTTTTCGAGAAGTTATTAATAGTATTGATGGAATTTTTCTAGAGAATAACGGGAATTCGGGAACAAGAATATTTTTCAAAGTAATGCTTATCATAATGCTTCAAAAAGACCATCTAATAATATCTAATTATCCACATAATAAAACTGTTCTGTGATTTTGTCCTTTTTAAATTCGAATTTCGTGTCCCGTGGTTGCCTGTCAGTGTCACGTTTTGGGGTTATATTATTGTTAAAAAAGATAAACCACTATATAATTGTCATAATTTGCATAATTTATCAGTGTTAAATGGATTCGAATAAAACGCAAACATTCATTTTAAGCGTCAATGATTTTGGTCAGAAGATATGTACGTCACAGTCGGAGCCAAACAAGAAGTGAGGTTATCTTATCAAAAATCAGGAATTTTACAACAAATGAACATAACTTTCAGGTATATTCTGGACGACGAAGGTAACATGACCGAATATCAACCAGAGACATCAATTTGCGCCGTTAAGTTGGACAGTCAAGGCAATATTAGTGAAGAGAGCAATGATACTACGAACACAGAGGAGAATGAGAACTCACAATTAGCAGACACTACACATCTAGGTATGCATTTTATACTGCACATAAGCTACTTTTTTATTGAATAAAGAAGGCGATATCCCAAGATCACAGCCTTAGGTTCCATTAGGCCCCTTGCAGCATCTTTAAAAGTATTTGGTCATTTGGTGTTACTTGAGGTTGACCATCCTTATTTTTTTCAACAGTCTGTTTGAAGGAGTATGCATAATACTAACTTGTCGTCTGATTGTGTGTTTTTGAGATAAGAATAACTTGTATACACATTCTGGTTATTACATTTATATTTCTCTACAATAGTTCAGACGCTGCAAATATTAGGTAAATTAGGTTTTCTAAACTTTGTGTTACTAGGAAAAAGGGATTGGATGCAATACATTGTTGAATTAAGTAACACCACATTTAAAGAAATTTTTATTTTTTTTTGTTAAACAGGCATTATGAATGCTTTGGATGGTGTGGCAGAGTTTGAAGAAAACCTGATGAATGAGCTTGATTCAGACTTTATGAACATGGTGCCAAACCCACAATCTCAATATATAATGCAGCATATGGACATCAGAGAACCACTAACAAAGCTGAAAAAACTCATTGAGCATCGACTTGGTGTTGGATTACAAGGATATATCTTTGCACTGCAGGGTGTACAAATGGTAGTGATTTTAATACCACAATTTAGGTTCATGTGATTAGAAGAGGGTGACTGTTTGAAAAACTGCTTACATCTATTTCAAATCAAGAATAGTTGAGAACTTTTGGTTGACCTGCCTACCTAGTTTATTGTTAAGCTTATTTGATCATCTTTCTGCCTTCACCTCTGTCAAGGCAGTAAAAAATTTCTAAAATGAGCCATTATGTTGTGTGACGTGTCTGCGAATACCAAAAGCTTGCCAACTTTTGGCCTGATATCGTTTTTAAATAATAGTACTATTCGTCCCCTACTGAGCGAGGGCCGTGGCAAATGCTTGTTCCGGGAAGTCGTTGTATCCAGTATACAACTTCTTCCCGTCCAAGTGATTGCGCACGCGTTAAGGAATACCTCAGTACCGATTGCCGGGTGGCGGTACAAGTCCGCCAACGGGCCACTTTAGGTCTATTTAACATCACTAATACGTAAAAAGAAGGTGGTAGACAAGGACCAGTCGACCGAGGCAGTACCACCCGGTAGCTTTTCCCAGGGTGTCTTATAAATGTCCGCATGTTTCCACACCTAAGCTATGCAGTCGGTTATCTACCAAAACAAAGAAATTAATGATGATGGATCCCTCGAGCACTAAAAACTCCGGACGTAAACTCACTCCACTCTCGGAATGTCCGGGTGGAGGGTGGGCTCGAGGGAACAACATCGAAGATAAAATTTGTTTTTCGAACATCTGCGGGATCAACAGCAACATTGATGCTGTTCATCACTACCTGCAATCCAATCGTCCCGCCGTGCTTTTCTTGGCGGAGACAAAAATCTCAGAGGCTGCACCGATTAACCATCTCAACTTCCCAAACTACGAGGTGCACTCCAATCTGAGAAAGAACGGGGGAGTTGTGGCTTTTGTCCGCAGCAGTCTTTCCTGCTCCAGGGATCTTTCTTTGGAATCAGACCGGAAGGACATTCTGTGGCTTCGCCTCAACTCCAAAACATCACCCAAATTTATTTGCTGCCTTTATCGCTCTCCCTCGAACCATAACTGGGATGACCTACTCGAATACCTCGCCGTCCAGATCGACTTCCTGAACATCAATCACCCCGCTTCAGAGGTAGTTCTTCTCGGTGATTTCAATGCCCATAATGAGCTTTGGTTGGGCTCAAATAAGACCGATGCAGCAGGTCGTGCAGTCGAAGCGTTCGCTCTTACTCAAGGGCTGACCCAGCTGGTGACGAGCCCTACTTTTTTCCCCCGCGTCTCGTCACACGCCAGTAGCCTGCTGGATCTCTTTCTGACCACGCATCCTGCCCCTTACAGCACTGCCGTCCTGTCCCCCCTGGGTAACTCAGATCACGGTGTTGTGGAGGTTAGGTTTCGGTCAGAAGCCGCTGTGGCCGCAGAAACTCGGACAGGCCGCAAAACTTGGCATTACGGACATGCCGACTGGGAAGGGCTCAGAGACTTCTTCTCTAGCTTTCCTTGGAGAGATGTCTGTTTCACTGACGCGGATGCGTCGACTGTCTGTTCTTCAATAACCGAAATTATCCACGTCGGAATGGAGGAATACATCCCTCACACAGTGAAAGTTCCTAAACCAGGGTCCAACGGCTGGTTCAACAAATCGTGTGACACTGCTCGCCAGCAGAAGATCAAGGCCCACAGAACCTACTTACAAAACCCCACTGTAGAGAACAGACAAGCCGATGTCGAGTCCAGAAACAAATATAACGAAGCGGTTCGCAATGCCAAAACCCAGCATGATATAAAAGTTAGGCACAGGGTAATGTCGCAGCGCAATGGCAGTCGGTCTTTCTGGACGCTGGCCAAGCAGATTGAAAAGAACTTCTCACACAGTAGTCTTCCACCACTTACGTGTCAGGATGGAACTATTGTATTCGACTCAAAGGCCAAGGCGGAAGTGCTAGCCAAGATCTTTGCTGCCAACTCCACCATGGACGTCCCCACCAACGCCCAAGTGCCGTCAATTCAAAGGGTTCCCCACACTATGCGGGAGGTAACATTCAGGCATAAGACCGTAAGACGAGTGCTCTTGTCGCTCGACATCAACAAAGCTTCTGGTCTGGACTTGATTCCTGCCATTGTACTGAAGAGATGTGCAGCTGAGCTTGCTCCAGTTCTTTCGCGTCTCTTCCAGATATCTTATGAATCCGGCACCTTCCCAGAAAACTGGAAATTTGCTCATGTACAGCCCATCCCAAAAAAAGGATCTAAAACCGACCCTTACAACTACAGGCCTATAGCTCTGCTTTCTGTTATAAGTAAAGTGATGGAGAGGTGCATAAATCGCGAGCTTCTGGACTACCTCGAACGTCACAGCTTGATTAGCGACAGGCAGTACGGTTTCCGGAACCAACGATCCACAGGGGACCTCCTAGCTTACGTCACGCAACTGTGGAGTAAACTCATCCAGTCTCATGGTGAGGCTCATGTCGTTGCTCTTGACATCACGAAAGCGTTCGATCAGCTGTGGCACGCTGCCCTCTTGAGCAAACTTCCATCCTACGGCCTCCCAGAAAAGCTTTGCAGATGGGTGGCTGACTTTATCTCTGGCCGTAAGATATCCGTCGTAATTGACGGATTCTCCTCTTCATCCCACAACGTCAACGCGGGTGTTCCCCAGGGATCGGTCTTGGCTCCAACACTGTTTCTCTTACATATCAACGACCTCCTTTCCTGCACGATCAACCCAATCCACAGCTTCGCCGATGACAGCACTCTACATGCAGGAATTCAGAGTGACAAGCCGATCTCTGCCGCTGAGCTGGAAAAAAGAAGACTAGCGACGACTTCTTCTCTGACAAGAGACCTGGAGGCTATCAGTGCTTGGGGACGCAACAATCATGTACAGTTCAATGCTTCCAAAACACAGTACTGTACTTTGACGAACAAAAAGCGTCCTAGCGCTCATACAGTTTCGATGGACGGTCGAGTCCTACCAAAGAGCCATTCATTTCGGCTGGTCGGAGTCCAGATCACCGAGGACCTGATCTGGCACGAACACATCTCTTCAATAGCTGCAGCTGCTGGGAAAAAGCTATGCTATTTGTTTAGGGCTAAGAAGTACTTTTCTCCGCATGACCTTCTCACTCTGTACAAGGCCCAGATAAGGCCTAGCCTCGAGTATTGCTCACACATTTGGGGTGCTGCCGCCCCGACTACATTGTCCATGCTCGATGCTGTCAAGAGGAGGGCGGTCCGACTGATCGATGACTCTTCTCTAACAGACAGTCTCGGGACTCTTTCGCACCGGCGGGCCGTCGGCGATCTCGCTCTTTTCTATCGCTACACCTACCGGCTGTGCTCCTCAGAGCTCTCTTCCATGATGCCGCCGCGCGATGTGCCTGCCAGACAGACCCGCCTGACTTCGGCGTCCCATCCTAACCGTGTCAAACTTCGTACATCCAGAACTGGCCGATACGACCGCTCCTTTGTCCCGAGGGTGTCTAGATTGTGGAACAAACTACGGGAGGAAGCTTTTCCCAGTTCTACTAACCTTAAGCAGTTCAAAAATCGTATTAACAAAATTTCTTTGGGATCATCATAGCAGCCTCGGTGTTCCGGCATTTAGGCTTCTGCCTGCGCGGCTGTTTCGATATAAAAAAAAAAAAATTCAAGGTGTTGTAAAGCAAGGTTTCAACTTTAATTTAGACACTTGGCGACTTGGATATTATGATGTTTAACAGAGTTTTTATGCCTCCCCAACAATAACCCAAATCAAATTTGTTTAAACAATTTAAAAACATTTTTGGCCTGACAAATTTTTTCTGGTTTTTTGGATCATTCCGAACAAAAAAGGATTCCATTCATTTTTGTCTAAGTCTGACTATTTTCGAATTATAAGCAATTGCTTGAAGTTCGTTTTTAACGTTTCAGATAATAATTGTAATAATAACAACATTTATTCCCTAAATTAAAAAATTGTTCAAGAATGTTCAAATAAATATGAAAAATCTACAGAAGACATTGCCTGTGTGTGGATTATATAAGATCTTGCTAAAATCATATAATACATATCTATGTATATCTATAACAAATGTATTTACATACTTTTGAATTTTGCAGTTTTGGCTTTGTATATAGTTATGTCAGTACTTGATCACTTATGATAAAAGTATGGGAAAAATTGGGGGGTGGTGCATTGTAGGAGGGTGGGAGATGGTATACTTCAATTTTCTTTACGTTGGTATGTTTATACACCTCCAGCCGCGGTAATTCTACACACCTGCTAAACGTGTTTCATTTGTTATGGATTTCCCATACATTTATCCTTAAGGCTGGTTAGGTAGGGGTAGCACATTTTCTCATGGAGCTAAATCCTAAAAAGCCCCAAATTGGACAGAAAACATTCTAAATATCTAAATTTTAATTATATTGTACCTCTCTGACTAACTTGATTTATTTTTTTTGTTATACATGCTCGTAGCTAAGTTTTCCTAAGAGGGGCCAAACAGAACAGTGCAGTGCAGAGTCTACCTACTTTACGCCATTTTTTTGATTATATTTTTATGCAATCATGCTTTTGTAGTTGGAAGATCATATGAACCTGGTAGATCAATGTGTCCAAGGTGAAGGTATTGTACAAATTAATGTACAAGTACAAACTAACTTGAAAAGAATTAATATCATTGATGTCTTGAAACCTGCTGAAGACTATGTTCATACAGGTAAGAATTCTAAGAATATTTGTGTGGAACAAGATAAGCCTATAAGATTCATTGCTTAATTGCTTGGTTATTGTAGAAGATACAGAAACCGATAACAACTCGGAAAAGGATGATGACCAATCTGAGTCTAATAATTCAGAAAAAAGAAAAGCTATAGTTCAGTGGCAAGTAGATTCTGGTTATAAAAAGGATCAGGAAAGATTAAAAATACCTTCAGATCCAAAGGACTGGTGAGTTTTATGAAATTTTGAATGTAAGAATGGATTCATGCATGACTTTGTGTTACATGACAATGAGATTTATATCCCTCATCAATTAATATTGACAATGTTTGTCATACAACCCTTTTCAGGACCAAGACATGTATTTGGAGCTCTAAAAGTAAAGTCAGGAGTCAGGTGTTTGATATAATCTTTTTCTTTTAGGTCAGAATTTCATGTGAGGCATTGGTTGATATGGGCAGTGAGAACTTTCAATTTACCAAACATAAAATTGAGTGATTGGGATATGAATGGAGAAAGGTTGATGGAACTTACTATAGAGGAATTCAAAAAAATTTGCCCTAATGATTCCGGTGATATCTTTTGGACTCATTTGGAACTGCTAAGGAAGATGAAAGTTGTGGGTAAGAAGCATGTATCCTGTTATTTTTCATGATACTAAAATTAATATTCGTTATACTACATAATAGGTGTATAATACAATAATTAATTTATAAATACTCCAGAATATACAGTACTTTGGTTTCTAATGTTAACTAAGAAAAATGGCTTTCTGTGTGGCCAGGGCTGTGATATTTAAACTATGAAAAAGATACTTTAAAGGTTATATAAAATAAGAGTTCAGTTCCATCAATCTTGAAACCAGGGAATCGTATAGATTGATAGCTCTCAGAGCCTCAGGGTGCCAGTTGTATTTGGAAGCTAGACATTTTTAAATTCTTATGGTAGTGGGCCACAACCTCTGTTTTCATTGTTTATAATATTTGTTATTGTAAAGATATGACAGACAACAGAAAGTAGAAAAGAGGGAGAGTGGAAAAAACAGTTGACATAAAAATTGCCATTGAAATCCACAAACATATACTCACCATGATAAACACAGGAACTACAATCCTGATTTTAGTAGATCAAATCATGCTAGTTTTAAATTATCGTTTCTTGATATTCTTCGCATTTACACGAAAATAGGCAATGTTCCAAATAAAGCATGATTTTTTATAATATTTGGATGGTTTATTTCCACAATATGACGATTTTTTTTGCAGAACATTGAAATACCAAATACTGCATATTCACCAATATAAGAGACACATATAATGAGTCTATACTTCATAGAACATGTTCTAGAACCCCCTAGATAACCAAGCTAATATATTAGCTGTTTTATATCACATAGGATTTATCTGTTTTTCTTTTTTTAGCAACAAAGAAACTGGATTCTCCGAAAAGTATGAAGTCAGCACAGCTAAAGGTAAATCAGACAACTGAAGATACATTCATTTTTCCTAATTTCATTATACAATAATTTCAGAATTCAAATAAAAGAGACATGAAAGCATTCAAATATGCCACAGCAGTGAAGTATTTTGATGCAGTGCATTATGCTCAAAATGGCAACAAGACAGTACTACAATGCAGTAATGGACAAATACAACTGTGGCAGTTTCTTTTAGAGTTGCTGACTAGCAGAGAGTACAGTAGCATAATACAATGGATAGGTAAATAAAATTTAAAATTCTACATAACTATTTTCAGTGTTTTTCATTTATCAGCTTTTTTATACTGTTTTTTTAACATGCTCTATGATATGTCTTTGCATATATGTAACTTTAACTGATACGTCCTTACTTATCTGACCATTCTCATACTATCTGTACCAGACCTTGAACAAAAAATTATCTACCTATCTATCTCACATTCTAAATGTATCAGATACATATCCCTACTAATATTATAAACGAGAAGGCGTGGATGTTTGTTACTCCAAAATGGCTGAACGGATCTGAATGAAATTTGGTGCGTTTTGATCACTCTTTTTCGTTCAAAGAGACTTTACCTAAAGTATGATAAAAAACATTTATTTTTCAGGTAAGGAAGGGGAGTTTCGTCTGAACCACCCTGAACTTGTTGCACAGCTTTGGGGAGAACGTAAAAATAAACCAATGATGAATTATGAAAAGCTATCAAGAGCTCTCAGATACTACTATGATGGGGATATGATCAGCAAAGTTCATGGAAAAAGGTATGCAGCAATAATATTATTTGTCAATAGATCAGTATAGTCACAATATGACTAAGACTATTAGACTATTGCAAATAAAAAGTCACAGCTAGCATTTTTTTGTTAAAAAAGTTAAAAAGTCTAATTTTCCTATATCATTTTGAATATTTAAGCCCGAAATAACGTAGTAATTTTAGAATATTTTTCATAGAAAATCAGCTACATTTTTTTAGCAGATAAAATATAATCGCCTAGTGCCTTACCAAAATGAACTCGTTTTTGGTTAGGCATATTGGAATATTTTTGATGAAAAATCACCTTATCCAATATCCCAATATAAGTTCCGTTTCGGAATAGCCCAGGCATCTTAGAATATGTTCTAATAAAAAATTGTAGCTCAGATTTCTTTTGCAGAAAAGTTCACTTTTCCTATGCTATTTGGAATCATTTCTGAACATGTGCAAATACTCATAAAATGTTTTTATTATCGTAAATTCACTTATTGTGAGAATAATTGAAAACTTTTAAGTACGATGGTGCTGCTAGCTGCTACTAGCAGAATTGATTGAATTGTACCGTTTGTTCTTTTTTTCAGATTTGTCTATAAATTTGTGTGTGATTTGAAACAACTCTTGGGCTACAGTGCAGTAGAGCTGGCGAATTTGGTGAAAAACGGCAATCCTGCTGATAACTCCTGAAGCACCGTCATAAAATTGAATAACATTGTTTAATTCTTGTTGACTAATGATTAAGATAACATGCTGTGATATGTTTGATAATTATTAATAAAGTTGTACACTTTTCTAATACATCGCACTTTTATTTTCATGTTTTGTTGTGTTATCAGAAACCTAGTTTTTTGCAGTACTGTTCGCACAAAGATAAAATTGGCGTCAAGTCTATCCAAAAAACAGAAATTGCATCTAAACTTAATTAGGTATGTTCATGTTCACAGTACAGTATGATTTACAAGTCGTGACCAAAAATGAAAAATCATACACAGGACCGCATTTTAGTGGGGGTCTTCTATATAACATTTTTTCCTCGAGCGCTGCATTAAAAAGATACGGGGTGTTGAAGATTAGTATATCGTGAGCCTTTGACTCAAAACTACAGAAAACAAACCTACCATATTTTTGTTTCTGGATCAGAATAAGCTTCTTAATAAGAGAACTCCTAACCATCTATGAATTTTACACTCCTCAAAAAAATGAGCAGGAGTTTGAAATTTCGAAAAACGAAGTTTCAGTAATTTTAATTTTTTTTTCGCTATTTGTCCGTAGCTTCACCGCCACTGGTTCAAGTTTCAAAACCCACAAAGATTTGCTTGACATGGTTTTTCGTGATAGATATATTATGAAGCATCCAGAAAACACAATATCTCATTTTCAATTTTTTTACGATTACACTTGTCGCTAATTGGCGGGAGAAGTCAAAGTTAAAATAGAAAAAAAATGAATATGTCATCACGATTATTATATTTTTGAAGAAACCATACTTGTAATTAAAATTTTGTTTTTTTGCTATCTGGATTTAACAGGTTCAAATCAAGATGAACATATCCAGGATTTATAGGAAATTTAGAACTTAGATGAGCTTCAGGTTTTAAATTTCAACGTAAGCTTTGTTCCAACAAGAGATCCTACTAGTTTTGATACAGATAAAATAATTATTGTTAATTAAACTGCAGGTTACATCAAAAATCTTGGATATGCTATCACACCCTGTATAACAGGTCCAAGAATTAACTGACATATCGGGTATCTGTCAAAAATAGCCGTGTTTTTTCTTTTAATTCTTTAGGGCGTTAAAAAATTCTAAAGTCATGAACAACTCATATTTTAATTACATAAAATCCCGTAATCCTATTAAATTACTATCTAACATTTTGAGATACTATCGGAAAAACTCTCAAGATGGCAAAAATGTAAAAAAGCACCAGAGTGAACCGGTCATGCTAATGAATAAGGAAGGGTTTCTCGAAATGCAGAAAGTTGGAGAAAATCTACAACGTAAGAAAACTGTGGATGATGTTAAAATCACTCCAGGACTGAGCTTAAAAGTGTCGAGTGAAAGTGTCAAAAATACCTGGTCAAATGACAAACTGGGCAAAACTTCTAGTGGAATAAGTTTGACCAAGAAAAATAGTTACTTAGATTTGAGTTTGAAAGATAAATTGGTACAAATGCCTCTACGAGGGCTAGAAAACCGGAAAGAGATATCAAAGTCTCACTCATGTCCTTGGCAGAACTTCAATTTGGAAGAGAAACACATCTATCACAAAATCCGACCGGTGAATAATATTTCGCTGGAGCTTTACAAGAACAATAAAAAGTCGATTTTGAAAAGACCGAAGGTGCCCAAACCGCAGATAACAAGGTCTACCCTGATGGAGGTAAAATTCAACAAAGCGGCTGCAATGATGATCCACCCGAGCGCACGTCACAATGTGATGAGACAAGCTAGAATAAACTTGTCGACGAATACTAGGCACACAGTTGGTGATAATACTATTTTTAGGAAACCATCAAGTGACTTTCAGGTGCCTAAAGTGATTACTAATAGGAAGAAGAAATATTTTGAGGAAGATGGACGAGGACATTTTTGGTATATCAGCAAAAAGCCCAAAATTGTATAAAATGCGATACTTTCTGGGCGAAAATAAAAAAAATTGGGTGAAATTGGGTATTTTTTATATTGATACATGGTGTTCGGTAGGTCGATACCAAGCTTTCAAAAGGTGATAGTACACCCCATATGGATTACATTTAGCCACATTTATGAATATCTTAGTGAAATCGTTTTGTGAAATCTTGGAAAAAAGCCCGAAAGTCATGTGATGAATCATCGCTTGTTAATAATGAAGAGCAACCTATTTGTTCTCTTATTTTTATCACTTATCTTGATATCCGAGTGTTTCAAATTCATTTTTTCTTGACTTTATTTGTAGTGGGATTTTAAAATAAATTCCAACTTTTTTTCCTCTACAAAATCGCATAATTAGAATTTCAATATGAAGTCTTTTGTCCTCCAGCAGTACATTTATTTTTTTAAAGGCGCTATATTGGATTTTTGCACATGAGAATAAAGTTCAGTTCTGGTTTCAAAAATGTATATGTCATACATTGACATTGTCAAACCTTAGTTATTTCAAAAAACCACAATTTCCTGGGTAGGTCTTGAAATTATCAGATAGTCATTTGTTTCGTATACCATATCTCAAATTGATCATAGTAACAGAGTTTGGAAGACCAAGAAGAATAGAAATAAACCGAGTAGTGAACAATGTACAGAGAACACTCCACTATACCTTTTTATTTCCTTATAATTTTCATTCCAATAACAAACTCATAACGACTAAGGAAATATATCGCTAAATTAAGGACTGAAAAATCCATTTAAATATACAAAATTCCAATATAGCGTCCATATGAAAAAAGAATAGAGGTAAATAAATAAAATCGACAGCAATCACTTGACTCAGGGCCTGCTTCAGAATTTTCTGCGCCCAGAGGCAAAAGATGAAATGTATGCCCCCCTCCCATTAATTGAGAACCGATACTGGTATTACGTATCTTGAAAAGTGACATTATGTCGATTTTTTTTTGATATCGTAATGGTTTTTTGTGACATTGGGTAGGGTATTCTACAAGATGTTAACTTAGCACTAGCTGATAGACACTTGTGGACTCGTTTTGTAGTTGTATGTGTTGCCTAGACGTCATGATGCTTCAGTTATCAATGTTTGGCTCTGATGTGATGTAAAATCTGCTTCAAAGATGGCATTACTGGAGGTCTAAGCTGTAAGTCGTATACTGCAGATAGAAGGAAACGGCCAATGCATAGGTGCATAGTGAGGATGTGTGTGCTAATAATATGTGTTGATGATAATTCCATCGGAATCTTGTCTCAAATACACTTACTTGAGATTCAAAGCTAGAAATTAGTTGCAACCCGGCTGGAAGACGTTTCCAGATCGATGGATTGGTAGAAGAGGTGCCATTGAATGGCCTCCAAGATCGCCAGATTTATCACCTTTGGATTTCTTTATGTGGGGTCATTTAAAAAGCAAATTCTATGCTACTCAAGATCATTAGAAGACCTGCGACAAAGAATTGTGAATGAGTGCCTTCAAATTACTCCTCAAATATTGCAAAATGTGCAGAAACGTTTTGACCAAAATCTTTATTATTGCATGGAGAGTCATGATGGCTATTTTCAATATTTACTTGCCTAACGGGTCAGTTCATTCTTCATTTTTAAATTACTTTGCTGCCAAATGTATTGATCTCCACTAATGATGATGTATTAGTTTTATTTAAGCTTTAAATCAATAAATCTTCAAAACTACTTTATATCATTATAAAGGGACCTTTAAAATAAGGTATCACTCGACCCCCCTTTCCATTTAAGATTTCGGGGGTGGTGTCACCCCCGCTTAGGGGGCTGCACGTGCTAACGTGATTTTTTGCCAAACTTGTGTCCCCCTCGAAAACAAAATCGACGGGTCTGAGCGTTTTTCAAAAAAAAACTGAGCTGCCAGTAAATGCGTCTGTTTCGTTTTCGATGCGCCACCCTGTATATACGCATCCAACCTTGATAATTCTATGTACCTCTTAGACCTATTTCATACATTATAGATTTACCACTTAGATACACAGTGGTACATTGGTAAAAAATAACAATATAAATAACAATATAAGTGATATGTATTGTATAAAAATATGCATAAAAGTCCGGTTGGTCGGTAATTGTTCCACTTAACTCTTTTGTTATAAATATTCGTAGCTGACTTCTTTTACAGAGTCTAACATGTATCGATGTTTTAAAGCCTGATGACAGAGTGGCGTGGGCAGTGCAGAGTCAGCCTACTTGACGCCATTTTTTATACTCTTTAGAACTGATAGCCATATTCAAGATCAGTCCTATATTATCTCGATACAATGCGTTTTATTGGCTTTAACAACGGAAGACAAATCAATTTGGAATGTAAAATATTCGTAGTAAATCTAAAATATCCAAACCTATCTAACTCGTCCGAAATAAAGAACCTTAAAATTTCGGTGGTAGCGAGCACCCAATATATACCTAGAGTACTTCAGTCTAGACCACTTATAATATAGGATCATGTAAGCAAAACAACTGTTCCAGCATTCATCGCAATTCACCGTCTTTGTCACTGTCAAAGTTCATCATGTTTTTCTCACATCTTCAAAATTAAAAAGTACGTCAGTCAATATGTATAAATTAATATGTAGGAGTATTAACAAATCCAACAAGTCCTTAACAAAGTTCACTGACATTTATAAGAAAGTTAGCAAGAATCAGCATCATGCTTATCTCACCTCAGCTGCTAAAGGGTATGATGGAGAAGAAAAAGATAGATCTGCTGGAAGATTGGCCGAACTAAAAAGTGGAACATCATTCTCTGGGCGAGCGAAAATCACTTTCAAAACATTGCTGTTCCCTAAAAGGACTGGAGGACAATTAGGTAAACTTACAACTAAAAGTTTTTACAGTACCGGTCACAAACCTAAGGATGCTCCTCCCAAAAAATATTTCAAAGACAAGTTCGCATATTGTATGTATAAAAATGCTATGGAACAATGCGACAAAATAAGAACACACTCTCCAACTCCTGGGAACACCATAAACTGGAACGCACAATCAGTGAAGCCACTGTTCATTGAGGAAGAACGAAGGCTTAGCAAAAAACCGTCAAAACCGAAGTATGATGGCGCGACCAATAAACCAGCTAAACCAAAAATTGTCACCGAGAAGTACGTTATCCATAAAAAAACAAAAAAAGGGTTTCCTGCTACAACTGTAAAAATCGGAAACAAAACTAAAATCATCTATCCAGTCAAGAGACTGCAATATACTCTTAACCAACAAACTAGAACAACTCCAGTAAAGCGTGAACCTGCAGAAACAGCCAAAAAAGGCGAAATGTACCGAGTCAATCAATACAGTCACACCGTAGAGTTTATACCGAAAAAAATCGATTCAACAGAGGAGGAATTGAACAGCGCCACTTTGTACAAGAAGTATTACGGCAGAAGAGGAGGCAACTCTGGAGATTCAGGAAGTCAAGCATCAAGAGGCGGAAGCTCAGGAGGTGGAAGTAAGAGGTTGAAGGTCGACGATGATGCAGGGTA
The DNA here is from genome assembly GCA_963669975.1 of Acanthoscelides obtectus. NCBI lineage: Eukaryota > Metazoa > Arthropoda > Insecta > Coleoptera > Chrysomelidae > Acanthoscelides > Acanthoscelides obtectus. The sequence continues at coordinate 31,365,403 of CAVLJG010000007.1, read as the reverse complement.
CGATGTAAGTGGTTTTACCGACCCGAAGGTTGGAGCACCTGGTACTCCCAATCCAGGTAGTTCTTCGCATGGTCGAACGGGAGGAAATTCAATAAGGATGAAGACGCCTGGGACAGCACACAGTTCAGCAGTTGTAAGTATTGCAAAATTATACTTGTTACATTACTAGTAGGCTTTATTTTGTTGTATCAGCGTACTTTTGAGTCCCGCTGGAGTGAGTTTGTCAATCACTTGGTAATGTAATACCGTACACGGAATGTTAATTGGCAGATGAAATTTCACTCTGAAATACGGAATAATTTTATTTTCAGAACTCCAAAATTATTACCGAGGGATGTAATGACACTTGATATCAGCCCACCAAATTCTAACCATGCTTTGTGCCACCATTTTTTTCATTATAAGAAACGCTATGGATACGTTTATGGTGGAAAATACTTATTTCCCAAGGTTTTGAGCACGGGAAGAAAAGTCCAATTTTGACGTTCCAGAAGGTTTATTTTGTTCTATTTACGAACGCATGCTATTATGTAAAAGACCTAAAAAACGTCGGAAAAGGACGAGGAAATGTCATCTTGCAGTCTAGGTAGTTGCTGTTCACTGACGTTTAAGCAACACGTACTGCTACAAAATGGATTCACGAGTGCAAAAAGGCTTGCGCTAAGTTAACATATTTTAACCTACGTTATGTCACAAAAAATCTTCGAAATGTCAAAAAAACCGACGGGTATTACGCATATTGAAAAGTGACATTAGGTCGGTGTTTTGATATATCTAGGTTCTTTTTGATATTACGTAGGTTTTCTACAGGATGTTAACTTAGCACTAGCTGATGGGCACTTGTGGAATCGTTTTGTGGTTGTACGTGTTGCCTAAATGTCATGATGCCCCAGTTATCAATGTTTGGCTCTGATGTAATGTAAGGTCTGCTTCAGAGTTGGCATTATGCGAGGTCTAAGCTGTAAGCTGTATACTACTGGATGGAAACAGCAGTGCATAGGTGCATAGTGAAGATTTGTGTGCTAATAATATGTGTTCATAATAATTCCATTGGTTTTTTTGTGTCAAATACGTTTACTTGAGATTCAAAGCTAGAAATTAGTTGCGCATCCACTTTTTCTTATTCATTCTCGAAATTACATAGGTACGCAAATTTGCTGAATTTCAAAAATGAGAGAGATAAGAAAAGACAATCCCTGGTTGGTGAAGTGACAGGTGAGAAAATGCTACACACAGGAATATTAATGAAAGTGAAAAGGTTTTTTTACTTCCAGCCATTTGAATTTTATAGATTTTGCAATATGAATAGAAAATAAAAATCAGCGCCTAGATGTAAGGCACTGCGAAAATGTTTAGAGTGTGATGCATCGTTCCTAATTTTTCTGTGATGTGGTTTAATTGCATTCAACGCGGGCGCGGTGCGGATTTCCCGTAATGCACCTCAAAGTTTTTTTAAGCACAGAAAAAACGGTAAAAATCTTAATTTATAACTTTGAACATAACCTGTCTTCAGAAAGGACAACATACAAATAACCCGTCGGGCACAGCTAATAGATATACTTCATTGGCAGCATATTCAGTAATAGTTTTCTCACATAGCAAATATCACTAATTTTATACACATGCAGACCAATACACATAAGCATCCAGATGCGATCTTGCTATTCAACCAACTTTCTTCTCAGAGGTAAAAGCTACAGACACAGTCCACTGAGCCTCACAAAACGTATGCAACCAATAATGCGTGTATTTTAGTTGCGTGATTCCTCCATAGATGGACGTTCACAACGATCCTAGTGAGCAAACGTGTAATGAACTATTTGCACCCTAAAGTTTACCTACTCTACAAGATGACACTTTCTTGTTTTTTTTTTCACGTTTTATAGGTTACTTACATTATAGCCGTGCCGTATGTTCCAAGTTATAGACGGATTAGGGATTAGCGTACAGACAGTCAGACCGACGGAAATGACTGACAGGATTTTTGATGATGCGAAAAACATGCGCAACAAATCTCCAGCTTTGAATCTTAAGTAAGTGTATTTGACACAAGAAACCACTGGAATTATTATCAACACATATACTAAGTGACATATAAATCCGAACACCCAGTTTAAATGGTTTTATTTTAATAAAAGTTGGTGAATGTATTTATCTTACTGTAAATAACAAGTGAAAAAATTTTCAGCCTTATCAGTTGGACATTCCGGTTTTTATACTGCTTTTTTTTAATTCACTAACGCTCTAAAAATGAATGTTTCAGCCGCAGTAAAGAATCAACGTTGGCGGATTTTGGTTCTTGACATCCTTTACGATCGGTTACGATGCCTAGAGTACGGAGACCTGTACGATTTCGTCAACTTAGTGAGTTTGATAGGGGCCGTATAGTGGGACTTCGGGAAGCTGGACTTTCTTTTCGGGCAATTGCAGTTAGAGTGCAAAGAAGTGTAGACACTGTGGTTAGGTGTTGTCAGGCATGGCTTCGAGAAGGCCGTACGCAAAGAGCAAGGGGCACTGGACGCCGCCGTAGAACAACAGACCGTGAAGATCGCCGCCTAAGATTATTGGCCTTAAGGGACCGTTTCTCCACTACCAGGTCCATTGCAAATGAATGGTTTGCAGAACACGGAAGACCTATTGGCATTCGAAGTGTTTACCGACGAATGAGAAGTTTTGGCTTGTTTTCATACCGGCCACACTGGGTCCTCCCTTTAACTTGAGAACACCGACGTAATCGCCTTGAGTGGTGCAGACAACGGTCACTCTGGGATCAGGAATAGAACAGTATTGTCTTTAGTGACGAGTCTCGATTTTGTTTAGGCATGCACGATGGTCGTGCCAGGGTTAGAAGGCGACGTGGTAAAAGGAGGAATCTAAAGTTTTTTGTTGAAAGACATGTTCATCACACTGTTGGAGTTATGGTTTGGGGTGCTTTAGCTTATGGTTCCAGGTCACCTTTAATCTTCATCAGAGGTAACATGAGCGCGCAGCGTTATATCCACGGAGTTCTAGAACCCCATCTTTTACCCTATCTTGACACCCTGGCAGATCCAACTTTCCAACAAGATAATGCCCGACCACATGTTGCAAGAGTCACAATAGACTTCTTTCAACATAATGATGTCACATTGTTACCATGGCCACCAAGATCTCCCGACTTATCCCCAATTGAGCACGTGTGGGATATGATGGGTAGGAGATTGCTCAATTTGCAACGTCCTCCTCAGACTCTAGAAGCACTTCGAGAGGAGTTGGTGGTTGCCTGGAATGAGATACCACAGGAGGACATTGACCACCTGATCAGAAGCATGCCTAGGCGCGTTGGAGAATGCGTAGCACATCAGGGTGCATCCACACATTATTAAAGGTCAAAGGGCTTTAAAGCAGTGCAATCATTTTGAAATTTTTATCATTTACTTATTATGCTTCATTAAGTACTTATACAAAATTTTATTAAAATAAAACCATTTAAACTGGGTGTTCGGATTTATATGTCACTTAGTATATTATTAGCAGGCTAATTTTTAGAATGCAGCTATGCACTGCCGTTTCCATCCAGCTATAGTATACAACTTACAGCTTAGAACTCCAATGATGCAATCTTTGAAGCAGATCTGACATCACATCAGAGCCAAACAACGATAGCTGAAGCAAGATGACCTTTAGGCAACACGTAAAACTATAAAACGTGTTCACAAGTCACCATCAGCTAGTGCTAAGAGTACATCTTGTAGAAAAACCTAGATAATGTCACAAAAAATGTTCAAAATGTCATTCAATACAGTGCCTTATTTCATAAATAAATAGAGTATTGATAATTGTTCCAACTTATTAGATAAGAAAACGTGTTTGCACTTTGTTTTTGATACCTAAGCAATTCATTCGAAATAAGATATTAAAAAATTGCGATATCCCTTATGTCAATACATTTTGAGGGCATTCAAATCTAATCGTCTGGGGTGCATCCGCTTGAAAAGTTATTCTGATTCGTTTTGTATAATTCTATTCAAAAAGGACCGCTTTTAACAAATTTCTGTCACCAGACACAAAGTTGCGTCAAAAATTAATTGTTTAATTAATTTTTCAAACATTCCGAAAAAATGGTTTGCTTCGATCAAAAATATTTTTTAAGGTTTTGGAACCATTCTAAACAAAAAGGCTCTATATACTTTTATGACAGTTTTTGAAATATAAACGATGTATTATTTGAAGTGCAAATGAGCCATTTTTGACCACGAAATGGAAAAATGAAAATTCTAATTTCAAAATTTCTGAATAATCTTCAAACCTCTGTCAAGAAATCCCTGAAGTCATTCCAGGAGGTAATGTTATAAATGTATATTCTCTGTGAGCGGAAGAGAGTTGCAGCACAGCGGCGGCTGCCAGCCGCGGCCAAACTCGTGTTGGAAAAAGGTTTAACAGAATATTGTGCGTATTTATCGTGGAGATATCAACGGCAGACGAGACAAGAAACCCCTTTCTATGTATACATAGTGTATTTACACCCAAGATAGAATGGATGCGTGATTGCCAACAGCAAGGACGACATACAGGGCCGCATTCAGGGCTACCTCCTAATGATGGACTACCACCAACGTGTTGTAAAACAAAGATGACAGTATTTAACAGAAACTTAACAAATTACTCAAATACACTTAACAACAACAGCAACAACCAAGCAAGGTGAATACGAAAACACGAACACGCAGTGATACACGCGACGGACGGTGGCCTGAGTGCAACTCTGCCTGCCTTGCCCCTGCCCCGCGCATTATTCCGCCAGGCGGCCGCTTGAAATTTAATGGCGAATTGACCAATAAGAGGCGTTGTCCCCAACTGTTACCGAGAGATCACGCGCTAACTGTTATTATTTACATCTCATCTTGAATTTGGATTCAGTTTAAAACTATGGCAAATATTTCTGTTTTTACTTATCCAGTCATGATTATTGTTGCAATTTGTTAGACACGAAAACGTGTTTGCATTTCGTTTTTGATAAAAAATTCATTCGAATGCGGAAATAAAATCATACAATAATTGCGATATCGCTTATGTCAATACATTTTGAGGGCACTTCAAATCTAATCGTCAGGGGTGCGTTTTAAAACTATGCATTTTCAATGAATCAATTCAGTTGCACACTTTGCAATTCTCTCCTTTTTGACTTGAAGCCCGAACTTTTCAGAAAGAAGATGTCTTAATACAGAAACACCCCAAAATAAGAAAAGCAACGAAATACGGAAAGATGGATATCAACAAGAAGTACAATATTTTACTCAAGATGCATCAGAACAAAAAGAAGTTAGGTTACCACGTTGTTAAATCGAATGAGAGAAAAGGTAACATGATAGCATTTATTCAGTTGTTCGTTAGTTGATGTCCATTTACTACACTCGTACTAGGTCGGTTATTTCCAACAAGCAATTTCTGACTCACAAAAAATAATAGAACTCCCAGATTTTCATCCATATGAAGTCACATAGAGGGTGGCGCATCGAAAACGAAACAGATGCATTTACTGGCAGCTCAGTTTTTTTTTTGGAAAAACGCTCAGACCCGTCGATTTTGTTTTCGAGGGGGACATAAGTTTGGCAAAAAATCACGTTAACACGTGCAGCCCCCTGGGCGGGGGTGACACCAACCCTAAAATCTTAAATGGAAAGGGGGGTCGAGTGATACCTTATTTTAAAGGTCTCTCAATTCCCTTTATAATGATATAAAATTAATGTAATTCAGTTCAGTAGTTTTGAAGATTTATTGATTTAAAGCTTAAAGTAGACTTCAATAGGTACATCAGATTAGTACCTATGTACTACTTGCAGAAGAAATTTGACCAGAAGAATTTAGTTAATAAGTAAATGTTGTTGAAAATAGCTATTGGAGCGTTTTTTTGTCGCAAAAAAGTTATTTCTTGAAGAAAGATAAGGAAATATCTTGTACTTATTTTAAATAGGAATTTAGTACATAGTTTGCGATTGATTTGACCAAACTTTGTTGCTAAAATAACTTGTAACGCTTTATTACATAAATTAACCATGGTATATTCCACAGCAGAAAGAGTTGAAATTATCGAAATATTTTTCGGAATAATCAGCTAATAGAACAGCAGAAATATTTAATGAGCGACATGAGAACAGTAACGTGCATCGCAAATATCTTCTAGAACTTGTAGCTAAATTTCGGGAAACTGGGTCAGTCGCCAATAAAAAAGGCAACATTGAAAATCCAGTAAGGAACGAAGCAGTAGAAGTGGGGGTTTTAGGGCAAGTTTATGTAGATCCTACATTAAGTACCCGCAAATTGGAGACTGTGTGTGGTGTTAGTCGACGTACTGTCCAACGGATTCTAAAGGCCCATAGTTTTCATCCGTATAAAATTCACTTGGTACAAGAACTTAATGAAGACGATTTTGATCGGCGATTACAATTTTGTGAAGATATGAGTGAACGAATCATAAACGATGAACATTTTCTATTCAACACTTGCTTTTCCAACGAATGTTCCTTTTTCTTAAATGGCGTAGTAAATCGTCATAACTGCCGATATTGGTCCGATTCTAATCCCAGAATTTATCATGAGGTTCTTACACAGCAGCCACAAAAATTAAATATTTGGGCTGGTATTTTTGGCGACCATTGAGTTGGTCCTTTTTTCTTACCTGGGAATTTGACCGGTGAAATGTATTTGGAATTACTGGAAGATGCCATAGATACTACATTAACAGCCATAATTGAAAATCAGAATGATCGGCGGTACATTGCGAATAGGTTGATGTTCCAACAGGATGGTGCCCCACCACATTACGCATTACGTGTTCGACAATATTTAGATCAGACGTTTCCAGATCGAAGGATTGGTAGAAGAGGTGCCATTGAATGGCTCCCAAGATCGCCAGATTTATCACCTTTGGATTTCTTTATGTGGGGTCATTTAACAAGCAAAATCTATGCTACTCAGCCAACATCATTAGAAGACCTGCGACAAAGAATTGTGAATGAGTGCCTCCAAATTACTGCTCAATTATCGCAAAATGTGCGGCAACGTTTTGAGCAAAATCTTTATTATTGCATGGAGTGTCATGGTGGCCATTTTCAACATTTACTTGCCTAACGGGTCAGTTCATTATTCATTTTTAAATTACTTTGCTGCCAAATGTATTGATCTCCACTAATGATGATGTATTAGTTTTATTTAAGCTTTAAATCAATAAATCCTCAAAACTACTGAACTGAAGTACATTAATGTTATATCATTATAAAGAGAATTGAAAGACCTTTAAAATAAGGTATCACTCGACCCCCCTTTCCATTTAAGATTTTGAGGGTGGTGTCACCCCCGCTTAGGGGGCTGCACGTGCTAACGTGATTTTTTGCCAAACTTGTGTCCCCCTCGAAAACAAAATCGACGGGTCTGAGCTTATTCAAAAAAAAACTGAGCTGCCAGTAAATGCGCCTGTTTCGTTTTCGATGTGCCACCCTGTATATTCCAGTAGTTGTATCAAGGGCGTCGCCAAGGGGGGGGGGGGAGGCAGGGAGCAGCTGTTATGAATTACTAACAACGGTGTCAATATTCTATTACAGGTCATTTAAGAGAAAATGAAGCCCACCAAGCGGTAGATCCAAAGGCACTTTCAAATGTTCTAGAAAACCCTGCTGCGCAATCAGAATTACCAGAACTCATCGTGTCACATCCAGCAATGTCGCAGGAAGAGCCCCAATTAAACATGGATCCCCTAAAGTACCGCAAAAGTGTCATAACTGACAAAAATATAAGCTATGATATTGATGAGATATGCTTCAAGTCTAACGATAAGTCGGCACACAGAATACAAACAATCAATCGTCAAGCAGATTCCAAGGTGAATCAAACTGTTAGGTTGAAGGAAGAACCGAGATTTTTAGAAAAACCCAAGGCAACAGTTCAGCCCGAGTCATCAAGACGAGCGGTCACTCCAGAAAAAATTATGGAGCTGATTGACAATAGAAGACTTATTGGAAAACAAGATATCGCTGCTCGAAACCTTGAAAACTATTTATCGAAACTACAAATTTCTCGTGAGCAAACTTCTGTTGATAAAGCTACAAGGATACCAGTAAAATCACCTAGCTTGGTTCAAGAGGCAGAGCCGCAGAAGATTGAGAAAGAGGAGCCACCACAATCAATGAAGAAAGTAGTGAACATACTGCAACCTGGAGAACTATTTCCTAAGCAAGTTGTTCCGAGATCCTCAGCAGAAAATTTGGAGAAAAAACAAATCCAACAAAAAGATACTGCATCAATAGCAACTACGGCCAGTGTGGGTTTAAGCCATCAAACATGGCAAGCCAATGGTAGTCAAGAAGCTGACATAAATAAAAAAATACTAGAGAGCATTAGTGCTACGGTTTCAGAAAATATCTCCAAGAGATTCAAGTTAGCTGAGCAGAAACGAAAGGGTCGGATATCCCAGTTTGATAAACTCATGGAGCATAGTAATAGAGAGCTGAAGAAAATAGGATTAAAAAGCGGTAAAAGTCGAGTTAGAGGAACTACTACCAAACTTCGCAAAAAACCTAAATACCTTTTGGAAAATTACCAGCCAAATGAAAAAGTGAAACAGGAATTGAAAAAAGCTAACCTAATGAAGAAGCTCTTGGACACATATGCAGTTAAAATTGATTCTACGAAAGAGGCGGAGAGAAGTGAGGTGTTGTCAAACATGAAAATCAACGAGATCCTTACAAAAAAAGGTACACAAAAAAAGAAAAGGAAAGTCTTCTTGACTGATATGGAACTAGTCCCTACGAAAATTGGCAGCATTACAAAACTAGTTGATGAAAACGATGCGTCAAAAATGGAGAAAAAATCACGTTTGTTGACTGACATTGTAGTTTCGAAAAATGTGGATACAAAAGAAAAAGCTACAGAAGTGCAACCCTCTCTACGTACTGATCTAGGGCCTAAAGAAGATGTGCAGATGGATAACGTATCGAAGAAATATCTATTATCGGACTACTCAAAGTCAGACGATAAAAAAGACGGTTCAAGCGATAGTACAGCTAGTGCGTCTCGAAGAAAAGAAATAATTTCTCTAACAAAATCTCCTCAGCAATCTGATACTGATCAGAAAAATGTAGCCAGGAAAGATCAAGAAATACTGAATAGTAAGAGCTTCGTACCGTCGCAACATAAACGGGATATGAAGGCCTTCCAGTCTCTGACTGAACTCAAAGAAAAAGTTAAAGAAGCAGGAAAACGTTTGATAGTCAAAGCAGAGACTTCACCCCAAAAACGACCTCAGAAAAAAGAGAGAGAGAAGCAAATGCCTGCGGCGAAATCTCATTTTGGGGAAAAAGCAAAAGGCACGGCTCAAAAGTATCGATACCTCCTGAGTAAAGAATCGACAGAACAGCCAGACAATGTCCATACACCTATAGCTAGCAATTCTGGAGAACCTAACGAGAACTCAATATCTAGAAGAATCACGAATAAGCAATTCCTCCTAGAAAACTATCTGCCAAAAAGTAAAGATTTCGGTGAAGGTAATCAAAATGAACTAACCAAAAATATGATTTTAGAGCATCCAACTAAAGAACACTTGCTTGATAGCATTGACAGTACATCCTTTAAAACGGCTACCAAAGAAGAGGTTGAAGCTCTGACTTTAGAGAAAGGACCGAATAATGTAAGATCAAATAAACTAGAGATCAGTTATCCAAAGGTAACCAATGAGATGATTACTTCAAATAGAGAAATGACTAGCTTAATTTCCGCAGCAAATGGTGGCACAGATCAGAGCACCACCAGAGAGAAACCTTCAAAGTCGATTGCTGAGAAAAATGTCCTAGAAAACGATACTGATTACCAGCACAGAAGAAACTTAGACGGGAGAAATAAGTGTGTACCTCAACATCTATCGTCTGACAATTTTGCACGTTCAGCACACTCGCAAAATAGAAACCAATCTCAGAAGATATCGGATCTAGCCGAAGATGATCTGTTAGATAAAAATGTTCAGAAATTTTACAAAAATTCAACCCTACAAACCAAAAAACCAGAAGAATATGGACATAAGAAGTATAATCTACCTGAAGAAGTGAAAATAGAAGTGCCAAAACAGCAAATTTTCACAACAGTAAAATGCGAAGAAGTTCTTAGCAATCTAGATACTAAAGGCTCAAGAATACAATCGAACAAAGTGGCAAAGACAGGTCAAAAATCAGCTGCTAATTTTTCGATGAATATTCGTCATCCACAGATACCGAGACAGCCCCCACCACCACCTCCTTCAAAGGATGACAGTAATAAAAAAGAAAAACCCAAAGGCAAAAGAGATTTCATACTTCCCCCTCCCAAAAGACAACCAACAAATACGAAATTGACAAAAGTCATGGGGGAGAGGCATCCAAAGAAACTGGAGGAACTGAGAACAGAAAAACCAACAAAAGTTAAGATTAGGGCTTTGAAGTTTAAGTACATCAAGCCTATATCTAGGAAGACTTCTCCAATTGACAGTAAGAAGAAAATATTGATCAAAAATGCAGAAAAGATTCAAAAAGAGGTATTTATCAAACCGATAAGGACTAGTGAGCAAACTGAAATGAAGCAGATCTATAACAACAGAATACTAACTGAGAGGCAACATAAAGAAGACGCTCTCGTCGAAGATTTACATAAAAATCTTGCAGAAGAAGTTGACAGAAGTGAGAGAACGGAAAATGCATTTCGATGCAAACGTGCCATAGAGAGAAACGTGAAAGCTATGGATCAAATTAAAAAACTGAGACCAAACACTCCTCCTGGAAAAAGAATTTTGTTAGTGAAAACCCAAATCACGCCACAACTGAGGGAAGAACCAGATGTTCCTAGGGAAATGAAAAGTTCATATACAGTGGAGGATGACAGGATGTTGATTAATATAAAGATTATCAAAAAGAATGAAGAGCTAAGTCAAAGCTTTCTCGATAAAAACAGAGAATTCACAGAGAAACAAGACAAGGTGGAAGAAGTATCTCAAATAAGTATTAAGTCACCTAAAAAAATTAAAGCACCACAAAAATTTTATGATCATTTGGTACAACCTGAACAACGGTCAAATATCAACAGTGAAAAATTAGCAAAAGAAGTAGAAGATGTAAACCTCAAAGACCAAAACATAGAAATTGGTCAGAAATTTGAGAGATTGCGTCAAAAGGTTGTTGGTGAGAAAGGCGAAGTTGTACACCTCTCCGAAGGCGACGTTATCAAGAAGCTGCCGGCGATAGATTATGATAAGAGAATTGGAGGAAGTTACAAAAAGAAGGTAAGAAAAACTCCAACATCGGGATCTAGAAAAGATAAGAACTCAGAATCTAATGATAGCAAAAATAAGAAGGATGTAGATGATGTAGCTTTGTCCATCAGCGACATAGAAAAGAATATAGGAATTTTTCAGAAGAATGAAGAATTGAGGCGGAGGACTTTGGGTAGAAGAAAGGTTTTCAAAGAAGATATGGAGGAAGTGGACGATAAACCTGACATTGGTAGCAAATTGATTGAAAAATCTAAATATCAACCACCCAAAAGCTACCAAAAAGAGCGTGATATTATCAAACCTGAACCTGAGATTGAAGTTGATGTGGCTATCGTTGAAAAATTACCTAAAATAGATTATGAGAAAATTAAAGAAAATATGGATCGAAGAGGAAAGTATGTAAAATCTCCACATAAGATGGAAGATGATAAAATATGTCCATCGGCAGACAAGAATTTAGAAATAATCAAAAAGAATGAAGAAATAAGACGAAGAATCTTCAGTATAAAGAAAGGGACAAAAGAAGTACAAAATCAGCAGGAAGGTGAATTTGAAGCTAATAATAAAAACGCACCATCAAAAAGCTTCAAAACAGATATTGATATTTCTAAAGATACAACTGAGATTGATGATGGAAAGTCTAAAAAGCTTTGTCCAAAAAAAGATAAGGAATATTCAGATAGACCTGAATTTGATACAACAAACAAGCTACGTGAAATAGATTATGACAAAAGCAAAAGTGTTAAGGAGAAGCCGGACTATACTAAAGAAGCAAAATCTTCAACAGCGAAATCAAGTAAATCTTACAGAATAGACATCTCACCGGAATTTCGTATCGACAAAAAGGTGAACTCTTCATACATAACAGATGACGATAAAATATTTATATCCAATTGCAATACCCGCAGAAGCGTAGGAGTCATTAAAAAGTCTCTGACAAGTGAATCTTCTAGGAAAGAACGATCTTCAATGGTCGAACTAGAAAAAGAATCTATCAGTAGGGAGATGAAATCTTCAAATACAGTGGAAGATGACAAGATACTCGTATCTAGAAGGCATATAGGGACAAATATGCAGATAATAAAGGAGAACGACCATCTGAGACGGAAGGCAGTGGACAGAAGAAAAGAGTTTAAAGAAGATCAACATCAGCTAGATGAACAGCCTGAGGTCATCAAGGCAAATGAAAAAAATGACGACGATGCACCAAAAGAATTTGAGAAAGATTTGGGTACCAGAAAAGACACACGTGTAATGAACATCGAAAATTTGAGAGATGAAATACAAGATATAAATCAAAATAGGAAAAGTGTAGATGCTTTCGAAAAATTCGAAAAATTACGTCAAAAGATTGTTGGTGGACAAAACAGTAATCCAAAGTCAATTGAATGCGATTCCAGTCACGAAATATTTTATGAGATTAGACCTAGTCAATTAGCGAAAGTATGGAGAGTTAGAGACGCCAAACTTATCAATGAAGAGAATTTAAAGCACGAAATCGCCTCCAAACAGTTTCTTAGAGAAATAAGGTGTAGTGATGGCAAAAGAGATGATAGTCTTGCTGCCACACCAAGTACTATAAAACTTCAAACTAACGAAGTAAGCAAAATATATGTTGCTAAAACTAGAGCTGCCAAAACGACAAGAAATCTTGTCGGAGACGTGAGGCAAAAAGCACCAAATGATCTCATCAGAGACATAAAGAAAGAAAGAGTTAATGATCCTTTTGAAATCACAAAGAAACCAGAAGCAAAAGATTTTGTTGGAGACATAAAGAAAAAAGAATTAAAGGATCTTGTTGGAGACCCAAAAATAATAGACAACTCAAATCCTCAGAAGAAAACAACGGATTCTAAAAAGATGACAGCAAAAGATGCAAAGCACCGAAGTTATTCTAAGCCAGTAAGTCACGGTAAGGCAGAAGCAGGTCCGGATGTGAGAAGTGAAAAACAATATAAATGCATTTTGGATGATACACCAGAGACGACCGATAAGTTAGACGCACAGGATAAACAAAAAGAATCATCAATTACAACTATATATTGTTCAGTTAACAGCAAAAAATATACCAACTTATTAACAGGGTATCCTAAATCCGGAACACCGTATATGAAATGTGATAAAAATATTATAAATGTCGAGAAAAGTCCTTCTAGAGTAGATGGGAAACAAAAAAAGGCCAAAGCCTCATCTCCTCATGTAACGCCCAGGAGGTCTCAAACAGCTCCCAAGTTGTCACTAACCAGTCCCACCAATACTTCACTCTCTAGAACGGAGCAGGAAATACCTTCTCAAAGTTCCAACATTAAACCAGGAAAGTTCGCACCTGCAAAGTCAAAAGATCAGAGTGAAAGGGCTAAACAAAATAGTAAAACAAGCAGTAGCCTGCAGAGCAAATCTACAAATAATGAGGATTCTAGATCACTGTCTCCAATACACAGAACTAGATCTGAAGCTTCCTACTATGCCCAATACAAGCAGCGAGTCCAGTCGGTTTCACCAGGTCCGAAAAGGCGAGCAGAGTCAGAAAAATCACACGAAACGAAAAAATATGATAGCATACTTGAAGAAAAAGAGGGCGACGACTGTTTTTCTGGAGGAAGACATGAAAGGGATGACAAAAAAGGAAAACCTGGAGGCGGAATGAAAGCTTCAGGTGGTGGCAGCAAAAAGTCGAAACTCGTTGTGAACCTCATGTTACCAAAACTTGAATTGAAGAAAGATACGCCAGGGATGGTGACTTCCACACCAACTGTGACTCGAATAAGAGAACAGGATACCCGTAAGGTAAAAGAAGTTGAGAAAGCTAGTCCTCCAACAAAAGCAGCATCTGCAGCTTCTGTACCTCAAAAGCCTTTAGGCACTTCGCTTACTCCAACAGCTAAGAAGAAGTCATGTAGATTGAATGACTTTGTGTGTGCAGACTGCTTCGTCAAGGCTAAGGAAGAAACTAAAGAAAATGAAAACACTAAAGATTTGCAAGCAGAATTTAAACAATTACTAGATGATCCTTGCAGCAAAATACTCTCATCGAAATATTTACTGGAACCAAAGAAAGCTTATTCAAAAAAATCATGTCGATTGGACGAATTCGAAGATAGCCTGTCAAACTTTTTGACGCCAAAGCCTGAGCAGAAAATTGAAGAGAAAAATCTACAAGAACAGACGTCTGAAACTAAAAAACCTGATAGTGAGGGTTTCAGTACGATGGACGCAATGGAGGTCATGGGTAATTTTGTCAATCAGAAGAAGCAAGAAATTGAGCCGAAACCTCTCCTCAGGGCCACGGCAAGACTCCCAAAGCCAAAGTCTCAGGAAAGCAAACAACAAATTCACAAGATGCAGGAAACTAAGCCCCAACCTCTCATCAGCGTCACGGCGACACTCCCGGAGTCAAACCCCCAAGAAGAAGAAAGTAAACAACGTGCTCAGAAGATGCAGGAAATTGGCACTAAACATCTCAGGGTCACGGCAATACTACCGAAGCCAAACTCTCAAGAAGAACAAAGTAAACAACATATTCTGAAGATGCCGGAAACTCAGCCCCACACTTTCCTCAGTGCCACGGCGATACTTCCGGAACTAAAGCCTCAGAATGAAGAATGTACGCAGCAGACTCAGAAGATGCAGACCCAACCTCTCCTCAGAGGCACGGCAACACTCCCGAAGCCAAGTCGTCAAGAAGAAGAAATTAAACAACAGATTCTGAACATGCAGGAAACTAAGTCCCAACCTCTTCTCAGGGCTACGGCGGCACTCCCGAAGTCAAAGCCTCAAGAAGAAGAAAGTAAACAACAGATTGAGGCACCTGAGAAACAGAAACCAGGTAAGCCTTCAAAAAAATGTACTATTACGCTAAGTAGGTCACCGTACACGCATAGTATTAATGTAGAAAAGACAAAACTCACTTATACGCGGAAAAAGGGAAGAAAAACGCCAACAAGACCAAGAGGCAATGTGCGCAAGCCCAGAAAACGAATCAGTAACAGCGCGATTGCTAGTAAGATGCAGAAGGGAGTGCCCTGTAGAGACATCGAGAAAAATCGAATAAAATACTATGAAATATATCTCAGAGTTATCATGGAAAAATACCGGATAGATGAAGTTAGATTGAAGGAAGACGAGTACTCGGTACCTAGGATTGATGTAGAGTTTCTTAAAAGAAAGATAAGGAAGGCAAAAATGAGGAGAGCTATGGAGAAGAAACTACACAAAGCCTTCGCAGGGCCCAAATCTGATAATCCCGCTGTCAAAAACAAGACGGAGTACAGCAAAACAGATTTAAAATATCTTAACGACGATGTTAAAAAATATCATAAAGTTCAATTTGATGGAAATAGAGCAAGTACTTCCAAACCAAGTGATGATAAAAATACTGAAAGTGATACAGTTACGATGAAGAAAATAGGTTCTACACAAGATGCACAATCCAAGACAGACGACTCATCTAAAGTTGAGACCAGGAAAACAGTTGTGAAAGATGTTCAGTATTATATTAGATTAAACAGAGAAGCTAGAAAAAAGAAAAACCAAAATGATGAATCGCAAGTCTACGCTCGAGAAAACTGTAAAGATTTTACCCAGGAGACAATTTGCAAAAAGAATGAGTCATTAAAAAATGAAACCGACGATAATGTTAAAAAATTTATTAAATCGGCAGATATATCTAATCTCATCGTTCAAGTGATAAAACCTTGGAACAAACCAGCTCTGGAAAGACCAACCAAATTGTCTAAAGACCGTTTGTGCTCCAAGTATCTACTAGAAAATCAGTTAATAATAAAGCAAGCCAAATATTATGGTTTTCGACTAAAAGAACCTTTATCGCAGCAACTTGCCACAGAGTGTCACGAACTGAAGTTTAAAAAATCATCGTCAAAGTACCTATTAGAAGCGCAGGCAGCAAATTATAGAGAATCCAGAAAAACCCCAGATATAATGATAATTCCTTATGTCAGCAAAGAGCCAGGAAAATCAAAAGAAAACTATGCTCAAAAAATAACAAACGTTTATAGCATTGTTGATATTCCAAGTAAGATGAATAATGTAACTAAAATTGATATGAATCATTTGAAGACATTGTCCATTATAAAAAGTGAAGATATTGCGGCAAAACAGGCCTCGTTTATATCAGAAGAGGCGCCAAATGTCTTGGAAGACGTTCTGAGTGTAAAAAATCTGAAAAGAAATGATTCAAAAATGTCAAAGAAATCTGAGAACCAGTTGGAGAGTGAAGTTATACCAATAACCTATAGGTATCTTCTGCAGAACCAAACAAATCAAGATCCAAATACAGGCAAAACTTCGTTGAAGCTAGAAGCAAGCAATAACATTTTTGAAGATAACCTCAGAAGCTCAAGATATCAAATTCAATATAAGCTACCATACAAGTACTTGCTTCAGGATCCAACAGATGCCTATGGAAATTCCAATACAGTTAGACAAACTTTATCTGAATTTAATGTGAGCAATACTTTTGAGGAAATGTTTTCGGACTCAAAGTACCTGCTTCCCGATAACATGCATTATAAATACTTGTTGCGGGATCAAGCAAGTTCTCATGGTCATTATAATAGAGACAACGAAACTTTATTGGAATTGGAAACAAACAGCAATACTTTGAGAGGAAAGCCTTCGGGTTCCAGATATCTACTTCAAGATGAATTTCAGGAAAAAAATCTACTTCAAGGCCCAGTAAGCTCTCATAATACCGACAAACAAACTTTGCTTACATTAGGAGCAAGCAAAAATAGAGAACTGCGTACACATTCAAAATATCTACTGACAGGAACATACTTGTTGCAAAGCCCAACAGCTTCCTTCGAGAATTCAATTACGGATAAGGAAAATTCTGAAGTAAAGAGCGTATCTGCAATCTTACCTCCAGAAAGATCTCAGGACGAGTCTATTCTACAAAACCTATCAGGTACGCAAGAAAACTCGAGCACGGAAAAACAAATTTCATTGAAATCTGCAAGTATCAACGATATCTTTAAAGAGAAATCTTCAAGCGCAAAGTGTCTAAGTAACGTTTTGAGAAAACCTCGTCCAAGTTCAAGAAGTATAGTTCAAGAGACATGTAAGAAACCAAATTCAGTTCGGTTGATAGACATAGCTGCTTCAATGCCTATGCTAAGATCACCCAATGCAACAAGCAATAAATCTAAGATTAACGCTAAAAGTCAAGACGTCGTAGATAGTGAACTGAAAGATACAAATGCTTTGTATAAAAGTTATTCAAAATCTCCGTCTCTTGAAGAGGTCAAAGGTCTCTTAAAACTTCAACTGGGTTCACAAGGAGGTTCAGATGACAAAGGTTATGCATCAGATGCTGATACGTATATCTTGGAGAAACGGAGATTGAGCACCCAACAAGACAGTTTAGAAAATTCTGAATATTTGCTCAGTCAGGTAGACTCAGATGAAAACGTAAACGGTAAATTATCGCAAGTTACAGACAATGATAAAAATGTGAGCCAGAAATTTCAATTTGATGAGAAGAAAAATAATGTTTGGGGCTATGAAGACTGTGCAAAGAAAACATTGAAGCGTCTGTTGGCCCTGAAGAACTATACAAACTCAAAACTGAATGAATCTGTCCGTGGAAAAAATGTAAAATCAGTTTGTTCTAAAACTGCCACAATGCGTCCAAAGAGTTCAGAAAGAACAACTTTCTATAAAAAAGTAGATTTTAAAACGTTGAAGAACGCATCTTCAGGTGTCGTGGTTCAAACTAACCAAAGCAACCAAATTGATAGATACGGTAAAAAGGACTATAATGCTAGAAATAATCAATCGTACGAATATAAACATTTATTACAGAGTGGAGTGAATGCTCCTATAAAATTGAGTGCGACCCAAATATTACAAAATAAAAGTGGACAAGTGGCTCATAACGGAGGACTTATTGGAGACCATCTTCAAAAATACCGGTACTTACTAGAAAACAGTGATAAATCTGTACAAGAAAAAACTGAAAATATAAAGTCGTATCCTAAAGAAAATCAGTCACAAAGTTTGATTGGTGTTGGCGAACATTTGGACATGCCTTTCTCTACTAGAAGTGCAACTATCAATAACAAAGGTGAAATACTCGATAATTTGTTGACAATTAATACTCCAACATCCAAGAGGAAGCATTTGAAGGATGACAACGAGAAAAAAGAAGAATCTTCTAGGTTGATTCAGTTGCTTCGTAAAGAGAAATACCGGTATTTATTAGATAATCAGGTGCAGTTCGATGATGTCTACAAAAGGTCATATGTGACGCACTCTTCCGATAACAACATTAATAATGTTAAAAAGTCCCAAGTAGAGTCAAAGAAAGACAAAAAACAAAAAGATGACAAAAGCCTAAAAGTGATACCAACACGTAGTTTAGATGATGTTCGTAAGTACATTTTGGACAAAAATATGTCCACAATCTTTGTAGAACCATCTAGAAATAAACCAACTGTTGAAGCTAAAGTCGAAAAGATATATGAGAAAGAAGAACCGGTGAAAAAGTTCAACAAAAAACTTTCTGAACATATAACTCCAGCCCAAACAAAGAAGAAATTGGGTATTCTGGACTTGGGAAAAGTAACTTCTGAGGTGATCAAAACTGTACCCGATGAGACAATGCGCAGCGCTGAAGAACCTCCACAAAAAGCGAGTTCTGACTTCCCAATTGCTAAACAAAAGAAAGTTGCGTCGAAAGTTATTGAGAAGAGTCTTCCGGATTTCAAGAGGCAATCAAAGGACAAACATACGATTAAAGAACTGAGTGCTTTCGACACAAAGCTGAGAGTACCGCCAAAGTCTATATCCAAAGCTCTTATGTCACAATCTGCCGAAAATACAACTTTGAATTTGGATCATAGTGAAAAAGTCATGTCTATTCCAAAAGAGGAAGCAAAATCCAGCGTTTTGGACAAATACAAGCACTTGAAAATCACGTATGTAACAGTAAGTAGGCAGTCCAGTAAGAAAAATGGTCCATCACTCAAGATTTCTTCTAAGGAAGAAAAACTTATGTCACAGAGACCTCTCGCGGAAGTGATTGCTCGGAGATATGCGATGCTGAAGAAGTTGCATGAGGAGTTCAATGAAATGAATGGCATCAAACAGGAAGATAGTCATTTTGATAGGGTGTCCAAGAGGTTTGATGATATAGTGAGGAAAGAAAACGTAACTGTGGGTGATCTTGCTAAAGCTGGGACAGAACTGGAGAACAAGATATGCAAAATTAACTTGTTTGATCCTGAGGCGCATGGTAGTTTAAAAGAAAAGCATGATAATAGACGAATGGAACAAGAGAGTAAATCGAACATGTTGGAAATTGTGAAAGGAAAGAATGTTAAAAAGGCGAGAGGCGGTGATAAAACAACAGGTGTGAAAAGAGAAAATAAAACGAGTATGTTACGTTTGGAGAAAATGAAGTTGCAAATTTCGGAAGGCAGACAAATGGGAAGGGGAACTCATAAGAAAAACCATAAACCAAGAGTTGAGAAAGCAATCAAGGCGAAGATTGACAAATTGGATGGAAAGAAGATAGAACTGGAAAAGGAAATTTGCAAAGCCAACATCAAAGTGCAGCCAGATGATCATCCAACAAATATATCGGAGATATTGATTAAAAGACTCACAGATGCTAATATTTTGAAGGAAGATGAAGAAAAACCAAATAGGGGGTACAAGAAGTAGTTCGAAAAGGAGTAGAAAGGTACCTTTTGAATAAACATCATGAATATGCTTCTATTTTCGGTTTATTATGCATTAATTTGATAAGTAATGAGTTTCCAATTTTCGTTTTCGTAGTAATTAAGTTTTTCATCAGTGGAAACATGCCCGGAATATAGTACGATAAAGTAAGATTTCTTGATCCGTGAAATACACAGATGAACTTAATTATAAATGATTTCCTAAAAGGTACTTGGGTATTTAAATGTAGCGCCAGTTTCCACCGACTTGACCTAGAAACTTTGTATTGCTCATAACGGGGTTTAACGCTCTATAGTTGTAGTCACCATTCTTGGCGGGTCAAAGTGAGACTACCAGAATCCCTTTATATATCTCCATCTCCCTCATACATACACGTGCAACCTACCCCTGTGTGTGAACGTTTGTTTGGTAAGCTCAGAGACATACGTTTTTTAGTTGTGTGTCTCCATCTCGAAAACTTTGTCGTTACGTATGAGTACCCTGCAATCATATTTGTCAGAGTGACAACTTACTCAACATCGGCGTGCAATTCAAGTTACAATGCCCGGAAATACGATGAATGGAGAAGGCCGACAGCTCGTGCTAAATTTATCTATATTTATTATATAGGAAGAGAATGAAAACAGCGGTCCTCTGTTACCCACTTCATGCGTACTGGAGAGAGTAGCAGATGCGCTGATTATTAGTCTGCGCCCATTGAACGGAGACTCGATCTGTTTTCTTATTTCATATGGCGTTGATGACGTAACCGCCAAGAACGGTGACTGCAATTAATTTTATCATGATTTTGCCTCTAAACGGGCAATATTTTTGTAGCAATATATAGCTAAGGCAACTATAGCCCAGGCATTTTGACAGGATTGCAGCATATGGCTCAGCTTTACAGGGTGTCCAATAGTCCATTATTATTATTATAATACCAAATACATTTTTGGTATTTTTAAGTTAATTGATATATAGGAGTAAGAATGTTTTTGATAAAACGTACATCAAAGAGATATATGTTTATAAAAAAAATTGATTTAAATCTAAACAATTTTGGAGAATAGACAAATCTTTATTTTTTAATGGGTTATTATTTGTGTCGACCATTAAATGCTCGAACTAATGATTTCTAATTAGTGCAAAATAAATATACCCAATCCAAAAGAATATAAACTTGTGTGTTTTTGATACAGAGTCCGGAACATTGTATCATACAGTTTGTTTCCAGCCTTAACATCTTAGCAACATTTAGACACTTTTATAACGTTTTTTTATATTTTATGGGTATGGGTATATACATAGTTTAGAAATCCTTTTTAACTTGATAAATAGGTTATGAAACTTACAGTATCCGCGCTTTTTGAGATTTGCAGCTCTAATCATTAAAGTAATTTAAAATTGTTTTCACGCCAAATGTTAAACCCGCGTTTCGATGCAAGAAAACAGTAAGGATCTACTCACATGTACCCAGCTTCAGTAAATAGCTTCTATAAATGCACCTGAAACAGAGCACGAGAATTTGTGAAAAATGTGCTTGCTTGACAGATTATCGTATGAGTCGAGCATGCACAGCACTCTAGATCCAGAGCACCTCCGGCACCTGTACGGACTAGACTTTTTTCCGTCCCGTTCCTGCATATACTGTCGTCTTTATTTTGTGGTCCAATAATTCAAGCGATAGACGAGCATGAATTTCATATTTGTTAATTGTTTATGCAGGGTGGCTTTGAAGTTGAGTCATTAATTTTCAGATAATGATTGTAGAAGGAAGATAAACCAAAATATATGTGTAAAAATAAAAAAAAATTATACAAAAATTTTTACCTTGTTTTATAAAGTATTCTCCCGACAAGTATTTCAGTGCGGACCTGTATTTGATCGTGAGGTCTTGGAGCACCGGCATGCCGTCACCTGATTCACGAGCCCGTTGTACTACATTAACAAAGGCACGAGGGGTTGGTTGCACTCGATTGGGAAACCGATCCGCATAAACATGTGCCATTTTTTATTTCGTTTGAGCCACGCAACAGACACCACTATTCACTGACACTGACTGTATACAAATGAATAAAATAATTGTGAAAACATCGTTCCAAATTCTTTCGCTTTTTTGTTTCCGATGCGATGAACCGATACGGCGGATTATATCCGTTGTCGCCAAACACGAGCACATAATATTATTATTGAGACAGGGCGGTACTCAAACTTCCAAAGGGCTATAACTTTGTTACTTTAATTTTACCAGAAAAATGGTAAAGGAAAAAAACATTTCTTTTGATCAGATCTACTCACTGTTAAAATAAATGACTCAACTTCGAAGTCACCCTGTATGATAAAACAATTTTATTTATACGGTGGGTCAAGTTAGCAAGTTCGGAATGAAGAAAAGTGACAGAAATAATTTCAAGACGGCAGATGGGAGAGGCTGATACTTTTAAATATCTATTCATTTCATTTCGTTTGTTGTACCTACCGAGTCAATTGTGTGACAAATTTTTTGAATAATTAAATTTGGCACATAAAAAACTGTTATTTCCTATCTCGCACAAACACATCTTAAAGACGTCAAAATTTGGTGGTAACTCGTCAACTGACTTATGATTGTTCCAAATATCGACGTCGTAATAACGTTCACTAAATGTCCAATTGCGTACGTGTACTGTAGGATCAGCGCCACCTTCAACTAAGTTGTTGTTCAACTAGTTGAAGGTGGCGCTGGTAGGATGTTGTTTGAAATGTCTTTGAGGTTATCTTTTTTTAATTGCATATATTTTTATATGTATGATGTTTTGTTGATTTAGAATCACCATTTCAGATTAAAAATGGCGGGCAAAGAAATAATTATTCCATTCCATCCCTGATTGACGTTCATTCAAAGCAACTGAAAGTTATCTGAAATGATAAATTAGTGTTGCCTAACAGCGTTCCCATAAATATAATATTTGATGATTTTTAAAGATAATAGGTCGTTTCGGTATTAAAACTTTCAGCCTATGGTGCTACGTCTATGTAATACTAAGTACTGATAACATAGAATCTGTTTTTTTTTAAAAGCTAAAATTGGTTATTCATTATAAATAATAGACGTCATCTTCACGTCAAGCAAGTGACGTATTATTGAGGTCTGCCATATGGCGTCATCGGTATGTGACATTAGGTCATTTTTACATTTATTTCGTGACCAGTCATTTTCACGTGCTTGTGCTAAATCCGTGTTTCATTCTACACTATTTATAGAACACACACATACGGTGAGGTTCAAATTTGGATGAGGTAATGTGTACGAGAGAGAAGCGCGAAAAACGTGCAATATGTATGTTCGTCCGTGGCCTCGTCACTCGGGTTGCTAGACAACGAGGTGCTTCTATCTCTTCCTAACGCACATGTATTGCACGCTTCTCACTCGAACACATTACGCCGTCAGTGGTATATGAATTTCACCGTATAACGCCATGGCTTTTTGCAGAAGAAATAGACATAACAAAATCGGCACCTGAAGCTTTCCACGAGGTACCGGAAAGTGTCGAAGAGCTAGTGGGAGAGAACAAATATCATAACGCCCTGTACTACAGTTACAACAAAGACAGCTACTATGACCTGTACGTGTTTCAACACAAGTTTCGGACGTCCAAGTGATTGACATAACTGTATATGCTAATAAATTCTATGTCGTTAAGGACTCATTATACATTGTCCATTTTGACTGCACAAGTAAACGTACACGTGTACAATCGACCATCTAGTCTTTTATTTCACAAAGCACGCAATTCATTTTCTTTTTATGTTGTAACTGTCGATTCATAGGCTCGAGGATCAAAATTTGCATTTCCCACCAATCAGAGAAGAAGCATTTAATCATTGCTCCAGCCATGGATCAAATTTGATAGATAAATATGCTTTATTTTCTGAAGAATACAAACATTCTTAATAACAAGGCTAATTTGAAAACACTTAGTAGATATAGCGAGTGACAAAAAAAGGTACGTATGTTTATTAGAATTCAAGAATTTTTACATATTGATTTATCTTGCCATGAACAACAAGTGATGAAATGGCCAGGTTTTCCTGATAAGTTTTTGTGATGGCTGCGTGTATTGTTTGGTTTCAGTTTTTTTACATTAACGGTGTCAAATAAACGTTAAATTTTGTGTAGTTTATTGAGAAGCCTTTTTGTGGTTGCTCAAAATACGTAGAATTTCCCGGGTATCCCAGCTAAGTGACTTTGACACTTGACGCCACTTTTTCCAATCCATGAAGAAAAGAACATACTAAACCGTAATTTTAAGAATGAATATTGAAAGTTTCGTTTCTTAAAATTGAAATTTTTTTGGGTGGAGAAAACCCAATATGAAATATGAACAAGACTGTGCAATATTTCCAAATAATGTGAGAGTAAATCAGAGAATGAAGAAACATAATCATATAAGAAAGTATATTTCAAAATTACATGTGTGTATAACAATAATATCAATCACAGCCTGGTAATAAAAATTACTATAAAAATATCAAATATGACAGCAATCAAAGCTTCTTGGTACCATAAGAGTGTTTTCATACCTTGCTACCATCCCTTCCTGCATTATGTTCACCATAGAGATATATGCCGTGTGCCACGTGCATGTTAAGCCAGCAAATATTCTGCAAGAGAATGAGCCGATTATTAGTATCAAAGTAAACATTAATTTTTAAATTAACTTTCATTTTGTATTTTAAAACGTCAGCGAACTTTCTTGTTCGTAAATAAGTATTAGGTGTCATTGTATTTAGTTATCTGCTACCTGTGGAGATACTTGAATATCCTATACAATTCTTCGATTTTTCTATCTAAGGCCATTTGTCTAAAGTGATTTGCTATCATCTCTGTATCAAAATCAGATGGATCCTTTTCTGAAGCGATCCATTTATTTACAATTGGTTTTATTTGCTCCCAAGGCATGTTAGCAAAAGGTGATTTCATTTTCTTTCCAGATGCTAAAAAATTGGGGTCAAAGAAATATATGAAAAGTGTTCAAATGTAATTCAGAACTTAATCAAAGTGGTATTTGGGTATACCTTCTTTTCTGCTGTCATGTGGTTGTGCATTATCAATTTTTGAGACTTGGTGAAGTCTGTGTTCAAGCTGATACTCCTTTATTATTTCATTTCTCAGACCTTCTGGTAGTTCATGCAATACTTCCAAGTCTATTTCATTTTGCATATGCTTCTTCTAAAAATTAATTTAAGTAATATGTCTACAATAGTTTCAATAAGTGGTTTCTAATAATTTTCTTATTAAATCACTCATCACCTTTTTTGAATCAGGCTGACTCCCCATTTTGCTTTTACCAAAATAATCACCAATGTTACTAGTCGTACATTTTCCTTTGTTTTTAGTTGATCCATTTTTGCTACCCCTGCCTCTACCTCTACTGGTCTTCTCCAAAACTTTCTTCCCAACATTGACATGTTCGTTGTATTTTAATATATCACTTGTCACCGCGCTTTTGTTGCTATTTTCTATAGGTAATCCTTCATCAGTGCTTTTACTCTCTCCTTCAACTTTGTTACCATTCTGCAATGTATTTTCACTGTCATCGACAGAAACATTTTCTTTCTTGCTGTTGTGCTTCAGAAACTTACTAAGCACATTGTTCATTGCAACGGATTTTTCTAGTTTTGTCATCTGAATGCCGATTCCTCTCAAGTCAACGAAAGGTGGGTCAATCTTATCATACAAGGTCTTCACCTCTTTGTAAATAACATCACGGTTGTTGAAAATTATATTCCCAGTAGAGCTTTTTGTTATAGATTCACATATGCCGCAACCCAAGTATTTTGCTGTCTCCTACAAACGTTTCAAAATAGAGAATGGAACCGAGCAGAAGGATGTTTTTGGGAAGATGTAAAAAATGGCTCAACACTGTGGTGACTTTTTTCATCTTCTGATACTTTTACTTACCACAGGAGCTTCTGGAGCCCTCACCAACAATTTTAAAGTCAATCCTTTAGCTGTCATATTAACTGCACTCATCCTATTAAAAACCTCATCAGAGAGGCTTTGCAAAAACGTATAGCACTCTTCTAATTTTTTGAAGCGTATCCCATAGTTTACATCGGCAGATATTGACTTTCTTTCATGAGTGAAGTTGAGAGGTCTACTGTCTACGCCTCGAGCTTGATCCTTGAGAGTTTGACCTGCTTTTTTGCCAAGAAGTGCTTGAATAAAGCTCAACGACTTCATCTGAAATAAAATTGTGTTATGAAAAAAGAACGTTCTTTTTTAGATAACCTCAACAATCTATACACATGAACTGAACATTTTCTTGGGTGTTGTTTGATAATTTCTCGAGAAAACAGTAATGGTCTAATCATTTTTGTTTTCGTTTTTATGCTGAATTCCTTGAAATGCCGCATAAATATTGTTATAACTTTTTTGTTTGTCTATCTAAAAATATCTCGAAACATACGTTTCTTAGAGAAAAATCTTGTAGAACACAGTTGTAAAATTTGAAAAGATTCATCCATTGGTGATCTTGGACGTGACCTTGACCATGACCTTCAGATCATTTGGAGTCCAATACAGTTTTCTTAAATTAAACACCTATTTATGAGTCCGGCAGAGCATTATGTAAAACATCTCGAAAAAAAAACCGACGAAATATCATCTTGCAGACTAGGTAGCTTTTAGTGTGCAAACAGTTCATTCCACGTTTGCTCGCTAAGACCGCTGTTCGCTGACATTTCAGCAGCACGCACAGCTACAAAACGAGTTCACAACAAGTGTACAACAGCTTGTGCTTAGTTGTCATCTTGAAGAAAAACCTAAAATCCTACGTTATGTCACAAAAAACCTACGGAATATGCAAAAAAAAACGACACTTTTTAAGATACGTTATACCCGAGCCGAAATGTAAACACCGGGAAATTTTACGTTAAAGTATATCTTTGCAAATGACCTTGACTATGACACATGTATTTGAGCGTGTTCAAGATAGGAAAAGGACTATATCTTTCAAAAAATACGTTCCATAAAGAAAACTTTTGTGCAATAAAGTTGTAAGATTCATCTAATGATGACCTTGACTATAAGGTTCAAGCTAATTTGATTGTCAAGACAGTTATCTTAATATGTTCAAGTATGCCATGTCTATGGCTATCAAGTTCACTTGAAGATCAAATTAATTTTTAACAGCAAAGATGTTTAATTGCTGAAATGCAAATTGCGAACAATTTTAAGTAGTGTATATTCTTGCCAACGAACCTGACCTTCAAGGTCATTATAAGAACAGATAAATATTTCAGAAAGCACCTCACTTTTTGTCGAGGATATGAACAAGCAAAGTTATTTTATTGTGGCATTAGGATTTTGAAGAAAAAATGTTGCATTGCCAAAGTAACTATTGCATTAATTTGAAAATTGCATTTCTTTATATTTCATTCTTTGAAACCAGTCTCCTTCAAACAGATTCAAAATCGCGAGCGGAGTCCCAGGTTTAGTCTAGCATTACCTGTACATCGCCACAGGTACTCAGTCCTAAATTACTCAGTTTGGACAGTGTAACTCTACCTACACCCGGTAAATCAGATAGCGGTATATCGGTCATATAGGACTCCACATCGTCTGCTTGAAGATAGTACTGGCCTGCTGGTTTGGCTTTGCGTGTAGCAAGCCTAGCTTGGAGGCGATTTGCTCCAAATCCTAAAAACATAACATAATTTCCTCATTTCTTAATGAACCTGATATTTTTCTAGTTTTCTAGTTTAATTTATAACGAAATGACACTATTATTTACCTGTTGAACATGGACATCCAGTAGCCTCCATAATTTCATTTCTTATATGAGTGGCCCATTCCTCTACAGTTAGGCCCGTTTCTTTTAGCAGCTTTGTCACATCTACATACATTTCATCACAGCTCACTGCTTCTATATCTAGAGTATAGCTGGCTATAGTTCTATATAAGATGTTGGACACTTCTTTGTATCCCTGAAAAATATCAGTTTTCAATATTGACACTCCAAAACTGATATTATCAAGTTGAGAATGTGCCTTACCTCAAAATCGTAAGGTTGTGTTTTCAAATCTGGACACAATTTGATTGCCTGGCCCAAGAACATTCCATTTCGTACTCCAGATTTTCTAGCTTCGTAGCTGCAACTTGCTATTTCGGACATGCTATCTCTGTCACCAATATCCACCTAGGAAAACTGAATCTAATGAATGTGATCAATTTTCTTTTATTGACAAGTAAATACCTCCCACTCAATGCTAACATCACTTTGTAAAGGATTATGTCTGGCACAAGTTAGCTCTTGCGAGAAAAAGTTGGTTAGAACATGAAAAATAAAAAATTAAATAACTCTCGCAGAGAGAAACGCCTGCGGGCACACATGATCGCTGCTATAACTAATCCCGCGTGTATGACGATATTGACTTTTACAGCATACAAGGCCACAACAGCACGGAAGCGACTGCCGATTGCGAGGAACGCCTGTTGCAAATGTTTCTTCTGTGGGGACATCTATAAAAAGTGAAATATGTGCATAGAATCACTGAGGCTGCAACCCCTAACCCCACTAACAAAATTTTTCTGAAAATGATCAGGAGCCTCTGAAACGTCAAAAAAAGAAGTTTGAGCGATTTTTATACTTTTTCGTTTCGCCACTGGACCGATTTTCGAAAACTACAAAATTTTTTCGTCCGTTACATATAAGTAACCTTGGGTGAAATTTTCATCTAAATTCGACAGGTACTTTTGAAGTTATAGACGAACCAAGAATTAGCGTACAGACAGACACACCGACAGGCATACGGTAATGAGTGACATGGCTTTTCGTGATGTACATGTCATGTAACATCCAAAAAAATATCTCATTTTCAAAATTTTACGCGGGTAGAATACTTCCTCGCCAATAAGAGTGGGAAGTAATACGGTGGTGTCGACGGAGGATCAACTCTCCGCTGTGGTTATAAATACTGCCTTGTCTACCATTCGCGTAACAACTCAGTATGATATTTGCAAAGGCATTCTCATAGTCTGGTAAGTAGTGTGACAATTACAACTTCCACACTATCAGTTCTCTCCTCTGTTTTTACGTGAAAAACGCGTTTAGTGTCAATCTTCAGTGTCTCACCTTTTCCCCAGGTTCCAGGTGTTCCCATAGTTTGAACTCAGCCCCGCGGTGTGAGTTCTCATTAGCCAATCGGCCATTACGAGCATGTGTGATGGCCAACGGTTTACCACGAAGATCTGGACGTTTGCGCAGAGCTACTGAGACGAAAAAGCAGTCCATGTCTATGTGCATTACTACTGAGGCGAAAGAAGGATAGAAGGCTCGCGGACCTTCTGCTGAAAATGAAGATTATAATTTGAAGCAAATCAGGTCACAAAGAAATTTAAACAATACACAACTTAGCAATATGAATGCTGCGCAATTGGCTAACAACCATATGGGATCAGACCTTCCAATGACCTCCTGCTGAAGTGACATATTTATGTCAACTGTCACTGTGTATTTTGAGTTCGACTGGTAAATATGGCCACATGTTTTTTCCAATATATACTATGTAAAGTATATCCTAATTGATGCCTTCAAAACTTGATATGTCTTGTGGTATCCATCCCTGAAGGGTCACCAAACCAGTAAGACTACACATATAAACACAGTGTTTTGTGTTACATAATACAAATCAGAGATGATATCTGACATCTAAGTTGAAAGAAGGAACAACTCAATTTGGATACAAGTCTCAAAGGATAGGGAATGAACATAACATTAAAAACGTTTGACAATACAATGATTTCAGCTAGATTTTAGAATTGATGCTGCTTGACAAGACACTTTTGGACCTTCACAATATCATAGTGATTTAACAAAATATACAATGGGTATCTAAAAGTAAGGTTTTAGAGTAATATTTATAATGTGTAACTCAGCTAAGTGTCCTACCTTTCTTTGCAATCAATTTGTCCTTGCCAGGAAAATGCCCATCAGATGTTTCTCTCAATTTATTGACCAGATCTTTGTATTCAGCACATAAGGTAGAAATCAAATGTAACCTTGAGTTCTGGTAGAATTCTTGCAAGAAACTAGGATCTGCAGCAGTTTTTGATATACCTTTGCCCTTATTATCAATTGCTGATTTATTTTCAATTTCTGTATGGTCTTGGTTTCTGGGTGATGGAACTTCCATATTAGTTTGTTCATGTGGTATGGCAATTCCATTACTGGTGGCTTGTACTGGCACTTTACTACCAGTAGTTTTTTGCATGACTGTAAAATCTAACCGAGGCTGAGTCCTGCTTTGGTTATTGTATAGCAGATACCTTTTGAAGTCTAAAAGTTTCCCCATTGCTATACTGTCAACAATCCATGAGGGTTTTACAATTGGTACTCTCCCCAGATTTTTTATCTGAGAAAAAAGTAGAACAAATTAATAGTGAAATGAGTATTAGAAAGCAATGAAAAACAATTAGTGCGATTTAGAATGCTGAATCCAGGATAAGTGTTAATTGATCACCCTTGGAACTGAGTACTTGTTATTTTTGATAAAGTACTGAATGTATTTATATCATGTACAATGTATCTATTTCACAGTTTAAATGTCACCCCCTGGCCACACATTTTCTCCACTGGTACTTATAATCGCTGTAACAACTTAAATATTATCTGAACCTGTCAAATTTGTATCACATATCATATTGTCTTGTGACATAAGGAATATGAAAACAACCTATGCTATTTTTTGTAGTTGACACTGAAAACTCAAATGCCCTTCTACATCCTCAACAAGCATTCAATTTAGACTTTTTATATTGATCTCAGTTACTTCAGTTCTCACATTATTCAACCTACCTTAACATTAGGTAGATTGGACGCAATGAGATGAGTTGTACTGGAACTCTGATACATGTGAAATTCTCCACCATGTGCAGCCATCAGATTCTTCAATTCATCTGCAGGTGGTCTGGTAAGGCCATTTACAAAAATTGAAATTCCTTCAAAGATGTTTGATATCCTCTTAACTTCACTATTATGGAACTGATCTAGTAATTTCAGACGTTTTGCTTCCATATAATTACCCTGTATAGCATGAAGTTACAAATAAAGTTTTCATCACTTTAATATTTCTTCTACTCACCCAGTCAGCAAGTTCTGGAACATTTTGCTTGTTCCCATTCCTCATATCTCTTGCTACTAAGTTTGCTTTCCTCTTACCTCTGCAAAATCCTCCTCCCATTTCCAAAAGCTTATTTATTATGTAAACACGTAATTTTAGAAGTAACAAAAACACCTTACGCTCAGTATTAAAATTAGGATATTAAAGTAGAATACACAGGTTTAAATGAGTTGAGAAACGTTTTAAAAATACAAACTTGTTTTTCTTTTTTGGAGGTTAGGTACGTTGTTTTTGGGCTTGACAGCTTGCAGTTGCAGTTTGACATACAGGTATAGAGCGTTGGATCATGTGGGTTGCATTAGGAAAGAAAAGTATTCATAATCGCCATTTTTCTTATATAGGAACAAACTTTACGTTAAACTTATAGCACCTCTCCCTTGTGGTACGGTGATCAAAAGGAACACAATTTTATTCTTATATTAATATGTTATTTTCTCTGAAATAGGTATTTTGGAACATATAGGTTTGAAGGGACAAAAATACGAGTAGGAGTAGACAAGAACCCCCTCCAGTGTGAAACAACACTCTACATTTTTTTGACAGCTCGGAGCACTGACAGTTGACAGTTGCTTGACGCAACGACACAGGCTAGTCTTGTGTTTTATGACTCCAGTAAAGAAATGTTCTATTTTTTAAATAAAAATTAATATTATTTATAATTATTTATAACAGTTCTCGTTTTAGGTACTGTTTTACGATGGCCGATGAACACTTTATTTAGCGACGGTAACACACATTTGTTTTTATATTATTTATTTATTCCTTGTTTTTTTTGTTTCAGGCCACGCTAAAAAATGACACCGAAATTATGATTAGCAATATTACCATTGATGACCGAGTCGAATCTCAAAATGCACCAAAGAAACTGAGTGCTTTGCGCTTTACCATATGGCGTTTGTTAGCTTTACTTTGTACCTTGAGTGTAATACTATTTGCACTTATTATTTTCAAAACATACATAAAAAGTATACTTCTTTGGCTGGAAAAGCAAGACTCTCTAGTCATAGCAGTGACAATATGCTTCCTATATATTTTAGTCTCTCTTCCAATCAGTATAGGATATATCATTCTAGTTGTTGCAACAGGGTATTTATTTGGGATAGCTAAAGGTTTACCACTAGCTATGTTTGGTGCAAACTTTGGCCTGTTTGTAGCTCATAATGTTCTCAAAATGGTAGGCCATCATCACAGCATTTATAGGTAAGCTTAAAAAGGTTTGGTTTAATTTAGTGATATAAATGATATAACTTGTAGATATACTCAGAATGAAATGGCACAGGCAATAATGAGGGTAATAACTGGTCCATTGTGCTTCAAAATTGTACTTTGTTCAAGACTGACTCCTATTCCACTGGGGCTCCAGAATACTATATTTGCAGTAAGTATTTTGAAATGTTAATGTACCCATCACTCACAACTTGGTCTTATATGCATACTTGTTCAATGAAAAAAATCAATCGAGGTAGCGACATATTTACATCAGAGGTTATTTATATACTTTTAACTGTAAGTTTGTGTTGCAATGGTGAATTTTATTTTTTTAGATGAGTAATGTAAGTGGTAAAATTTACCACATAGCTTCCTTATTCGGATTTTTTCCTGCACAGTTGATTGGGGTTTATGTTGGTTCTACTCTACGTTCTATGCAAGATGTCATAGAAAACAAACATATATCTTCTGCTACATATATATTTGCAGCTATCCAGGTAAATTATTGGCAGTATTCATGTGTTTGATTCAGCAAGAGGCAATGTTCACACTTCAATATAATATTGATAGGATAATTGATTCTGTGAACAAAATTATATAATAATATATCTACTCTAATTTTTTCTATTTATACAGTTATAGCAATGCTGCAATTTGTATTTTGTATTTTCCTTAGCAATAAGAGTTTTTCATTTTTCATATAGCAACTTCTGGAAGATTAACCATTATTTTTGAAATATTCCCCTTTTAGTTGATAATGGGTGCATCAGTGATGTTATATTTGGGTACCAAAGCAAGAAAGGAACTGTTGAGGGTACTGGCAGAGGCAGATGATTCTGTAAAGTCTCCTGGATATTTGATAGCATGATATTTTTTATTAAAAATTGTGTGACAATGGCAACCAGAAGTCTGTTGTACATTTAGTCTCAGGAGCCTATCATAGAACTACTTAGTGATTCCAAACTTGTTACTATTCACCTTATACCATGTTTCCATCAGCATGTGTATTGGTAGTCAAACAATGGAATGGTATAATTGTATAAAAATAATCTGCTTGGATAGATTATTTCACTTGTTTATTTATAACTATTCTGCAATGTTACATTTTTTATTTCTACTTCAACTTTTTCAAGAGAATATTGAAGTTTTGAAATGCTAGTTTTAATATCTGTATTGTATGGCAGACTCTTGGTTTGTTTGGTGTTTTAGCATTTAACATTCTTGACCAAATATAGATCTAATGTTCTAGTAAATTATAACAAAGTTGATATTTTTGTAAAGACATCTATGTATGTACTGTGATAGAAATGTATGTAATATATAAATTTTTCGAAAAATAGTGTATCTATCTTAAAGATACGTCCTGTTTCCTCAAAGCAGTCAAGTCACAAAACCGCTTGGGTTTTGACGAATTCTTAGCAATAGATTATTACTATGATAAGATCGAAAAATCGAACCAGTTTAACGAGGGTGAGTTAATAAAAATAACTATTTTTGCCCACTGCATAATTTGGAAAATATCACTTTGGTTTTGACAAAAGTCTGACTCCTACAGTATTGGATCAAAAAAGTTCAAATCAACATCGAAAGAAAAAATACGATTACGCGAACGAAGGTTCCCGAGACATCACTGTTCAAAGGTTTAGTTTGGTTAAAATTGGGCAAATGATCCAATCCAAAATCGTCCAATACTCGCATAATTTTTCTTAAAACGGAATTGCGAATATGTGATTAATTATTGACTTCAGAAGCATTCTAACTTGTGGAATATAACATTCTATACGAGCATAATATACAGAATGTACAATTATTATATCACAGAGCACGAGGAAGTCGCATCACAAAAGGTTAAAACATCAAATATCCACACACTAAATCGTAGGTACCTATTATATTAGTATCGGTGCTTGTACGACGTGTACTATAATCAAAAATAAAAAAAATAAGTATCTCCGACAATACTGCCACTTCATTTCATATAAAAAAACATAGTCACAGATTTAGACCTTCAAATAGGTGTAGGTATACATTCAAAAATAAAAAAAAAATAATATACCAACACAACAAACCTAACATATATGCGATAAAGGGAAAAGCAATGAAGTAAGAACAATCGTATAGTTTCCAAAATAACATCTTTCATAAAATAGTATGCCCATATAGATATACAGGGTTATCCAAATTAAGTGTCCACCATTAGTAACTTTGTTATTAGTGAAAATACAAAGTTGTTTGAATTAGCAAACTAGTAGCATTTTTAACGCTGGTAAAAATGAGAAATAAAAAAAAACAATTGAGAGTCGTTATTTTGATTTTTTTCAGTAAAATAACATTTTTTTAAATGGAAACCCCTGTATATTATATTTTTTTCTGTTAAAGCATCAAATTTTAAACAAAAAAGCTTACAATAACTTTTCTCCTAGGTTACAAATTGTTGAAGTTATGGCCTCCAATCTGAAACAATTAAATTGTATCGACAAACTTTATTTTCAACATCAACTTATAATCTTACAAAATACAATAACAATTTTTTTTAAAAAAGATGCTCGAAAACACCACCTTGTTCTTCAATACATTTTTGGGCACGTTTTTCAACTGCTCGAACTGTCTTAAGTATGGTCCTAGCATCTATCTGGGTTATCTTTTCCCTAACTGCAGTCTTTAACGCGTCAAGGTTATCGTACCTTCGCTTGTAAATTTGGTTCTTTAAGTAACCCCACAAGAAGTAATCAAGTGGGTTTAGATCTGGTGATCTGGGAGGCCACTGTATTGGGCCATTTGTTCCTATCCACTGATCATTAAAAGTAGTACTTAGAAAATGATAACTACCTCTGGAGTTGTGGGCAGGTGCGCCATCTTGCTGAAAATGCAGATGATGTCTACTTATAAGATCCAATTCGTCTAAGAAATTAGTCAGAATTTCTGACATAAATTCCACATATCTTTCACCAGTTAGGGTTCCCTCATAAAAGAACGGGCCAACAATTTTTGAACCAATTATACCGCACCAAACGTTGAAACTGAAACGGACTTGTGGGCCTCTTGGATGTACTAACAAAAGATTTTTTCTTGACCAATAATGGTGGTTTTTTCTATTAAACATTCCAGAATTTGAAAAATTTGATTCATCTGTCCATAAAAGGTAACGAAAGTTATTTACATTTTGGCGACAGAAGCTAAGATACCAATGGCAAAAAACAAGTCTTCTCTCTGGATCCCCTGCCAAAAGCGTTTGAACTGGTCGGTACTTATACGGAATAAATTTGTATTTTTTTAAAATCCTTTGAACAGTACCATAACTGAAATTAGAGTCCTTGAGAAAATCTGCTATTGAATTCTCACGATAAGCTTCAAAATATCCAATAACTGCAATTTCCGTGGCCTCGCTTATTATGAATTCTTTTCTTGCCCTTGTTTCAGCAAAAACATTTTCGTTGCCCCTAAATTTTCGATAAAGTCTCAGAAAATATCGTTCATACGGTTGAATGCGAGCGGGATATAATTCACTGTAGTATTCTCTTGCTCTCAAGGAGGATTTTCTGCACACTAAATAGCATTCTAACATATCACACTTTTCTTCATGGGAGAACATTTTTCTTTAAATTAATGACACAATAAAGCTTATAAACAAGTATTTACACTAATGTTTGACATTATTTGATTTTATCATTGTTTTCCAAAGCCTTCTAGTTGCGAGTATGTCCAGTTTAACAATTTGTCGCTTATCTTAATGCTGTCAAATCGCGAACGCCATGTTGTTTTCATAGCCGTCTTAATATTATAATACTGCAAATAATTAAAAATATTTATCGTTATTTTGACTTTATTTTTGACTTTAGCGGAAAAGTCATTATGAACTTTTTTGTTTAAAATTTGATGCTTTAACAGAAAAAAATATAATATACAGGAGTTTCCATTTAAAAAAATGTTATTTTACTGAAAAAAATCAAAATAACGACTCTCAATTGTTTTTTTTTATTTCTCATTTTTACCAGCGTTAAAAATGCTACTAGTTTGCTAATTCAAACAACTTTGTATTTTCACTAATAACAAAGTTACTCATGGTGGACACTTAATTTGGATAACCCTGTATACTTACGTGTACCGTAGTCAAAATACTGAAATATGAAAGTTGAGAGGTAACATTATAAGGAAACATGTATGCAAAAGTGACGTTTCATATAAATATATCAGATACTAAAGACAAAATTAGGACTTACGTGTATGAAAGAGTCAATACGCTCAACACCAAAAGTTAATGGGGAAACAATAAGCAGGATCACAAAATACCTAAAAAAATCTTATCCTACAGCGCGTAACCAGAATCGTAAAAGCATTTTGTTAGCCGTATAACTGCATAGACGAGGCGAAATCCTTACATTCGCTGGAAACATGTTCCAATTCGATTATTGTCGTTATTACGTATACTGAAAGTCAAAATGGGTTTCCAATAAACTTGATTAGGAAAAAATCTTTCTTCCACGAATGCGAGAGGTTTTCGTCTAACAGAAATTTATGTAAAAGTGAATTGTCTTAACTCTCGACACCAAATACAACTACGGCTGAAATACCATACTTACGTGTACCATAGTTGAAATACTCGAGACGAAAATCAGAAGGAATGGAACATGTCCGACCATGTTGGAGTCAGAACCACGACCTGGCATTGTGATCGGACAAGAAAGGACTAGACTCTTTTTGAAGTACGATTCCCTTTAAATACAGCGAATTTCGCGGTTTCTGGAGCAGAAAAATAATAGCCAGGGGTCAGACCGGATTAGAAGCGGGAATAAGGGAGTTTTGGTTAGATTGAAATGTGTTTACTTCACTTCTATTCAGCTAATGTGATGTTTACAGGGTGTTACTTTTATTTCCAAAGCCAGGGGCGTGAAAGAATTGCATGTTATATGACATGTAGGCAGTGGCGGCTCGTGCCAATTCAGTGAGGTAGTGCCAGAATGGAAGCCATAATTTTGAATCGATTCAAAATTGTAAAGAATAACTTATAACTTACCCCTGATAGTTAGTGGTCAAAGTTCTTGAGGTTCAATAAATCTATATGTCCAAAAAAAAATCAAAAATAAAACTATTTACACACGCGCACCAAATTATAAAACAAGTGTGGAGAAGTACCTATAACTTCAAAGTTTTCTATACATGAAGTCCATTCTTCTTTCTTTTTTGGTAGCAAAGTTTTCGATTACCTTATTATTAAAATTTTCAATGCCACTAACAAAATGTTTTTCTGCAGACAGCATTCCTAAAGCACTAAGCCTTTCTTCCTTCATTGTGTTTCTGAGGAAAGTTTTAATCCGTTTCAGCATTGAAAAAGAGCGTTCTGCTTCAGATGTTGACATCGGTATAGTGATTAAAATACTTAAGAGCTTAAGAGTTTCTTGAAACGTACAATTTAATCCTTCCTCGTTCAATAAAATGGATAGTGGAACAGCTCCAGAAGTAGTACTCAATTCTTCTCTCTGATATAATACTTGTAACTCAGTTTTAAGCCTGTTTTTGTCTAAAAATGAAAATTGTGTGCATGTGTCATTTAAATGTGCTTCAGGAAACTGATGTTTATAAACAGAAAACTTTTCAGACACAAATAAATTAGAAGCAACTAAATGCCCAGAAAAGTTAAATCTTGTTCTTATTTGCGATAATACTGCATCGCATATTTCTAACGCTTCCCGTTTTTTGCTGCCTTCTTCAACTTGCCTTTTTTTTCTTGCCGGTTCATCAGTTTCTCTCTGCACTCGTTCAATCTCGTCAATAATGCTATCCATTTGTTCTCGTATAGTTTGAATTGCTGCTTCAAAATTCTCTAAATCATTTTTGACCTTAACAGAATCGGTGCATACTTTTTGTAATTGGTTAAAGACAATTTCAACATGTGGCATTATTTTATGGAATATACTTAGCCAAAATACAAAATTTGTATCTTGCAGCTTTAATTTGTACCCACTGGCTTGATTAATCGACGAAGAATCGCGTGAAGTACTTTCTATATTGTCCATAACTTCAATCAGGTCTTTCCTATTTTCATAAACTGTATGAACACCTCGTGACTGAAAATTCCAACGTGTTTGGGAAGATCTTGGCAATCTGCGATTAACTATTTCATCCAAAATTTTTGTTCTTTGAGGAGACGTCGAAAAAAAAGAGCACAATCCAGATAAATTATGGAAAAATATTCTAGCCTGCTTATTGACAGAGCATGCGCTTGTCATAATTAGATTTAACTGGTGTGCATAGCAATGAACATAATTTGCAAGTGGATAAGTTTCCTTAATAATCTTTTGAACGCCATTCAATTCACCACTCATAACAGACGCACCATCATAGCTTTGAGCTATTAATTTGTTTGGATTTTGATCTATTAATGGATTTACAACATTTAAAACGCATGCAGCGATTGATTTGGCATCGTGTCCGTCGGGGACGTAAAATCTCCAAAATCTCTCAACTGGTTGTCCTTTACACAAATATCTGAAAATAATAACTAACTGAAATTCACAGGCTACGTCAGTCGTTTCATCGGCGATTACTGCAACAAAAGGAGAATTTGCAATCTCCTTCTTAACTTCTTCATGATAAACATCTAGCATGCACTCAAGAAGCTCGTTTTGAGTTGTTTTTGAGGTACCCTTGAAAAGTTTGGCACTTTGAATATGGACTTTCAATTCGTTGTCTAATTCGGCGCTAAAATTCACCAGCTCCTTAAATATGCCTCTGTTTTCCGAATTTTCCTTTTCATCGTGACCCCTTAAGGCTAACTCAAATGCTCCACAAAACCTTATACAATTAATAATTTTATTCAATACATATCGATTCTTATCCACTTGATTATTATGTTTAATTAGATCATTGCGATAAGCCGAATTGAGTTGAGTCCTTATATTTAATTTACCAAGAATAGAAAAGCTAAAAACATTATTCATATGGACTTTAGATTTTTCGTGGGTCTTCATTTTATCCCATATATGTATAAGATCATCTGTACCTTTTTTTGACCAAGTCTCGTCACCTCCAAATAGAACACATACAAAACAAAATAGTTTATTCGTTTCTTCACAACCACATATCCAGCTGTTTTTATCGTACACATTTTTATTAAATTTGCGACAGCGCGATTTTTGTCCGCTACCACTTTGTTTCTCAATTTTTAAATCGGGTATTGGCCGTCCTAATTCTTTAATTTGCAGTTTTTGATCCAGCGAAAAACCACTAAATGAGTTTTTTAATATCCCGATTTTATTCATTTTCACTAGTTTTAATAAAACAGTAAAAAATATGATCACAAAACAGAGCAGTTCATTAACACTAGACGTACTAAAACAAAAACGTTATTTCTCACTTTTCAGGTAAAAAAAGACCGAAATCAGCACTAGACGTAATCATAACGAAACGACCGACCGAACAAAAACACCGCCGATATCATTTGATAACGAATTACGACTGATGATGTGCCTGGCACAAATTATACTTGTCTTTCGCTATTCACCTCATATAAAAATGTGTATTGTAGCGATATCTCTGTCGCTCGTATGCGATGCTGGTAAAATTTCTCTCTTTTTATTTGGGCCGGCCCGACATTGGCACAAGTTGATGACGTCAAGGTCAAGGCATGCTTTATATCTCGTCGCGTGGTTCGGGTGCTTGCGGTGTTGTCACGTTGTCAGTGTTGTCACTTCATATAATTTATACCAAAAAAAAATGAAAAAGCAAAAAATAAAGTAAAACATTGAAGATTGAAAAAAATTTTCTTTTTGAAGAAGACAAGGTAGTGCCATGGCACCGTGGCACTACCTCACGAGCCGCCACTGCATGTAGGTACATCACGAAAAATCATGTCACTCATTTCCGTCCGTCTGTCTGTCTGTCCGCTATTTTTTGTCCCGTTAATAAGTACTTCTCAGATTTTGGTGAAATTTCCACACAAGGTTACTACTATGTCAAGGACATAAAGCTTTGAAAATCCGTCTAGTCGCGAGATATGTCTAGGGGCAGTAAAAAGTAAAAAAAAAGTTGTTCAAACATCGTTTTTGACATTCCTTCCTCTTCCAATCGCAGTAATTCTACGCACGCTGCCGTACTGCTGTAGATAATGAGGGGTGAAGTTAGCCACAGCATCGTTCATTGATGCCCTCAAGAATTTTCTCATCGGCAAGAAATGGCCGTTGAAAATATACCTGACCTCAAATCTTTTGAAGTCCGGGGGTTAGCAAATTTTCTCAAGGATAAACTTAACCCTTCATGAATTTATAATGACGGCGTTGCCGAGGAAGTGCATAGTCAACCTACTTGACGCCATTTTAGTTGTATATGAGAGTTTGCAATTATAGACAATAAGTACGTGTACTTCTAATGCTAATATATATGCATGAGAATTTGAAATAACGTGTGTTGAATAAGAAGTAGTCGTATACTAGTATCGAAATACTTGTTGAAGTACCTAATCGAAGTATCATTAATGAGTATCTGTAACAGGTTCTTATTCATATTGTATATTATAAAGTCCAAGTATCGGAAGTATCTGTCGGTGTACTCACAGTACTTGATCAGAGTACACGAAGTAAAAGTTAGGTAAAAGAATTTAGAAGCTCCTCGGATACTTACTCAGATGGAGGCTTAGATATATCCCGAAGTACTCTGAATTACACTCATACTCATACATACACCTTAGGAAAAACCATTGTTATACATGGGAAATCATTTCTTGGCAACAGCGCATCGGCTCGTCTACTTTCATCGCTATTCGTACATATTTCCTACCGTTAACCGCAGACCTGTATCACGAATGAGAATAATAGGCAGATACGCTGTGTTGCCAATTTGAGTAGAGCTTCCCGAATTGTGGGGAATTTAGAGTTAAGTGTTGATTCATTCAAGCTTTTAATCAGCATGGCCTAGACGTTAGAACTTCATAAAGATAACATTGAAGCTGAATGCTGCTGGAGTATAGTGTTTCGAATATTCAAAGCGGAGCGGGACACTATACTCGTTCAATGGGTCATCAAGTCACAGTCTTTTCAACAAAGAAATTATTTTACGAAAATGCGTTATATTTTTACGATTTTGTCGTCACCAAATCTCTGTTTCTCAAAATGTACGTCTATTGTAGAATTTTCAGCAAACTAAGCAAGAAACGTGATCTAGTATTTACTCAACATTACGGATTTCTCGAAATACATTAAAAAATGTGACCTAGATACCCAACTGCCCCAAGCTCTTTAAATATAACACCTTAAACCAGGGTTACCAGGTGCTCAGTCACGTTGATTGTCATGTTGTACTGCGCAAGTCAGCAAACAATCTGGCGTAATAAACGTTAGGAATCATCAGGTATTGCCAGATTCCCGAATACCGGGCACCATAGTAACCGTTATAGTTGTCCTTCAAAGTTGTCAAATCGCCCCTATGGCGCAAATTCGCCACACCAGGCAATTGTGCTATAAACAAACCCTGTTTATCACTACTATTTGATAGTCATATGGTAGTT
The DNA here is from genome assembly GCA_963669975.1 of Acanthoscelides obtectus. NCBI lineage: Eukaryota > Metazoa > Arthropoda > Insecta > Coleoptera > Chrysomelidae > Acanthoscelides > Acanthoscelides obtectus. The sequence continues at coordinate 31,323,575 of CAVLJG010000007.1, read as the reverse complement.
GTAGCCCTATCTGGCGGTCCATGATTTCTCTCAATACTGTTGTATCTCTACTGGCAACAAGAATAGGGATTACAAAATCATTTATACAACAATATACAAACATGAAAAATATGATTTGAACCATGAAACATTAATACAATTTTAATAGTTTGAACTTTTTTCATTTTTGGAATACTCTTATGTGGAATCCGCAGCTATTTTTCCCAAAATTTGGGTAGACTTAGATTTCTTAGAAATATGACATATTGGTATCGGCAACTCTGCGAATGGGAGAAACAAATCGCATTTGTTGAGCGCATCCGTCTAAGCGGTAGGCGCCAGCGCCCGTTCTGCCATCTCTCTCTTTTATCACTCTTCTACTTTACCCCGTTGTCCGTCACACTCCGACGCTGCCAGATAGTATCCTACAATCGAGTGTCTTTCACGCACCTACATACTTTTGTATATTTCCATCTCTCTTCCTCATCATAATGTATAATAATGGTTTTTCCCAAGGTGTATAATTTCACCGATGAAGGTAATTTAACGGATAAACATTTTTGAACAATAGATCTACTTTTAAAGTCTATTCACAACCTTATTCACTCAAAACAAACGAGCACTTGATCGCCGCTTTTTTCGCTTGTCGCTACCTGCACAGGCATTTATGGTTTGTTAGCCGACACAATTAATCGCGCGAATTGGATGGTCGCGCAGGTGCTTTTATCGATGGGGCGTAAATGAGATTTGAATACACATTATTTTACGAAGTATAAATAAGACGTCCACTCACCTAGAGCCATTTTTAGTTAAACCTTTCCTGATAATGCCTTTTTTGTTAACCCGTCAGAGACAGCATATTGGCATTCTTGGGACGTAAACCTTTATCAACATAGTTTAAGCTAGAAGTATATTTGCCGTACTGTAAAACGCAATATATAGGAAAGACCACACCTGGCGGAACTTTTTTTGAGTGTTTCAGCTATCGGAATTTACCTATACAATCTAAATGGTACCGTATAAGTTATACGTGAAAGCTAACTCCTTAGACGTTTAAATGGACTTATACAAACTATACACGTACCACAATTAAAGAAGTTGACTGCAAAAACTGAAATGCGTTAAAAGCGAAATAAAACATGAAAAAACGTACCCACCTTCATCAATATTAATCACGTTTCGTCGTAAACGGTTTAAGTTCGACAAATTTAAATGACATATACATATACGAAATATTTGTAATTTTATCCGAGGTGTTCCATGTACGTGGTAGTTGAAGAAGAAGGCGCGTTAGTTTGTATTTTCGGTTAAATTTGAATCATCTCTCTTAGTTGACAATAGGAGAATGAAGTTCTCAAAAAATGTATTACTTTGCGATGGAAGTTCTATTAAATGTCGAACATATTTACTATTGAATATTTCTTCTCTTCAAGATTGTACGACCTTTTTTTTTCAACAATCTGTTTGAAGGAGTATTATTAAATACTATTAATCTGATTGTTTCATGGTTTGTACAGAAATGACTGGAAAGCAATATATTATTTTTTTCCCAAAAAATGCATTTTTGGTGCATTTTTTATACGTTTTTTCTATAACCGTATTTTTTAACAAATAATAGTACACTCCTGAAATTGGAGAATATTCTACTCTTATAGTAAATTAATTTCCTTATCATCTTTTTTTAAAAGAAAATTGTTTGTTTCTGAGACCAAAATGAAGCAATTGAACCTAAAATGCTTAGGAAAATATTGCTTATCTTTGTTTCACATTTTTTTAATGATTTTTTGCAATAATTTCAAAAAACAACTAATATAAAATCTTCTATATTTATACTTTTTGTCATGTACCCCAAAATGAGGATTATGATTATCAAAAAGTAACCTTAGATTAATATTTTTAATATTTTGAAAATAGTCTAAACAATTTTAAGTGAAAGAGGTACTACTTCTGTTTTGAGGAAGCAGCTCTTCTTAAGATATTCTCCATCACCATAAAAATAGCATACAATTAAAAAAAACAAATGACGGGTACCGGGGAAAAACGGCATTAGTCCATTATTTGGCTAAATTGAGCTTTCAGTTTATTATGCTGGCATTTTCCTGATGCCATATTGTAATCAGCTTCTTAAATTGCAAAAAGGGCTTAGGTTCACAAAAAAACAGCTATAAGATGTCCTGTGCCGGGGAAGAATGGCATGAGTCCTTCCGCGTGTATGGAAAAACGGCATCAGTCCATATACCTGAAAATCTAAATATCGCAAAATTACACAAAATTGGCAATGATTAAAACAAGAGTTCCTATGAATCCTTCCGAAAAATCTTTAAAAACAACTTCAATATATCGTTAGATTATCCACGAAAAGATACTTGTAGTACGTTTGATTCCTTTAAAGCTGATATATCTTCACTTACCGCTACCTTAAATTCCCACACGGAACAAACTAGGCAGTCAGCAAGTAATAATTTGGAGAAAAAGATACTTGAGAAGACACTACATCAAAAAAGGAGTGAGCGATTTTACAGTCTAAAGAGAACCTGCCTAGAAGTTCCCCGCTATCGAAAGTATCACGATGGGTTACCAAAAAAACTTGCCCTGTCCGACGACAAATGATGTTTACTATAAGCGGCAACTAAATTTCATCCTGTCAAACTCAACTTCTACCTTGTATACCTACGATGAATCTATTGCTAAGGAAGGAGATGACGATATCTGTTCTATGCTGTATCACTTTTTTATAACATCCTGCCTATGGAAGTAAAAGAACTTGCCATTTTCTGTGACTCCTGTGCAGGGCAAAATAAAAACTTTACAGTTATTCGGTTTTTGCATTACTTGGTTACCAAGAAAAATCGTTTTACTACTGTGAAAGAAATATTCCCGATCAGGGGGCATTCATACCTCGAGTGTGATAGAGATATGAGTCTCGTGAACCAAAGAGCATACACTGAGGTACCGGATGACTGGAGAGATGAATTGAAAAATTGCCGTGTGAAACCTACACCGTTTGAAGTCATTGATTGTGGCAAATATTTTGATTTTAAGATTGGAGTACGTTTTTATCGCCGTTTCATCCAACGAAGTGTCCCTTTCAAACCCGACCAGTCAGGATGCTCAAGTATTGTAAACAGAATCCTCGCGTAGTTTTTCACAAATCGACATACATGGTCTAAATTTGATAAGGTAATTCGGAAGAATCTAAAGAAGACGCAAAAAGATCAACAAAAACGAGAAGAGGAAACACTGAGAAAACTTTACCAGGGCCCAATCCCAATTAAAAGTGAGAAATGGAAGGATCTGCAGGATCTGACCAAATTTCTAGAGAGTGCAGATTCCAGGGCATTTTATCAACAGTTAATATCTCTTGATCGTCCAGAAGACGGTAGTGATGAATATGTCGATGACCGCCAATAGACGCTTAAAGCAGGGTAAAAGTGGGACGAGTCCAGAGTTGAACATCATCGTTTGTTTGTTACGTTATTAGTTTTGAGTAAAAGTTCATTTTGTATAATCTATTTTACCAATAAATAGACTGTTTAGCAAAGATATTCTTTACGACTTATTTTTTCACCAATTTTACTTTCCAACAAGTAAGTAAACCTTAATTACCGATTTTCTCAAAATCGGTCCGGATGGACTGTTGTCGTTATTCCCCGGTACCCTTCAAATAACTTTTGTTCATACAGAAAAGTAAAATATTGCTAATTTGGTTTAAATTTAATTTTTGAGATGTGGTAAAAATATCTTGATATTTTAACCGGTTCCACGTCCGGCTTCAATAATTGTCACACGTAATATACATTTTAGAGCAATTAACATATAGAACTGAATTCAGCAACATTTTACTTGAGCATATGGTATTTAAATGGTTTCTTTTGGCGACAGCCCGAGAAAATTAACAAACTCGAATGTTCTATTATCTATGTATAATTAACACATTTAATTTTTCAGAAAACTTAACCAAACAAATATTTTTATAAGATATATAATGTTTTAACTATTTAGTTAATACCTCCTATATATGGCTGTGTCGATTTCTGACCGCTGGCTGTCAGCGTTGCCAGATAGTCGATGCTGTCGGTGCCTAACGCCCTCATATTTTTAGTAGTAAAATAATTTCTAGAAATGCATTAGGCACACGAGAGGCAATATGCTACGGCAATGCAAATAGAGATAATATACCACTGTCAGTGCAAAGTAACATTTTCTAGGAAAGCTTGGGAAAATAACGTCATTATGAGCGGAGGCACTAATGCTAAATATGTCCTTGTACGTGGTTAATGGCAAATTGAGTCTGCTAACGCCGCTCAAAATAATCACCCGTAAATAATACACTTGCTGGCTGACTATGTTTATTGCATAGTTCTTTGTAAGAATTATTATCAGTAGGAGTACTTATAAAGATACAATGTTGTGGAATCAGGGGATATTTTACAGGTTTTTTTAATAGCGGAAAAAACACAAAAGTAATTATTTGTAGCAAATTGAAGGTAAAATTCGAAAAATAACGCGTTTCGAAAATAACAGTGTCGTACTATTTTTATTTGGAAAAATAATGCAACTAATCCCCTGTATCTCCACCGCTGGTGCACGTTAATTTTACGTAAATAATGGATTGTCCAATAGGGACGCAGGAAAGTAAACGTCAATTTGACATAGACGCCATCTTTGTTTTCTGTCACCGACATGTCATTTTGTTAGTTGAATATTTACCATTGATCGCTATGGAGTCGTATTCGATTGAAGACCGCATTAAAGTTATTCAAGAGCACTACAAAAATGGTGCAAAAATAAAAAACACGTTTCGCGCGCTTCGTGAACATTTCGGTCGCAACAACCGCCCAAACGACACAACCATCGGTCGTCTGGTGCGTAAATTCGAGGCAACAGGTTCTGTGGCAAATCTGCCAGGCTCTGGCCGGCCAAGGAGCGTTCGCACACCGGAAAATATTGCTGTTGTGAAGGAGAGTGTGAGAGACGATCCGAAACAATCAACAACGCGTCGATCCCAAGAATTGGGCATTTCGAGAACCAGTTTGCTCCGCATTCTCCACAAGGATTTGAATGTACACGCCTACAAGATCCAATTGACGCAAGAGCTGCGTCGGGCCGACCATTTTTCGCGCCGAACGTTCTCAGATTGGCTCCTTGAACACCGCCAAATTGATGCCAATTTTTCATCAAAAATCATGTTCAGCGACGAAGCGCATTTCACTTTGAATGGGACGGTAAACAAGCAAAACTGCCGCATCTGGGCGAACGAAAATCCCCGTGAGTATCAAGAGCAGCCGATGCATCCTCAAAAAGTGACTGTGTGGTGTGCATTGTGGTCAAAAGGCATCATCGGACCTTACTTTTTCGAAAATGCGGCCGGGGACGCCGTTACCGTCAATTCTGAGCGATATCACGTGATGATAGAAGACTATTTTTTGCCGCAACTTGAAGGAATGGATATGGACGATGTTTATTTCCAACAAGACGGTGCCACATGCCACACAACCAACGTCAATATCCATCGATTGCAGTCCTTCTTCGGTGATCGCGTGATTTCGCGCAGAGGAAATGTGCCATGGCCACCAAGATCGTGCGATTTGACTCCCTTGGACTTCTTTTTATGGGGATATTTGAAAAGCAAAGTCTACGTCAACAAACCAGCCACCCTCCAAGAACTCAAAAACAATATCATTGCCGAGATAAATGCCATAGAACCGACCATGTTCCAAATTTCATTGAAAATTTCGACCATCGCGTGGACGTCTGTAAATCCAGTCGTGGTGAACATTTGAGCGATATTATTTTTCATACATAAATGGTATCTATAAATGAACCTTCAAAATAAAGTACCCAACTTGATTTGAATATCAATTTTTCTTGTTTTAATATGCGTTTACTTTCCTGCGTCCGTTTTGGACAACCCCATACTTTTGAATGTGGACAATACTCCATCCACATACCAAATTTTAGTATATTCCAGTTGACAGTTTTGAAGATATTGAAAAAACTATTTTTCATTTTTAAATTTCAACACCGTGTATCTTTTTAATGAACCCCTCAAGGAAAAAATGTTACACAAAAGACCCCGCTTAAAATGCAGTCCTGTGTATGATGTTTCACTTCTGGTCACGACTTGTGAATCACCCTGTATATTGGGATATCATAAGTGTTCGCTAGTTTCCCGTAAAAAGCATATCCTCCAGGATAACAACCATACGTATACAATGTGTTACAAGCTCCACTGATTTCAAAGTATCTTGCGGAGTGTAAAGCCCGGTTTTTCAATCGCAGTTAACAGCAATCCCGACTAAACTAAAATATCATGTATATCTACGAACTACGAAACCAAGTGTTTGTTCCGTTTTCCACCTGTGAATGATAGCAATAGTGTAAAATACCACCCCAATAGAAAGTTTTTAGTGCCATTGATTTGCTTGTTCGTTATGATCTTCCTTATTTCGATTATGCGCAGCTGCGAAACAACCCTCCGTTATCTGTTATCGAAATAAGGAGCTCCGTTAGTTACGGAGAATATGGGAGGACTTATTTCGTAAAGCTATATTTTCCTTATTCAGCGGTCTTGCCGGAATTTGCAAACCCAGATAAGCTTAAAAGAATTTCAAGTTATAAAAACATATAGTGGAAATAAATGAGTTTTACATAACAGAAAAAATAAATAATAATAATAATGCCTTTATTAGCTGCAGTGAGGCGAAGTTCAGCCAGACGGCTACTCTTACACTCAACCCCACAGCAGGAAAAAAGAATAACAATGACAACATTGATTGCACGAGACAAATGCAGATAGTATTGCGAGAGTTTTAAATTTGAAACAAAAATAGTAGAAAATAGTCAAACAAAAAAAAAATAAAATCACATGAACACAAGAAAAACTGAACTAAATGGACTCCAGCAGCTGACTATTCATTAATTTCTTAAAAGAAACAACCTGTTTGGATCGATAGCCACTGTTGACTGCATTGTAATGTTTGACAGCATTATAGGTGTAACTTCTTTCAAAGACCGAGGTATTGTGAGGAGGCATGTTAAAATTAGCATTAAATCTAAGAGCTCTGGTAACAAAACCACCTCGGTGAAACAATTTTCTAATTTTCTAGCGAGGTAAGCTGGTCTGTTAGATAATAGAACTTTATGCGTGAAGACGGTCAAAAGATATAAAAATAACTTATCAATTCGCAACCAGTTGAGTTCCTTGATTTTATCTGAGACGCGACTAAACTTGCGCAATCCAAAAATAAACCTACAGCAGTTGTTCTGAATTTTCTGGAGTTTCCTTTTGTGGACGTAGTCTAAACATGGGTAATAAAGAACAAGAAAGAAATGACAGACAACACAAGACTTTCAGCGAGCTTTTTTCGGGTTTTAAAATTCAAGATGTATCGATTAGAATAGAGGAATTTCAAACGCATATACGTTACTCTAGATAAGAAAGAGACATGCCGATCGAATCTCATATTTAAGTCAAGTGTAACACCTAGATTCTTGGCGTAATCCACAAAAGGGATGGGTGTCTCATCCAAAAAAACACAAATCCTCTGCTTCATTTCACGGTAGGAGTTCTTCGAACAGTAACACATTGCAGTAGTTTTATTAGGATTGATCTTCAAGCAGTGTTTGTTACAGTAATCACCGATGTTAGCCAAATCTAAATTAACTTTAAAAGAAACTTCATCAACCTTTGATGGATCGAAACCAAACACTAACTGAGTATCATCTGCATAAGTTTGCATACTACAGTGGACTAAACAGTCTTGCAGATCGATCGTATAAATCAGATATAGTAAGGGACCTAATACTGAGCCCTGAGGAACTCCTGAAGGAACTGGCTCAGAGGAGGAAATTCCCTGATCAGTTTTCACTGTTTGTTGACGATTTAGCAAGTATGACTCAAAGAACCTTAGCACTATATCTGACATTCCATAATGAGATAACTTACTCAGTAGTATCTGGTGATTGACCATTTCAAAGGCTTTCGAGAAATCTAACAGTACCAAGACGGTGTTGATGTGATTATCTAAATTGTGACTGATGGAATCAGTAAGATGTAATAAAGACGAAGTAGTGCTGTAACCAGCTCTGAAACCTGACTGATGTAGAGGAAATAAGTGATTTTGTTCCAAGCAATATACAGTATAATAAATTTATTGAATTCTATTATATATGCAAAGTAGCAAGGTAGTCTTTTATTGTACGAGCAGTTCTGCTGGTTGTGGTCACTTGCCCTTCTATGATTCTACGATTCTAAACCGATTCAATTCTTCTGTGATTCTGACACAAATATTATCGATACTTTTCTATGAAGCAATTTAACAGAGTTTTAAAATTTTTGGATTAGTCTCACGTCAGAAACGGAAAAAATAAGCAATCTGTCATGACGGTCAGTAGTCAGTACTGTCAAATTACAACGGTTCGCCTTGGTGGTGATAAAAACGATTTTCTGTCGACATTCTTTATTTGCTGTCGTAGTTAATAATGACGTACCGGAAGGCTTAACGATTCGTTATTTTTCTTGCTCTAAAAACTATCTAATATCTGAATTGTAAATTTTGTCAACAGTTCATGGTTGGAATGCTGTTATGTTTTAGTAAATCGGTGTTACTGGTACAACCTCTTGATTAGGCAGGCACCATCAAACCAGTCTACGGGTTATAAAGTATAAATGGCCATTGGCCAGACTTCGTCATTTGTAACTGTACTACTGGATGTATTTGTTAGAATAAAGTCGATTGAAGTGAATTGAATGATTGCTTAACCTTCTATCCTTGACAGTGGCAGGAAACCGAAACACCATAGTTCAGGTATAGAAACAGTGTTGCCAGATGAACATTTACAAGATGGTTAACCAGAACTTGAAAACGAGTTTGGGCCTTTTAGATAATGATAATCATTTACAACCAACGTTTGCAATAATAGTTAATGTGATAAAGAATAAGTGCCTAATGTGGCTCAGTTGGAGGCGCACAAGACCAAATAAAAACGCCAATATCCGTCATTACATTACACCATTAAATTACCTGCTTCAGTAACCACCAAGCTTCGTACGCCGAGGACCGTCCACGGGACATAAGAATCCACGTACTGACATACCGTCATATACTAAATCTTATTAAAACCATAACCATATGCTACGAGGTTATTACGAAAAAAGTATAAAATATAATCTCAACGAGCATTCAAGTCATAATGAGATAGTAGTGCGTTTTAATGAAAGACATTTGCCCTGAACACCGAGTACAGGTTTATAGATTACGGATAATTGGATCATCATAGTATCAATTTAACCTTATCGGTGTAAAATCACGTACGATATTTATGCTGTATTGCTGTCTTAAGAAACAGTGGTGTACTGGAAACTGCAAGAAATTTGCTATAAGTAGATCATGTTTGAGGAATGTTATGAAACATTGGCAACATTACAATTGTCGTTTTTTCATATTGGTTCAAAAATAGCACATTTTCAACTATTGAATCGCTTATAACTCGAAAACTTCTAAAATTCTAAGTACCTTTTTTATTCAGAATGGCCTGAAAACCCAATAAATACTTTGACCGGAGGAAACAGCCAATTTTTGGTATTTGCTTAAGAAGATTGTATAAATAAGTTTTGAAGCAATTTTGATTCTGTCAACATGCAGTTTCATCAAAGGAACCCTTTTCGAATAAGGTTATGCATAAAATGCGAGTCAGAACATTTTTCCGAGCAGAAGCGAAGATGTTACCTGCACTATTAGGAATATTTCTGTAGATTATATATGACCAAAACGCAACTTACTAATCTATTTTTTTTCTGGCATACTGTAGAATATTTCATTATTATAACTGAATCTCATATTTTGCTCTCTTAGGGAGCACAGTATTACCAAGTTCCATCAAAATTTATTTTTTGAGATAGGTATAAACAACTTGAAAACGACCCATATTTGACAGTTTTTTCAATAAACTTTTTATTAAACTATTGTTTGACGTCATCATGATCTCAAACTGCATATAATAAAAAGCTACACAATCTTGGTAGGTATACAACATTTTTTTATAAGCTTATTCTGAGAAATAAGGAAACATTAGCTGATCATTTTAGAGCATTCAATCTCCATACTTTCATCTTATTTTTTCATGTATGCACTTTCGTTCTTAAATTTTGGCAGGTATTTGGCGTAATTTGCTTGGAGTACCGTTTTTTAAAAGTAAGCCCTCCAGAACTTTTTTCTGGATACACCAGCTCCAAACAGATATCCCAGCTTTTTTAGGTAGTGATAACCGCCAAATCCCTCGTATGAATACCTGCATGTAAAGTGCTGCCACCTCCAAAGCTATGAGTTGGACATATCGCGCATTAATATGTAGCAAAACCAATGTCGGTGCCACGATCGGACCTTGTGGAATACTTGAGCCATCAAGAGGAGGATTTATTAGTCACGACGAATATCTCACGGCCAGAATGTTAGCCATTTGTCTACAGCTTATAAGAAGGGTTTAGTATTAAGAGTTAGCCTTACCGAACGATTCCAGAAAAAATCGACTGCCATGGCGCTGTGACATTTGCTTTAGAAAAAATATTTTTCTTTACGAAGATTTTGTTCTTATATCATTTTATATCTGTTTTCAACAAATGATTTCAAGTGTCAACGATCCGCGTCACAGGAAGAGAGCAGCATACATTTTCCTACACCACTGCTAACGTCTGTGACGTAAGTGACATATAAATCCGAACACCCAGTTTAAATGGTTTTATTTTAATAAAAGTTGGTGAATGTATTTATCTTACTGTAAATAACAAGTGACAAAATTTTCAGCCTTATCAGTTGGACACTCCGGTTTTTATACTGCTTTTTTTTTAATTCACTAACGCTCTAAAAATGAATATTTCAGCCGCAGTAAAGAATCAACGTTGGCGGATTTTGGTTCTTAACATCCTTTACGATCAGTTACGATGCCTAGAGTACGGAGACCTGTACGATTTCGTCAACTTAGTGAGTTTGATAGGGGCCGTATAGCGGGACTTCGGGAAGCTGTACTTTCTTTTCGGGCAGTTGCAGTTAGAGTGCAAAGAAGTGTAGATACTGTGGTTAGGTGTTGTCAGGCATGGCTTCGAGAAGGCCGTACGCAAAGAGCAAGGGGCACTGGACGCCGCCGTAGAACAACAGACCGTGAAGATCGCCACCTAAGATTATTGGCCTTGAGGGACCGTTTCTCCACTACCAGGTCCATTGCAAATGAATGGTTTGCAGAACTCGGAAGACCTATTGGCATGCGAAGTGTTTACCGACGAATGAGAAGTTTTGGCTTGTTTTCATACCGGCCACACTGGGTCCTCCCTTAACTCGAGAACACCGATGTAATCGCTTTGAGTGGTGCAGACAACGGTCACTCTGGGATCAGGAATGGAACAGTATTGTCTTTAGTGACGAGTCTCGATTTTGTTTAGGCATGCACGATGGTCGTGCCAGAGTTAGAAGGCGACGTGATGAAAGGAGGAATCCACAGTTTTTTGTTGAAAGACATGTTCATCACACTGTTGGAGTTATGGTTTGGGGTGCTATAGCTTATGGTTCCAGGTCACCTTTAATCTTCATCAGAGGTAACATGAACGCGCAGCGTTATATCCACGAAGTTCTAGAACCCCATCTTTTACCCTATCTTGACACCCTGGCAGATCCAACTTTCCAACAAGATAATGCCCGACCACATGTTGCAAGAGTCACAATAGACTTCTTTCAACATAATGATGTCACATTGTTACCATGGCCACCAAGATCTCCCGACTTATCCCCAATTGAGCACGTGTGGGATATGATGGGTAGGACATTGCTCAATTTGCAACGTCCTTCTCAGACTCTAGAAGCACTTCGAGAGGAGTTGGTGGTTGCTTGGAATGAGATACCACAGGAGAACATTGACGACCTGATCAGAAGCATGCTTAGGCGCGTTGGAGAATGCGTAGCACATCAGGGTGCATCCACACATTATTAAAGGTCAAAGGGCTTTAAAGCAGTGCAATCATTTTGAAATTTTTATCATTTACTTATTATGCTTCATTAAGTACTTGTACAAAATTTTATTAAAATAAAACCATTTAAACTGAGTGTTCGGATTTATATGTCACTTAGTATACGTTTGTTGACTTTGTCAGAAATGGTTGCCGATCAATCAAATTTCAAGGAACAGCAAAGAGAAGAATAATGGAAGAACGCAGAAGAGTAAAGAAAAGAGAAATAGATCCCTTTTATAGGAAAACTATGCATTGTTGCTTCGTGCGTTGATCAGTTTTTAGGCGAATTAAATATTAATTTTGATTCAGATTTTAATAGGGTCGTATTCTCAGTCGCTCCCATTCGCCTTCGTACCCTGAAGGATTCAATTTTTGACCATGGCCTCGCTGTTTTTCTTCCAGTTTTTTTTTCCTTTAGGAAATCAAAGAGGAACCTAATTTTTGCCTTCCGAAAGGAGAGAAAAAACTGGAAGGAAAACAAGGAGGCCATGACCAAAAAGGCGTCCTTTGAAGTAGGCAGACAACTGGGAATGACTGATAATAATACAACGCTTAATTTTGGACGTACTGAAAGTTTGGTGACAATTTTGTCCGAAATGCAAACCGAATTTTGGCCTTCCTAAAGGAGAGAAAAAACTGGAAGAAAAACAAGGAGGCCATGACCAAAATGGCATCCTTTGAAGTAGGCTGACAACTGGGAATGACTGATAATAACACAACGCGTAATTTTGGATGTACTGAAAGTTTGCTGACAATTTTGTTCACAATGCAAACCGAATTTTTGCCTTCCTAAAGGAGAGAAAAAACTGGAAGAAAAACAAGGAGGCCATGACCAAAAAGGCGTCCTTTGAAGTAGGCAGACAACTGGGAATTACTGATAATAATACAACGCTTAATTTTGGACGTTCTGAAAGTTTGCTGACAATTTTGTTCACAATGCAAACCGAATTTGCTGGATTGTTTGGTCCACTGAGCCATGCAACAGAGAGTGGCAGTGAGACTCCGCGTTACTAAGTCGTCGCTATGCCTGATGGGCTGAAGCTTGACGCAATCGCCCAAGTAAGGGATGCCAAGTACTTGAAGACATGCGTGTGAGTATTGGCAAGAAAACACCAATTCAGAGGATCTATAATGACGGATAAAGTAATCGTAACATAATTTGAAATTTTGTTTTCAACGCTACTGTATGTTTCTGCCAGGTCATGCCTTTATTAACGGGGACTCCGTGGTACTGGGCAGGATTTTCCCGTGATATGCGTCTACTGATGCTTTCATACTGAGGGACCGCGATGAATTTGGTACAATAACTAGCTTGCGTTTTTGAATGGTTAATTTTAATCACCTACCTTTCAGACCACTAGCACTTCCTCCACCGCCCTCTTATCCTGTCGTGAATAAGATCACCAGTGCACAACTACAGTGTCATCAGCGTAAACGTAGAATACACAGCCGTGTCTAGGATTAGTCCTAGGACCGAACCCTGAAGATACCGGCTAGTAGTGACCGCGTTGTCGCCAAGACATTGCTAATTTGCTTCTAAAGTTCCTTCCAACAAGAAAGGATTTCAATATCTTTAGACGCCAAAGGGGAAACCTTTTGGAATAGTTAATGATAATGAGCAATTTTACACGCAGCATGAGAGTATTGAATTCTGAGCGTCGCATCTATTCTTGTAACCAAATATGTCAGGATTCGTTGGTTACTTGATCTTTTCAGGAGTCGTACACACCTTGAGGTCGGCAAAATTACTTGGGAGCTCGTCTGGTATGCAATGTGGACCTCGCAGTGTTCCGCTGATGTGATATGCGAAACCTCAGACGAATCATCCCAGGGAGAGTCATCTGAAGAGGATTCCGAGCTGCCGTTAACGTCGTTGATCCTAACCTATCGTCGATACCATTATCAAGATCATACTTGGGAGAGAACTTCACAGGATCGTTGGATCGTTTTTCTTTGACTAAATACTGCTCAAGTCCCTCGGGTATTGATACTTAGGTAGTGCCTATACGTACGGCTCTGCCTCTCGTTATACCTCATCAGATTAATTGCATCTATTTCCCTGAAATTCATACTGAAGAGTAATTCACCGCAACACCTTATTTGGAAGTGCAGCCTGCTCAAAAATTGGGGTTTGACCCGAGTATACTGATACTGCAAGATGTAGCACAATAAGGAAGGAAAGACAAGCTTTGATTGATATAGGAGTAAAATACAGGGTCTGAAATATAATCCTTCGAATAATTTGATAGCTGAAATAGATTAGATTAGAGATATTTGAAGGAGATTATATGGCATGTACATCTCAAAAATCTGTCTGTATAACTTGGAAAGCACTACTATTCCAAGAACGGAAAGCTATATAGTTTTTGAAAATCGGTCCAGTGACAGTGGCTCAGGGCAAAAAACGAAGACATGCTCGTAGACAAAAGCTGCTCGTAGGACTATCCATAGATGTGTATCTATCATATTTGAGGGCATATTTCAGAAATATTCAGCATTATACAGGGTGGCCGAAATTTTAAACGAATACAAAGTTGTATTTTTTGAATCGAATGACCCAGAATCGGATAGGCTCTTTTAAAAGCAGAAGACTGGTATAACATACCAAAGGATTTTGATTACGAGTATTAGGTGTTGAGTGTTATAATCATTGTACAAAAACGCTTAGCTTTAACAGCTCGCCGGTCCGTAACTTTGAAAGATTAAAAAACGTATTGCGTCAAAACATTTTTTTAGCCTTCGTTGTATTCCCAATAAAAGTATTTCTTGCTAGAAAACGAAAAACAGATATGTTCTGCAAAACGGTACACGCTGAACTTACTTTGAGTTTTTTCACCCATCACTCATATGAGGTTATTTTTCCCGTTGTACAGACAGATAGACATATATCAAAGTAATTTAGACATTAAGGCCCGTATCGTCAGTCGTCCCTACAATTGTAGGGCGCGTTTATGGCCTCCTTGATTGTCATACTCGTTTCTCTCCTTCAAAAATTTCTAGATTACACTTATCCCGTATCAGCGTCAGCGCTTTCCTATTGTGAAGATATGTTTTCTTTTTAAATTGTAGGAAATTTCAGGCTGATAAAACATGATATAACTCAAAAGCAAGCACAATTTGATGCACATAGATGTTTGTGACATAACCTCAAAATAGAGCGCTGACACACAGAAGTAGAAAACTATGACAATCAAGGAGGCCATAAAGGCGCCCTACAATTGTAGGGACGACTGACGATACGGGCTTAAGATGATATATTTTGATATTTCTGGTGAATGTCCACCTCTTCAGAGGGCTCTGAGAGGTGCACATTCACCAAATACCACCATTTGTAATTCTGACGCCAAAATTACTTTAATATTTGTCCATCGGCCCCAATTCTAACATCAGATTCCTGCTCAGCGGAAAATATACTTGGGAATACACATCATATACCACTTTTTTATTTTGTGGAACGGTGTAATTTCTTGTATTGTACTCAATCCTCCCCAATTGTCTGCTAATTGAATAAGCCAAAAGGATTTGGTTGCAGATATTGATACAACATGACTAGCTTTCTTGTCAAACTGTCCACGTTAGGAAATTTTTTTTTATTTTTCTTACATTTTATGCCACCATGGCGAAAGTAGTGTTACATTCTAAGGTTAACTTTCAAACTTTGGATGGCATGACTTGGCCCATTTTGTTTATATGTAAAAGCGAAAACATTTACGCCAGATTTTATCAAATGGTGCGTGAATTAAGCCGTTATAAAACTTTGTTCAGGAGCTTGCACCCGGTTCAAAACAGTTAGTTAAGACGTGCTTTATAATATAACTTCTGAAGGCAAACCATTGATATTCCGGCGAAATATGTTTTTCTAAATATTCCAGTGACATGACCCTCCTCATTCTGTACAAGACCCAGATAAGACCGAGCTTCGGGCAATGCTCACCTGCTTGGGGTGCTGCCGCATCGACTACATTATCCATGATCGATGCTGTACAGACGAGCGCGATATACCTGCCAGACAGACCTACCTAACTTAGGCCTTACATCCGAACCGTGTGGAACTTCGTACATCCAGAACTGGCCGATACGACCGCTCCTCTGTCCCTAAGGTATCGAGATTGTGGAACAATCTACATGATGATCTACTAACCTTGACCAGTTCAAACATCGGATAAACCAACTTTCTTTAAACTCCTCAACGTAGCCGCGGTGCCCTGGTATTTAGGCTTCTGCTTGCGCGGCTGCTTTTGTATAACGAAAACGTTGAACGGGTCTCACAATGATTTTTGAGATGAATTATGAATATTATCTAACGAAAGACTTGAAGGTTATGACGGCATGAGACGCAAAAATAGGATGCAACTTAATGTTGCGGATACTTGACGTAAATATGTCACTAAATTAGGGGCACCCAAAGTTATATGTCACATTTTTTAAGCAAGAGGTATGTGTTTGTGTTGTTCAGTTGTTTTAGTAGTTAGAGCGCCAGGCTCTAGATATTGACAAATGGCGTCGTTATAAATCTCTATTAGTCAATTGCCGTACGAGTGTTTAATATTTAAATAAACTGGCTTAACGATAATTGTAAGACAGTCGAAGTTAATTTAAGCGTACAGGTGCTACTCGTAGTAAACAATTAGTTTTATTAACAGCTTTTGTTTAAAGCGGCTCGGTGCAATGTGTTTTAATTACTATTGTAAACTAGCAATTTCTGAGTTTGCTGGTTGCACAACTTATTTAAGTTATTTGCATTGGACAACGTCGTGCTCAATTAGCGGTTGGCAGGAATGTTCTAATATACGAATAGTTTTTGTTTTTCCACACATCGTCATCTACTATGATTGCTTTTGCAATTATTATAATTCTTTATTTCGCGAGCACTCAGCGTAGTCAAAAGCTCCTACATAAGCAGGGAATTATAAAATTTGCTGATCTGCTGATCAAGACTTGGATTGAGGGGCATTTTTTTGATTCTTGCACCAACATGGTGATCCGAACTTCCTCCAAAAAACTGAGCATCTGAAAATCTGAACAATGACATTTTAAAATATTGTCTTTAGACTTATGCACAAAAAGAAGAATACATTAGACTTGTCCCACGCACGTTACACAACAAAAATTAAAATCAAGTAATGATTCAAAACATAGGTTTTCAAATGTAAGACAGTAAAGTATCATTGAGCTTATGAATACCAATATAAAATTCAATAAAATAGGTAACAAATTTCTCAAGTATGCAAGTTGGCTGTCAATTTCCTAATGTCATCATAGATAGAAAACGTGATCGGAAGTATGCAGCATTATTACAACAATGTTTTGTGTTAGCAATAGTTTCAAGCGTCGGAAGTTACGGGTAAAAAATGGTGCTAAATAAAACGTCTGTATCGCTTGACGGTCACATTTTGATTGGGGCGATGGTAGGATGCGCTGTTGCTGGTCTGACGCTAATAGTGGAGATTTTGCTACTTGCCGCGACAGCTGATTGCAAAATGGATGATGAGTTTGCCGAAAAAAAAATGCCGTAAGCAGACTGGATAGACAATCGCATTTATATGTAGAACAACAAGATACCGGACCATACAACCATTTGCTGCTAGATAACAGATAGATGTAATTATTATACTTGAAGTAAAACAAAACACCAAACAAATATAAATCAAGACGATCACTCTAAGATAACGAATGTCTAAATGCAGTACATAATTGCACGATACAAATGCCCTATCTATATATCCTTATTCATTGGGGTCGGACCAGCGACTGAGCGCTTCCGTGCCAGACACCTCATGTAAAATCCCATCAAGCAATTTGGGCTGTAGCCCGTGAAATAGATCAATGGTATTTGCCGGGAAAAAGCTAGCCTATGTATTCCAGACTATTATCTATCTTTGCACTAAATTTCTTCTAGATCGGCACGGGTATTATGTAAAAAACCTATAAAACGTCAAAAAAAACCTATAAAATGTCATTTTGCAGACTAGGTAGTTTTTAGGGTGCAAACAGTCATTCCACGTTTGCTCACTAGCATCGTTGTGAGCGTCCATCTATGGAGGAATTACTCAACTACACGCTTTGTTGGTTGCCTATGTTTTGTGAAGCCGAGTAGACTGTAGCTTTCATCTCTGAGAAGATGTGAAACAAATAAAGCTGGTCTAGGAGAAAGATCGCATCTGGATGATTATGTCTGTTGGTATGCATGTGTACAAAATCAGTGACATTTGCTATATGAGAAAATTATTACCGGATATGCTGCTAATGAAGTATATCGTTTAGCTATGCCCTACGGGTTATTTATATATTTTTTCTCTCACTTCTATACGCTGATCTGTAATTTCTATTGGCATCGCAAAATAAATTTCCATAAAATTTAAATGACTGGAAATAAAAAATAATGTAATAACCTTTCCTAATACATAAATATTCCTGTCTGTAGCATATTTTCTCACCTGTTCCTTCACCAACCAGGAACTTTCTTTTCTTGTCTTTCTCATTTTCGAAATTCGGCAAATTTGAATATGTAATTTCCAGAATGAATAAGAAAAAGTGGATGTGCAACTGATTTCTAGCTTTAAATCCCAAGTAAGTGTATTTGAGACAAGAATCCAATGAAATTAGCATCAACATAATATTAGCACACAAATCCTCACTATGCACCTATGTATTGCCTTTTCTTTCTAGCTATAGTATACACTTACACTTACATCTTAGACCTACAGTAATGGCATCTCTGAATCAGATTTTACATCACATCAGAGCAGAACATTGATTTAAAGCATCATGACAACAAAATGAGTTCACAACAAGTGTTCATCGGCTAGTGCTAAGTTAACATCTTGTACAAAATCCTGCATAATGTCTCAAAAATAGCAATACAATGTCAAAAAAATCGACATAATATCACTTTTCATGATACGTAATATCCGTGCAGGGCCGTTCAAGTATTTAGGCGTGATTGAGTAACAAACATCCACATTTTTTGATTTACAATATTAGTGGAGATAGTAGGGATAATGAGGACTATTTTAATTTTTTATAGTTTAATTATGAGATGATTGAATCCTCAGGATCGCGTGCATGATTTTTCATAAAAAATGCACATTTTCAGTGAAATTTAATTTTTGAGATCTTTCTTGTCTCCTCCCCCTTGTATACGAAGCTATCGAAGCATCCCATGCATTCTGGCTTTTTGCTTCTTCGTAGAGCGTTTGCCGTTCTTATCTCTTGATAGATTTGACGCCTTGCCATGAATATGCAAACTAGAAAATTTGTTGGCTCTAAAACAGGATATAGTGGGGGCAGTAAGGCCTGCCTTTTTCTGTCGACCGACTGTTGGGAGGTAGACTTTGGTGCGAAACAATAAGATTTAATTTGAATGTGCATCTGAACACCTCCTACAGTCTGAATTCGAGACTACCACAGAATCGGACTCGCTAGGTTGCTTGTTTAACTAGTCGACCAATCGGTTAGCACTTTTTTCTGTATAAAAAACAAACAAACTAAGCTTGCCTCGGGCAGAACGCAACTGTTGTAGTGCTCATACTTTCAGTGATTGGTAGATACAAGTACATAGATAACAAGGAAAAGCGTCTATCATCAATACTCGTACATATGAAGACTTCCTGCTTTTGTTTGTTGTACCATGAATATGTTGCATTGATAAAATATCCTCGATATCGAAAAAGACTGTCACAACTCAAAATTCACAAATATTTAGCAAAAGGGTTTGAAATAATACACTTACGAACAGCTTTAGTAGAAAGTCAGACGGAACTTCGCGCCATCTAGCGAGGTAAGTTTAACCTGTATTTCTGATATTAATACAGATTGTTTAAAGTTTGTTGGTCAGAAAATGACAATTTATGCCTAACCGACTTACCCATTATGATCTAATTAAACAGTAAACATGTTCGAACATGTTGATCTATGATCAAGTAGCGCCGAACTTGTTCCACAGAATAAGTAAACCAGAAACTACACTCAGGCAATTTCCCTAATGCAATGTTCAGACGCCACCAGACAAACGATCAGTTACGGAAGGTCACGGGCCGTTTACAGCGTCAAGGGGCGGTAAGTCGACACGTACTGCGTACAGGTTCGGACCCTAACAATGAATTTCCAAAAGTCCCGAACAAACATTTATAGTATGAAGTTGTTTGGACTCAAAACAGTCATCGACATACAGAAAACGTTTAATTTATAATGTAATCAAGCACGTGAACGATAAACATCAGAAAAGCTTCTAGTCTTGACTTGATTTGTGCTATTGTACTGAAGAAATATACTGCGGAGCTTGCACGTCCTTTTGAGGTATTTGATATATACAGTTCTTGTTCAGAGGATTTGAAGTTTGATTATGTTTAGCCCGTCAAAAAAAAAAGGATCTACGATCGACCATTACACACAAAAAAGAGTGCTATTGATTCAAGAGCATGAGTTTCTATGAAATTATGATATTGATTCGAGATCACAGATACTGCAAATGAGGTAATTTCGTTGTTTTAAAGAAATATGGCACTTACAATTGAGAAATTGACCTTAATCCAATGATATACTAAGTAACATATAAATCCGAACACCCAGTTTAAATGGTTTTATTTTAATAAAATTTTGTATAAGTACTTAATGAAGCATAATAAGTAAATGATAAAAATTTCAAAATGATTGCACTGCTTTAAAACCCTTTGACCTTTAATAATGTGTGGATGCACCCTGATGTACTACGCATTCTCCAACGCGCCTAGGCATGCTTCTGATCAGGTGGTAAATGTCCTCCTGTGGTATCTCATTCTAGGCAACCACCAACTCCTCTCGAAGTGCTTCTAGAGTCTGAGGAGGACGTTGCAAATTGAGCAATCTCCTACCCAACATATCCCACACGTGCTCAATTGGGGATAAGTCGGGAGATCTTGGTGGCCATGGTAACAATGTGACATCATTATGTTGAAAGAAGTCTATAGTGACTCTTGCAACATGTGGTCGGGCATTATCTTGTTGGAAAGTTGGATCTGCCAGGGTGTCAAGATAGGGTAAAAGATGGGGTTCTAGAACTTCGTGGATATAACGCTGCGCGTGCATGTTACCTCTGATGAAGAGTAAAGGTGACCTGGAACCATAAGCTATAGCACCCCAAACCATAACTCCAACAGTGTGATGAATATGTCTTTCAACAAAAAACTGTGGATTCCTCCTTTCACCACGACCATCGTGCATGCCTAAACAAAATCGAGACTCGTTACTAAAGACAATACTGTTCCATTCCTGATCCCAGAGTGACCGTTGTCTGCACCACTCAAGGCGATTACGTCGGTGTTCTCGAGTTAAAGGGAGGACCTAGTGTGGCCGGTATGAAAACAAGCCAAAACTTCTCATTCGTCGGTAAACACTTCGCATGCCAATAGGTCTTCCGTGTTCTGCAAACCATTCATTTGCAATGGACCTGGTAGTGGAGAAACGGTCCCTTAAGGCCAATAATCTTAGGCGGCGATTCACGGTCTGTTGTTGTACGGCGGCGTCCAGTGCCCTTTGCTCTTTGCGTACGGCCTTCTCGAAGCCATGCCTGACAACACCTAACCACAGTGTCTACACTTCTTTGCACTCTAACTGCAATTGCCCGAAAAGAAAGTCCAGCCTCCCGAAGTCCCACTATACGGCCCCTATCAAACTCACTAAGTTGACGAAATCGTACAGGTCTCCGTACTCTAGGCATCGTAACCGATCGTAAAGGATGTCAAGAACCAAAATCCGCCAACTTTGATTCTTTACTGCGGCTGAAATATTCATTTTTAGAGCGTTAGTGAATTATAAAAAAGCAGTATAAAAACCGGAATGTCCAACTGATAAGGCTGAAAATTTTTTCACTTGTTATTTACAGTAAGATAAATACATTCACCAACTTTTATTAAAATAAAACCATTTAAACTGGGTGTTCGGATTTATATGTCACTTAAAAATACACCGAAGTCACGGTCCTCAATTGAAAATACATAGCTGTTCTTGAACCAAGATCGCTCTTTTTTGTGTCCACAATGACAGGCTTGTAGCTCTGCTTTCCGTGCTTATGTCACACAAACTGTGGAGTAAGCTTATCCAGTCATATGGTGAGGATCATGTGGTTGATCCCGATATCATGAAAGCTTCCAAAAAGTAATAATATGCAAGCTCTTTTTTGTGTCCACAATCACAGGCTTGTAGCTCTGCTTTCCGTGCTTACGTCACACAAACTGTGGAGTAAGCTTATCCAGTCATATGGTGAGGATCATATCGTTGCTCCCGATATCATGAAAGCTTCCAAAAAGTAATAATATGCAAGCTCCCATGGTCTTCCAGAGAAGCTTTGTACTTGCTGTAAGACCGCAAGATACCCGTCGTGAGTGACGGGCTTTTCTCTTGATCCCACAGTGTCAGCGCGGGTGTTCCTCAAGGTTCGATCTTTGCTGCAACACTGTTTCTGTCACATATCCACGGTCTCCTCTCCTCTATAATCAACTCAATACACAGCATTGCTGATGACAGCACTTTACGCGAAGGCATTCAGAGTGCCCAGTTGATCTCTGAGCTGGAGAGAAGAAGACTAGTACTGACTTCTTCTCTGACGAGAGATCTGGTATACCGTACCTTAGCTAACAAAAAACGCCCTAACAAAAGTTGCGTATCGATGGATAACCGAGTTTTGCCAGGACCCATTCGTTTCGTCCGGTCCAGATCATCGAGGATTGATTCTGGCATCTTGTCAGTTGCGACAGCTGCTGGGAAAAAGTACTTTTCCTCACATAACCTTTTCACTCTGCACAAGTCTCAGATAAGACCCAGCCTCGAGTACTTTTCACATGTTTGTGTGTGGTGTGTGGTCCGACAAATCAATGACTCTTTTCTAGCGGGCGGTCTCGGAATCCTTTCACTCCGGCGCGACGGGTAGTCGGCGATGTAGCCCGCTATGCCAATGAACTTTGTACCTCAGAGCTATCTTCCATGATGACGCAATGCCAAGAATTAGGTGGCCATCTTACACAAACCGTTTAATTTTTCTCTAGTTTGCGAGACATTTTACAAGAAATCGACCGTATTCATTAGATCCATTGCTTCCAAAACGCCTTCTCATTGTAGCCCAGGCTACAGAGACAAAAAATAAGTATTTCGTGTAAAAAAGTTCAGCAGATATCTGTAACTTTTAAATGAAAGGGGAGGTCTTTCTAATGACAAATACATAAAAAGATACAGCCAGATATGCGTTGTTTTTTATAGACAATGGGAAAAGCTTAAAATTATTATAATTTTCAAATTCAATTTTATAAATAATCGGTAAACTGGATATTTTAGAGAACAAAAAGACCTTCAACTTTTTTTTAATAATTAAAATCGATAAACAATTAAGCTAAATACAGGGCTTTTTAGCAATATTGAATAAATGTTTATAACTATTGTAATAAAAACTGTAAATGGCTAAAAAATTGATTGGTTCAATAGTTTATGTAAAAAGCTAATTGCTTATTCCAGAGACGAATTATTTAAACAACTGTTCTTGCCCTAGAACATTTCGCAAACGTGAAATGGATTCTTGGAGGTATCAACTTCAAGAAATTATGCAAAACATTAATTATTTATTTCAATATCGTTGTTAAAAATGATGATAAAAATAGTCATTTTTATAGTTATAAACTTTTACAATAACATCGTTATTTTTCAATATAATTTATTTTAACAAGTTAGTCTAGAGAAGTATTTCCGGGTGAGGTCGAGGAGGAATCAGCTGTAGCTCGATTTACTTTTTGAAACTGAGTCTTTAAATCGGAGCGCGCTGTAAAATTTTGCATTTTCTCGGCTTCTAAGCAACATAGAACCTTCTTAATATGGGGTAACTCGTCGAAATAGTGACATGATCTGGTATCTGTTCATTTTCCTGGAAAATCGGGAAATCCCGGAAAACTTGACACGCTGTATTCTTCAAAATTAAATTAATATGAAATAATAATAAATTAACAATAAATAATTTACTTATACGTTCACTTTAATAAAGATAGATAGATAGATAGATAGTTTATTGTCCTATTAGATCATGTTACATGATATAAGACTTGTCAATATTAATTTGAATGTCGTATATGCGTTTGAGCAAATAAGCCAGAAAAATACTTATAATTATAAAATAAATAAGGACATTACAATTACAAAACATTTTAATAGGTTAAATCACATTATAGGTACAGCTCAAGAATCGTAATGTGTTCAATCTGTAACGGTAAAAATATATACATATACAGCGACTTTTTTTATCACAAAAAATGTACGTCTAGCCGGTAAAAATCATTGAAGCTGATACAAAGAAAAGCGGTAGGAGAATCTGCTAGAAATACATAATAAATAAACACAACAAGCATCGAGCAGTGGGGACAAATGGCTAAAAGCTTAAAAAGAAAACATACATACTTTCGTTAAAAACTCGAATAAAAAGTGAAATTAAAATACATTTACTCCACGATAATAGACAATTCACTGATAACGAAATGATTAGCAGCTCAAAAGAATTTACAAAACAGATACTTTCATGTGTTAGTAAAACTCATGTAGAGAGTAAAATCATTTTTCAACCAGATATTTCCTGAGATGTTTTTTCAACGCAAGGATATTAGTGCTTCTCCGCAACTCACTCGGCAGATTATTGTATACCTTAGTGCACGCTAGAGTGGGAGATTTTTGGAATAGGGCAGAGTTATGTGTCGGTATACTCAGATCATGCCCTGTTCTAGTGTTGTATTGATTATTAATGGCGTTGTTACGAACAAATCTATTGCTATGTTCAAATGCGAAGATGGCACATTTGTAGATATAGATGGAATTTAATGTAAGCAGATTATAGCGTCTAAATATTTCTTTACAAGAGTCCCTCTTATTAATATTAAAGATTAATCGAAGTACTCTTTTCTGCAGGATGAATAATCTGTTAATAAGTAATTTACATGTTTCAATAAAAATAGTTAAACCAATTCATAATTCAGTTAATTGGTATACTCTTAACAAAATACACTCCAATAAATTGATCAAAATATTGATACACGTTTGTCTTTCATTTTTATTTATTTTATTTTCATTCTTTGTATTATAAAAATATTATGTAATGTATTTTTTATTATATTTTATTATTTAATTAATCTTGATCCTCCGTTCTAAATATTTTATTTGGACTTCTACTTCTTCAATATTTGTATATCTTGGATGAACAATTAGCTTTTTACATAAACTATTGAATCGATCCGGATGAAATTTAGCACACTTATTAACACCAACCCTCATTCTCACAAATTTTTAGCCATTTACAATTGTCATTGTAATAGTTATAATATTGTTTATTGCCGTATTTGGCTTAATTGTTTATCGATTTTGATTCTTAAAAAACAAAAATTGAAAGTCTTCTTATGCTCTAAAATCTTCAGTTTACCGATTATTTATAATATTTAATTTGAAAATTATATAAGCAAAATACTGAATTTTGAGCTTTTCCCAAAAATCAACGCAAATTTTATGTATTTGTCATTAGAAACGCTCCTTCCATTTAAAACTTTCAGATATCTGCTAAACTTTTTTTCATCTTTTTTTTTGTCCAGCCTGGACTATTGATGGAATTTGTGTCATCGGCGCAAATTTTGATTTCTACGGGTCAATAGTAAAATCGGGCCTTAAAGCACTAACAATGCATGCAATCATCATCTTACAAAAAATGTCGTACCGCGGACAAGTTCTCCGCAGCCGTCATGAGCCAGTGGTGGCAGAGGCAGACAAATGATATAGGTAGTCCAGCCCTGCGCCCGCGGCATTATACATATTCTTATTTATTTAACGCGCGATCTAAATCACGCCAGCTACATATGTCATACGGCCCCCGATAACAACTTTGTAATTATCGTAACGTCAGCCCGGGTTTTATTGTTATTGCCGTGCAGCAGTTGAAATATCTGCAGAGTGAGCACCGTGTAATTAAAGATTGTTTACCGGACGAGATCTCGAGCCTGCGATACATTTCTCGCGCCAAGCTTCTGCTCCCGACGACAGATATCGCCACTATCGCTGGGCAACTGGAGCACCGCCGTGGGGGCCGGCCTTTGTGCTTCTGTGCGTTCCGTAACGGTGTTCTAAGATTTATATTGTGAAAGAGACACGCCTCTTGGTCATCGCAAATGTGCAGAATTCATAAAGCGGACCTTACTACTTGAATATTTCGACTACTGCAAGCCGCAGGCAGGATACTGATCTTGGCAAGCAACATTGGGGAATCCCCGACAAAGCAAACAGCCTGGGCAAACTTAGATGTGCTCAGAACAACCCAAAAAAATGCGACACAAGTTTTCGGAGCGGAAAAAAATTCTTTAAGTTTAAAGAATTTTTGACCCAATGTACAGGGGGGGGGAGGTACTTCGCACTGCCACTGGCGACAAAACATTGTAATTGCAAAAAAATTCGAAAATGAGATATTACGTTTTTCGGATGGATATACAAGGTGATTCACAAGTCGTGACCAAAAATGTGTTATATGATATTCCGTTAGCAACGAGAGTACGGATGTGGTATCATCACGATGGTGCCCCGCCGCATGTTCGTCACGAAATAACCATAAAACATTTTAGACAACGATGGATTGGCAGGAAGGGACCCGTATATTGTCCTGCGAGGTCTCCTGATTTGAACGCCCTGGAATTATTTTATAAGGCGCTTTTAAACAACTAGTGTTCGCCGGACAAATTAATATTGCTGATCAGTTACAAGAAAGAATAGATAATCCGTTTCATCAAATTCAAGCCTCAACAAATTTTGCGGAAATACGTATCCATCAGAATGGTGATCTTTTTGAACATTTATTGATATGAAGCTTTGTTTATCTAATTTGTTTTTTTATTTTTACGAAAACAATGCACTCTAGGAAAAAAACGCAAGAGTAATTATTTGTAGCGAAATGAAGGAAAAATTCGAAAAACAGTGTCGTACTACTTTTAATTTGGAAAAATAATGCCACCAATCCCCTGAATCTCCGCCACAATACTTAGGTGAATCCACGTACCAAATTTTAGCTCAATCCAGTTGACGGTTTTGAAGATATTAAAAAAAATTGTTTTTAATTTCAGACTTCTTGTTAATGAGGAAAAAATATTAAAAAGAAGATCCTCCTTAAAATGCGGTCCTGTGTATGATGTTTCATTAATGGTCACGACTTGTGAATCACCCTGTATTTACATTATTTTGATGTTAGTATATTCATCCCAACCCTGGTAATTGTACGCATCTATTAGACATATCTAGATTACTACTTTATGCGGGGCATTACGGATTTCTCCGTTTAGCTCTTAAAACGATATTCTTCTCTGCTTCTGCTCCCTGGGTTCACCGGCGAGCGTACCGGTTTCAATAAGTGTGCTACCATTACTGCCGCACGCGTCGTGTGGTCAGATATGGAGGAGGAGCGAGATGGTACTACCGGTAGGGTAGGGAAAGAATGCCTATGAACCTAATTTATTTAACTTCGCGACGCAATTTTTTGTATGAGATTATGCCAAAAATCCGGTTTTCAAGCAGATGCGAAGATACCTCCAGGACTAGAATAAAATGAGGCCATGTTTAGATTGATAAACCAACAAAAACGCAGCATTTCCTGCTATTGAAGTTTATTATTCCTTGTATTCCTTCCTTAACTTAGATTGATAAGTTGGTCTTGAGAAAACTAGACATCGAGATAACATGTCACGCTCCTGCGTTATATGAGGAGTCATCAGGTAATCAAGGAGCTCATGCTATTCAAATTCTGGTACCCATAAAATCGATATGGAATCTGGTTTCATCTACATAAGCACCTGGTCCAACATCTAATTGGTGTTTTTTACCGCCGAATACTGGTTAAGGACCAACACGGCTACCACAAAAGCTCCCGTGTTTTCTTTCCAAACGAACAGTAATTATTTATGAAAATATTGACCAGTGTGAGGTGGCCAGTCGAAAACGTAACGAGAAAAACAAACAGCTGGTAAATTTCAACAGAAAAGTCTTCTTTGTTATATATTTAACGAGAATGTAAAGCAGCAATGACAAACATGGGATTCGGTTTCAATGGGAAACGAGATGAGGCGACAATTGCTACTGTCAGCAATGGACCGAAAGAAAAATGCAGCCTCTGGCCGACTTCAAAAGGAATAGTGGTTTCCAGGTATCCGATATCGTATTCCACCGTACACAAACAGGTGTTACAGATGACTGCATTTATGCATATTCACGTGCATGTAGATTTTTCCATAGTTATAGCGAAAGCGACGCGCAGTGGTCGTTTAATGAGACAATTTTGCAAAATTTAAAAAACAAAGTATTTAATATGATTGACATGTATGACACACTTCAAACTTAATGCAAACAGTAGTTATACCATGAGAAAACAGTTAGACAAGGCGAACGAATCAGAGAGAGGTAAGGGATGTAACCCAAAACATGGCGTCCACAAAGAAGCTGATGGCTTTTAAATACGTGCTATTCTTATTTTGTCGCGGCGTTGCCAGTCACAATATCTTTTTTGGATGAATTTATTGTCAGTCACTTGCGAAAGCATTTTTCGTTCAAACTTTGTTTGAACATTTATTCATGGTGGCCGTATTTATTATCCATATGTAGCCCATGACATATATTTTTTATTCGATAAAGTTATGACTCGCGCTTTTCTCCGCCTAATGCTGTGAGTTATCACCTAGCTATTTTACTTTCAATGCCCTAAGCCAATTGATTGCAAACAATTTTTTAACATGAAATTGCTCATTTTAGTAATCGTCGGTGTTTTTGACATGGTTGCAGGTTATCTACATATCCTGGCCTTAAGACGATATGTTTACTTATTTCGTATAACTTTCTGACGTAGCCACCAAAAACCACGAAAAAAACTGAACTTCATTCAGCTTAGTATAAATTTAGCGTTTTATAAACATTTTATGCCAATTTAGCAACACCCGCCTTGGTAAATGTAAAGCCACCTATGAGCGAAACGGGCGTATCCTTTGCAGAATGTCGAGCGATCTAAGAGCGAATAGACATACCAAGGACAATCCGTTCATTAATCACTGATTTTTTTTTTGTAAACCAGTAATAGTACAGGAGCCGACCGCAAAGTTCTGGCTGCATAGCGCACCGATATGATATTTATGTTAAAAACTAGTAAGATCTTACGTATTTTGATTCTAAACAGCAAACTCGGCTCGCCTACTATAAAGCAGAAGAAGCTGGAACTGAACTGAAACTTATGTCGATAATCTCCCATGCTTGTTTGGCCAATAAAACCACATGAATTGACAGAATCTTCTTTATTGTAAATGTTTCAATCACAAGGGTGATATTTATCTATAAATGTATTGTTGTTGTGCTGAAGAAGATTACCTTTTTGATTGAAATGCTTACTTTAAAGATTACGTCAATACATGTGGTTTTGTTGGCCAGACAAACATGGGGGCTTATCGACAATCTACGTAATGTCATCTCTATGATAAACTACTCTTTGGCTTGATATGAAAACAGAACTTTTCTTACGCTACTCAGGCCGTCTTAAGATATGTAAGGGCTCCTGGGAACACAAAAGGCCTGCGGCTGAAGGAACCCCAAGCCTAGGCCTATTTTGCCATTGGGGAAAATTCAGGAGTGAGAGGAGGGTGGTAGATAATCAGACTTTTTTTAGAAATTTGTATTGATTTTTGAGCATTTGGCGGCCTTTATCAAGCCGGGGTCCTGGGCTCGGGCTGCATGTACCCATAGGGTAAAGAGTGCTTTTGGACACTCGAGGGACCCCCATGGGCAAGAGCCGTCACAAGATGTCGATTTATATTTTTTATTTTTCAAGGACTTGATGAGAGAAACACAATCAGCAAAGTGACGTCATCCTAAATCCAATATGGCGACCGTCCCAAGATGGAGTTTATAATTGCCATAGTCACCCCTATGATATAGATACCGAATTAAAGGGCTTTATGATCATGTCCTAAGAAGGCTGTGGAAGAACTTTTAATCATTCTAAACCACTTTTTGTTCGAAATATGTTAAATTATTTTGAAATGGTTCCACGCAAATTTTTTGTATTCATTGATCAGATCAAAATACTGGTATATTTCACATATGCAACATGCTGGTGCTTATACTGCTGCCAAATGGCAGCGTCCCATATCTGAATCTGAATGACTGTAAAAATGTATAAGACTGTTTTGGTTAATTCATATTACAGGAAACTACTACTTTACAAGCTTTCTTTCAAATCTGTTCCAGCAAGGATCCGCAACTCATCAATGCCCATAGCTCGGAAAATATTTATTGGAATGACGTGTTTGGTTGATATGGGTTTTATTGAAGCTAATTAGATAACGATATTGTTTGTTTTCACACATAATGACATATATGAAATAACACAATGCCCCCTATAGGGGATCTTGGACATATTAGAGGTGCACAAAGGACACAAGTGGGGTACAATTTTACAAAAATTATGAATATTATTTGTATAATAAATTCTTTATAAAGTGAAAAAGTTAAACTTTTTCACTTGGTCTTAGATGCTTGCTCCTGAAATGATAATAGAATTTGTTACATATTGTAAGATATTTATTCTATTTTTATTCCAAATTATATTTAGGCCTTATTGTTTACATACAGAAAAAATATCTATGAAACTGAGACATGTTTCTATGAAAAAAATTACATCTCCGCGCCCAAGGTGCCTTGGAAGGGACCTGATATATCAAACTTAAAAAATGAGTACAATGACTCAATACAACATGAAAGAATTTGATTATTTGAACAAAAATACGTTTAAGAAATGATTCGTAATATGGATAATATGAAACATAGCTTTTTGTTTCCAAAGTAAGCGAAAATAGAAGTCGTTCTCAAAAGGACATGAAGCCACGTTATTCATATTTCTATCAATCTAAGGAGATGCTATTAATTTTTCCTCTGCAACTCGATGTTTTCTTTCTCTCAGTTACGAGAACAAGAGACATCAACTTAAGGTGGAATTTGTGAAAAAGAAAATGAGAATCGGTCCCATGTTGTGGACCTCGGAAATTGGACGGTTAAGAGGGAGCTTTCCTCTGGCAAACAAAACTTAATCATACACATCGATCAGCTCGAGTGATGAAAGACGGATACACATTCACTGTTCCCGCCCATGAAAGCTGCTGACAAAAATCTCTCGAATAAGAGATGTGTAAAGTTCCCTTATCACCGCATCCTATCAATTCGCGGAACAGACTTATCGCCTCCGAAAGAAACGACTTCGGGTATTAAACATGAAAAAACAAACACCTCTACCCGACGCGTCGACATAAGTCATGGGAGGCCTGCGCAATTCCCATTATCATCCGCTCATCCAATCAGCATAGATATTGGCCAGAAAACAATAAAGCATCTAAACAAGTAACATTCGCATGTATTGGCCACAGAGCTAAAAATAAGGGGAATGAAAAGCTGCCAAATAACATGGAATTTTGCAGGAAGGTAATTCCATAATTTTTAAGACAATATAGAGATCTCACTTTTCGTGAAATTTTTATAAAACATAAACCTCATTCGTGTTCTAAGAAATGGCGTCCAGTAGATTGACTCTGTACTTTAAATTTGCAGCATGCAGTATCTAAGTCAACATTTGCACAATCTGGTATCTTCATTATTATATTATTATAAGTCCTTACCGTACCTTGACGTAAGACCGTCACGTAGAACAAGTTTCAGTGTAAAACAGTATTGTTGATTTTTGAAAAATTTAAATTATGGTCTTTGAATATGCACCATGGTATTGAAATCAATTTTCAAGTTATGGGATCTTTACTATTCGACAGCCATGAAAATTTCAACAGCTGGTAACTCAATGTTACTTAAAGCTTTTTCAAGTAATTGACTTAATTGACTATACGTGGTGAATAATACCAGAACCACTGGTATCATCACTATCGCGCGTAGTTGATGACCTCTATACTGGGTAGCTAGTGTTACTGTAATCACAGACTAAATATTATGCGAAATATGTGATATGTCTAACAGGTGGGTAATAGTATTGGAATCCCACATTTCTAAATAATAAAACCACTTTCACTTTCTATATGCAAACCTTAAAAGAAATCCCTCGTAGTAGTAATCTTGTGTGAAAATTTCATCATAATTCATTTAAGTTATAGCAATTGTCTCTTATAACCGGAGGGGCCAACTGTGACATCGGAATAAAAGTTATTTCAATCCAGCTATGATTTTTATAATGAAGTTTGAAAGCATGTCCCTCTTCTTCATTTAATAGTATAGACAAGTACTTAGTACGTGGGTTTTTTGCTTGTAAAATCGTGCCAGATTAGTAGATTAAATATAATCAGGAGCTACAACGCAACGAAGTTGGTTATAATTCTAGCGGAAACAATTTCTCGCGATTACAATACTTCCTCGCCAGTTCCGTAGAAAGTAACAGTGGAAAAAATATGGAGACTGTTGGCAACCCTAGCATGGACATAGATTGAGACAAAGGAACTGAACGGTAAGGTTTTTTCTTAAAAAAATTATATAATGTCAAAAAATACTCATCGCCTGATCAGTTTGGTTCATCCAGTGTTACTAAGGAAACAACCACTTTACTTGAGAGCTGACATCCATGATATTAATTTGAGATTTGTGGGACACAAAATAACAGCTTTTAAAAACGCTTTTTCATATCTAGCATCCAATTTATACAACAGGGTTCCTCACACCCATAAAATCAAGTCTCTCAGATCATTCAAATCTGGAATCAATGATCTGATACTAACCACTGATTTTGAATAATTTTATTTGATTTTAAATGGATGTGACTATGTAAGTGTTTTGTTAGATGTATTTAAACTAATTTTACCTCATGCTAAGTAGTCCTTTTTGCAATACTGTGATTAAATATGTAGTTTTAATTTATATTGTATACATGCAGCTCTAGTTGGCATAGAAAAATAGCATTTGCTGATTGTCCGCCAGGTAAAAATAAAGGCATTTTATTATTATTTTATTATAGAATGACAACTTGTGCACTAGGTAGCCGCTACTTTATTCCGTACCTACTACAAGTGAGCATGAAGAGAATGTCAAGAAGTTCAAGGTGACACGAAAGATCGATATGTTATGACTTTTTAAGTTACTGAATACGGGTGCGGATACACATGCTCACAATACTCTTATGCCAAAAGTTGGCATTTCCATTCTTCCCAATTTTTAGTTCTGTGGTATCGGCTCTCCATGGCTTGCCCGCGTGTGGCACCATAAATAAGACTGCGAGGTGGGCAAAACGCACCTATTATAGAATAAATAAATAATTAAATAAATAACCTCTTGTTAGCGAAGTGTGTGGTTAAAACTGAACGCGAAAAAGACGGGAGATGGAGGGACGAGTGTTGAACAGAGAATGAATGGTGGTAAATAAAGTAGGTACATGGAAAAGCAGTGGTGTAACTCTTTATTGAGCTTAATTGTTCTGTGATTAAGAAAAGACTGTGATAATAGGGTTTCGGTCAAGCAGTTGAGTTTAGCACTTGGGCCTAGGCTCAATGGTGCTTTCTCCAGTTTTCTTTGAACAGTTGTTCATTTCGTTAAGACGAATACGCTGGATCGAAATACCTAGATGCCGTGGGGCTATAGGGGATACAGGGGAAAGGAGGGAGGGACATCACATGGACTCTAGCAGGGGAATACGTGTGCATGTGACATGTACAAACATTTGCCCCACCTTAGAGGTCCGCCGGGTGGTACCTCCACGCTCGACGATGTGAGACCGTCAACCACCTACCGACAATCAAAACTTCACAACATCCTATTTTTTTTCTAGAAGTTGTTTTTAGTTATTTTTCAATCAGATTTATAGGATATGTTCCCAAATAATGTATCGACAGAAAAAAGCTATGAGTGAAAATTTAGTCCGGTTAATATAGGTACAGCAATCGGCTAATCTGTAATTTGGTCTGTTGCCAGGAATATTAGAGCATATTTAAAATAATGTAACATCTTAAATAGTTTCTGGGCAAACTATACAGAGTGCTGCAACTACCTTAAATCCAGAAGTTCCCATTTTTAACCCTTTAATTGGTATTGTTGATCTTCCTTCTAAATACCTGAATGAATTCAAGATCTAATTATTCCAAAGGATGGTGGCCTTGACACTGTTTTGGGTGTTAAAGGCGTTACTGAGACAATGCAGCATTACTTTATCATGTAAGCCCAATTACCAGCCTTAAGTAATTCAAATAAAAGAGAGTCAAGTCCCGAATGTGATTATTAGATCCTATGAATGTAATGTTTGAGCTTTATTCTCTCTATGTCCTAGGGCCCATTCTTTTTTTTTTCATGTGCTGCGGCTCTGAAAAGAGCCCTTTTGTGTCTATATTAACCGATAATTACAAGAGATGATCGAAGTCTTTTCCTTCTGCTCTAATGCAAGCTCTGCAACGCCGAGAAAATTTCTTTCAACCAGCTGCATCATGTGTTACTACGGAGGGTGTTGCTCGCAGTAGCAATCTGTTCTCTTAAAACTGGTACAGTTGGACTTTTAGTACAAAGCACTCCTTCCTTCATATAACCTCATACAAAGAAATCGATGGGGTTAAGGTCTGATGAACGAGGCGGCCAGCTTATGGTTCCTCCCCGTCCTATCCATCGAGCTGAATGTGTGCGATTTGAAAAATCTTTGCCTTGACGTGAAACAACAAACACAAGAAGCTTTTATTTTTTTCCTGTTAGAAATGCTTGAACGGTAATGAAGTTCTTTCATCTCAATCGAATTTGTCGGATTAAAGAGCACTGCCTAAGACCCCCGGAATTTTCTACAAAAGAGTACCTTGTAATCCGACAAATTACATATCCAATGGTAAGATTATATATATGTTATGTATATGTATGTACTTTGAAGTACAAATCATACATAGTTTATGTTTGTCGAATTTAGTTAATTAAACAACAATAGAGAGTTTTATTATAAAATTAAGCATAAATGCACATACATATGTACCATACCAGAATAATAAAGAATTATTAATCAAAATCATTAATGGATTTATCAAATTATGAAGCTTGCAAATATTCATCAATTTTTTATTGTTTAAGGTTGTTATAAGATCAGAGCTTTGTCCCTCAGTCTTCTCAAAAGTAAAATTTTGTTGTAGGATATACCATTCTCTTCAGCCCATTGTAAACCTAGCTCAAAGGCGTTAATTGCGTCTTGTGCTGTGACTTATGGAGCGGCTGCAATCACGTCGTCGTTATTTTCCTGATTGTTTGTTGTATAATTAGAAACCTCTTTTATAATCTCTTCGTCAGACATTTCATGAAAAACATTTTCCTCTTTATCCATTCCACGGCACCAGATTTCCAAATCTTCCGGACTTATCTGTGTTTCAGTAGCGACTTGTTCTATAACTTCCGAAGTTACACTGATTTGTGGAACGTTGCTAGGAGTGGTGACTATATCTGGCCATAACTTTTTCCAAGACGATTTAATAGTTGATGACGGTAACACATTCCACGACTGACAAAGAGCAAAAACCAAGTCTTTCATATTAAATTGTTTTAAAGTTTTTTCTATTGGTTGATCTTTTGATACGGCTCTCAGAAGTAGGTTTTTCTATAGTCTTGCTTGACAAACTGAATTATATTCTGGTCCATTGGTTGAATCAGTGCAGTGCAATTTGGCGGAAGAAACATCGCAGTGATGCATTTATCCTCAGTTGTTAGTTCTTCTTCAGACGGATGACCGGGAGCGTTATCAAGAAGCAACAACGCTTTTTGAGGAAAATTATGATCTTTTAACCATTTTCTAACTTCAGGTATGAAGCATTCATCAAACCACTTTTTGAGAAGGTCTTTTGTTATCCATGCACTTTTTTGTCCGTAATAGTGTACAGGTAAATCAATGTTTTTGAATGCCCGTGGTTTATTAGATTTCCCAACGGCCATCATCTTAAGCACGTGTATGCCCGCAGCGTTAGCACATGGTAGTATGGTTACACGCTCTTTACTTACTTTTCGTCCAGGTACGGATTTTTCGTTACAAGAAACGAAAGTTTTGTTAGGCATCACACGCCAAAAAAGCCCTGATTCGTCTGCATTGTACACCTGTGACGGGTCAAGATTTAAATCGTTCACCTTTTGCAAAAATCTTAATTTAAAGGGCTCTATGCAGGTGGCATCGTTAGAATGTATCTCTCCTGTAATAGTCATTAAACGTATGCCATGACGACTTCTAAAACGTTCTAGCCATCCTTTGCTGTCCACAAAATCATCCTTTTTTGTTATTTCCTCATAAAAAAACTTAGCTTTCATGGCCAACATGGGTCCTGAAATTGGTGCATGCCTATTTCTTTCTTGAAGAAACCACATATACAAAGCTTCTGCCACTTCTGGATGTTCAGCTTTCTTGAGTGTCTGTCTCTTGCCTGGCCCGCAGTCAGTAGTTGACACGAACTTCTTGATCTTCTCGTGGTTTCTTTTAATGTCATAAATTGTAGATCGGCCTACGCCGTATTCACTTGCTAAACTACTGAAAGTTTCATTGCCATTTAAGCTGTCTAAAATATCCATCTTTCTTTAATTGTCAATGTTTTGTGCTTTCGCTTCTGAGTTTGTGATGACATTACTAGGTACTATACTTAATACACGATGAATAAATAGTAAACAATGAACGCACGCAAGGCCGTACCGCTATCACAAGTAGTCAAATTCAAACTAAGTAAAACAATGCTTACGCGTTGAACACGATAGCGGTGGCGCGTAGAAGTTGTAACCTGTTCAAACCTGCGTGATCTACATTAGCGAAGATGGTCAAATACGTTTGTATGTAATATTCAAAGACATGTCGGATTACAGGGGGCGCCGGATTAGACAGGGGCCGTATTATCGGCGGTCCACTGTATTTTTAAATATTTAGTTAGTTTTATTAACACCTAAACAGAAACTTGTTTTCAAAAATGTATTTTTATTTATTGAGAGGAACCTGAAAATTCAGCTTGTTCCGCCACTGCCTGACCAATAAATAACCCGCCTAACAAGACGTCCTTAGTTCTCTGTCTACCCCCTGAGGTGAGAAACACCAGCGCGAGACGCGAGCGAACTAGCCTTTACACTTTACACTTTTTTAATTGAATTACAGGAGACATAAAATAATTAGCCTCGAGTCGGGTAACATCATTAACGTGGGCCCAGGCCGGAGGTCGACCGCTCATTTAAAATTTTCATTTTTCTCCTGACACTTTCGGGACGGCTTTATGACCGTTGAGAAGTTTATGGGTTGTGTTGCCGGTTGTGGCCTTCGACCACCAAAAGTGTCTGCTTATGACTGACCATAATTTGTTCGGGTATTGAATAGGAGAACATGAATATTACCTCACAAACATCACAGGATTTGGAAGGAACGCGGCTTGTCAACCACAGCTGTTGTATATGTATAACAAAAAATGGATCAAGTCAGTCAAAAAGACTCATACACTTAGCACATAGTCCCCACCCATTTGATTATGTTGCCGTCTAGAAATTTATTATTATTATTATGTCTTTATTGAGTATTGTTATATACAATACAGAAATCTGCAACAGGGCGAAGTCTAGCCTAAGCTACTCTACTTAACCCTAAATAAAAGCTAACAATGAAGAAAGCCACAGATAATACATAAAATGCAATCATCAGAAGTGATCAAAAACAAAATAGCATAGAAAATATGAGATAATTTGAATGAAAATAAACAAAAGCCTAAGTCACAAAACCGCAAAGCGAAGAGTATATAATCAAAAACTATTGAACTATCCATTGACTATTGTAATAAAATTGCCTTACCAGGACTTTAAACATCGGTACAGAACTAAACTTAAGCGCGTCATCGATACTATTGTATATAGTAACAGCATTATATGAAAAAGATTTTCTAAATAAAGATAAACGAAACTTAGGAAGAGAAAGTTTATTAGTGAACCTCGTATTTAAATCATGCAAATCACGCCTAAAGACTAATTTTCTTTTCAGGTAAGCAGGGCTCTGTGATGATAAAATACGGTGAACTAAAATAGAAGTATAATATTTATGAGTATATTCCAGTTTTAACCATTTTAACTCATTTATTTTAGCAGAGATTCGATCAAACTTTTTGAGCCTAAAAACAAATCTACAACAGCAATTTTGTACCTTTTGAAGTCTGTATTTCAAAATAGACGTTAAGAAGGGATAATAAAGCGTGATTGCATGATTTAAAATAGGTAACACTAGGCTCTCTGAGAGCTTTTTACGTAATTTAAAATTTAAAATACCACCATTTCGATACAGTAGCCTTAAAACTAGGTAAGTCTTTTTCACTAATAGTGAGACGTACTCTTCAAATCTGAGCTTACAGTCGAAAATAACACCAAGATTCTTTGCACTATTAACTACTGAGACTGATTTTCCATTTAATGTTAAGTCGATATGCTGCATAAAAATTTCATAACATGGCGGAGAGAAGATAACAACTTGACATTTATCTGGATTGAGGTTTAAGTTGTGATTAAATGAATATTTTTGGATATTTTCTAAATCTTGATTAATATAAGCAGATGCGGTATTTATTTCTACTGCCCTACAGGCAGAATCGATCATCTGGCAACCTTGCTATGACTAACCTCGCCACTCGCCAGCCATCCTTCGGTCAATCCTTGGCGCAGTTATACTGTCGTTCAATCCGTTGCTGGGGCGCGTGTGTTAAAAATATTTCCTCTGTCAATCTAAGTTTTAAGGGCAAATGTACTGGGACATCTATCATGTGTGAAATATTTCTAACAGGTGCGTAGAATTATCGGGGTTGGAAACATATAAATCCATTATCGCAATATGCACTATCCCATGTCTTACAACTTCCAGCCCCCAGTCTTTAACTCCCATCATTTTTTTCTTCTGAAAAGAAAAAAGTTATAGTGATTTATACAGGGTGTAAACGTTATGGTAGTCAATTATCGAACCGGCAATCGATCGCAACGGTAACAGTGGTTAGTTGTTGTTTTGTTTTTGTTCGCGTACGTCGTCTTTTTTATTTACAATGTTCTCGAATCAAGAGTTCGCCGACATGTTGTTAGTTTACGGTGAAGCTCGTCAGAATTCAAATCTTGCAGCTCAAATTTATCGCAACAGATTTCTCCAATCGAGTACACCCAGACAGAAGGAGATTTGTGCAAGTGTACCAAAGTCTTCGAGATACAGGAAGTGTTCAGCCCTCTAATATTCGCACTCGTGAAAGACAGGTTACTGGAGAACAGGAGGAACAGATTTTAAATATCGTAGAAATCAATGCAGATATCAGCACTCGGGAATTAGGCCGCCGCGAAGGA
The DNA here is from genome assembly GCA_963669975.1 of Acanthoscelides obtectus. Classification (NCBI taxonomy): domain Eukaryota; kingdom Metazoa; phylum Arthropoda; class Insecta; order Coleoptera; family Chrysomelidae; genus Acanthoscelides; species Acanthoscelides obtectus. Next base: position 31,284,265 of record CAVLJG010000007.1, on the reverse strand, counting down.
CTATCGCATACCATAGTCCATAGAATCCTACACGAAAATTTGCTTTATCCCTACCATGTACAACGAGTGCAGGCCATGTTACCTATCCTCGCAGACTAACATTTTGTCAGCTGTTTTTGCACAAAAACATTGAAAATCCGGATTTTTTTAAAAACATTTTAGTTACGGACGAATGTACTTTTACGCGAGACAAAATATTAAATTTCCTAATACGCCCAAGAAAATCGTAATACCATTCGTGAAGGTCATTTCCAACAACGTTTTAAAATAAATATTTGGCCGGATATTCTTGACGATCAGGTAATTGGCCCTTTCGAGTTCCCCCAAAGTTGACAGGAGAAGGATACCTTAGATTTCTAGCCAATAACCTACCAGCACTTTTGGAACAGACCTTAGACAACATACCATTACAACGGAGACAGAATTTGTGGTTTCTTCATGACGGGTCACCACCACACATTTTTAGAGGCGTCATTCAGTATCTGAATGCACTTTATCCAAATCGGTGGATCGGTCGAAATGCCCCTGATCCTCGAAAATGGCCAGCAAGATCTCCTGACCTCAATCCGATGGATTTCTGGTATTGGAGAGAACTTAAAGGGATGGTTTATGGGGCTGGTCCAATAACAACTGAAGCACAACTTCGCGAAAAAAAATTTAATGCGGCTGAAATAATAAATGGACAACTTCGAGGACCTAGAGTAAGAAGAAACTGGGTTCGTCGTAACGAAGCTTGTTTGGAGAGTGGAGGACGACATTTTGAACACCTTCTTTAAATACAAAAAAAGTGCAGTGTGGGTTTTAAAAATAAAAACAATGTATGTATCAAAATTGTGTTCCCTATTTATAAGTGGATTTTTTTAATACGTTCAATAAACTTTCACACAGCAGGTGAAGCGCTGAGACAGTTAGTTGTAAGTCTGTTTTTTTTTAATTGTTTGCATTTTACGAGTACATTATCAAATAATGAAATAATACCTAAGAGCCAAAAATAACAAACTCCATCTTCATTTACACTGCGTTCCATCGTAATTTGTGTCTGGCATTGCGGCGTTGTCAGATTTTATTTTACTTTAAAGTCGCTTTTCTTTAAAAAATGCCGTTTTGACCCCCATGTTATGCGAAACTTTTTGGTCACTGGATCGATTTTCAAAAACTACAAAGTTCTGTATCAAAATTTCTTTAACATGTAAGCGATACTTTCTAAGTTATAGAGACAGCAGTGAGACAGACTGACTCAAATGTACATGTACGTGTCAAGTAACATAAAAAATGACGTCAAGTAGATTGACTCTAACTTCCTTACGCCTTCGTTTTAGATTTCAAAGAAAAGGAATAGGTCACGTCGTTTCCAAAGGCGAATCGTGATTAGGTGGGTTCAAATATATAAATATGATCCTGTATCTAGCGGTGTGTCAGTGACGACACTACCGCATAATCACCAATTGGAGTTTGTTACCCATTACACAGTCGACAGTGGCCTCCAAGACGGTGAAGCATTGCGCAGTGCACGCAACGCCAGTGATTGCAAGTTATTTTGAATTATGTGCACGTTATACATCGAAATTTTATCATTTAATTTTGCCGTTGCTACGGGGATCAGAAGCTTCCTAATGGTAGAGCCTTTGACTGATACAAAAGATGTAACATTTACAGCCCCCTACCACCTGCAATCGCCAACCACGCCAGTTTCAGTACCTACAAGGAAATTTCCGAAAATAATCAGCAGCTTCTGAAACGTCAAGAAATCAAGATTGAACGATTCATATTTTTTCGTGTTTTTGCCCCTAACTTCGCCGCCACTGGACCGATTTTTAAAAACTATGTTTTTTCATCCTTGGCCTAGTAGCAACCTCGTGTGAAAATTTTATCAAAATCTGGGCGGTACTTCTCATGTTTAGGCGGTTATAAGATTAGTGGACAGACCGTCAGACGGAAATGGGTAACATGGTGTTTCGTGATGCAAATCTACCAGTTGGCGCAGGAAGTAAAAATAATACCTCATTTTAGTGATTACAATACTTTCTCGTCAGTGGCGTGAGAAGTAAACCTGGGTTATCTGTTTAGAACTTTGTAATCTTAGCTAGTCAGTCAAGTCTATTTTCTTCATGTTGAAACTAAATTAGCATCGTTTTTACTTCTTCATTATTGTGGAGCATCATTACAATCTTCAATCTATCAATTTTCAGAAAAGCCTATACTTGGAGAATATCCTGAACCTCCTTTTCTTCTGGCTACTTTTAGTAGCCAATACGTTCCTAGATCCACCGTATATTTTTATTACACCATCAAGCCCTTGCTTTAATACTTCAGTTTTGTACTACCAAACAACGCATCACCATATGCAACATTCAAAAGTAAATCACTCCGAACCCTATTCCTGTAGGGTGAAGCTACCACGTATACAAAATCATGTTGTTTCCCACCTTATTATAGATAATCCACCGCACACGGCATATCACCCCTAAATCCCATTAAATCGCACGTGCAACCGCGTCGAATAAGTCACGTGTCTTCATCAGATCCACCATCTCGCTACCTGTAATTAGAACGGATACCGTTGTGACATGATAATACCCCATAAATTGATCTCAAAGAAATCTCCTCCCTCTGCTGTCGGAGAAATATTATACGAGTGATACGGTTTTGTTCGGAATAAATATGTGGTATGGGGGATCTGCTGAGAAGATGCTGACTTGTTTATCATCCATATCTCTTACATAGATGCCACATGAAGTGCCGCGCTCTGATTTAGGCCTAGGCGTTACCACCGAGAGTACAAGGCCAAACAACTGGGACGTAAAAAACCTGTGACGTCACGTAGAGTAGGCCTATGCCTATGTTCTTATGGAGTTTCGAGATGCTGGCTGGCAAGAGAGCAGCGCCACCATTTCTCTGCGGTGTTGTCATATCTAGATTTGATATAGCAGTATCGAAATCTCTACTAATTAGTTGTACCTCACTGTGGGCGAATTTACAAAATGTACTCGGGCCTGCGCAGCTTCAGTGATGATATGATTATTCTTTCTGATCTGCCTCAATATGTCAAGAATACATTTTTGATATTACGTTCAATCTGTTACTTGTGTGGTCTAATAATTGAAATATGTGGCAACCTTGGTAACACCACTAACATCTGAGCCTCTCTTATGTATCTTCCTGTGCTATGTAAATTGTAAATTATTGATGTTTTAAACTTATATTTGAGTCTCGCGATTGTTTAGCTAAGTTTTCAAAATGCCTTACAAGTGCTGCGTTCCTAATTGTGCCGGTAATTACGGGAAGGGTCCGAAGGTACACGTATTTTCGTTTCCATTAAATGAAAACTGTAATAAAAGATGGCTCGAAGCAATCCCTCGTAGTGATTTAGTGGTCACAAAAAACACCAGAGTATGCAATTTGCACTTTGCTGTGGACAGCATCATTTGGGAATCCACCTTCCATGACGAAAAGACATGTAGGACCATTACTGTACCTCTTAAGTATCCAAAATTGGAGGCAGATGCAATTCCAAGTATCTTTGCAAATTATCCAAAATATCTGTCAAAGGACATATCAACCAGAAGCCGAGATGAGAAATTGAGGGACAAGGAACAAGAACAACTACTTAAAGCACTGCAAAGTAGCATTGATGATATTATTCTTCCTATCAAAAATCAACTCGTTTTCAAAATTATTCATCCGATCGGCCTACTCCTGGTTACGTCACGCGTCTGTTGTCAGGCCTTGTACTCTCGGTGGTAACGGTCTAGAGCAATAAAAGAACACAAAAGTTCAAGAGAATAGTACATCCTTGGAAGAACGACTTGCCTAAATAAAATACATATTTTTGGAAACAATAAATATCATAAAATATCGAAAATAAATGGAGGGCACAGGGGAAATAGATGAATGTCACAAAAATGGTGTTTTGTAGTGTTAGAGCCGGCAACTTGTACCTGTACCAAATAAGGCCAAGCACCTAATAAGGCCATGCATCGATTTTACAGAAACTATTAACATTTAGAATTGAAGATTTCTGCAGTTCTACAAGTTTATTGAAAGCAGCCATAAATTCAGCAGCTGTGGAGCGGCGCTAGATGGCATGGTAGGACAGCGTCGGTTTTCAACATGTGCCTTATAAACTTTCTTTAAATTTGTCTCCTTTTTTGCATGTTGTCGGCTTCTTGTTAATTCAAACGGGTAAGTCTATAAGGCATATGCAGGTAGTTATTTGCTGTTTCCAGGTTTTGAATGTTTTCAATTTTGTAAATTGTATATTTAAGGTTAGATGTGCGTAATAAGGCCATGTTAAATGGTTCCCAGAAGATTAAAGACGAAAACTGAGACTGTTTCATATGCGATAAGGATGAAAAACGTGACATGCGGCGAATAAGTGTGTAGGCTTGTATAGTGGCGATAAGGTATCATTTGTTTGTCATGATGCGAAGGTAAAAACAAGTTGATATTTTTACTTGTAATCTATCTGGATTTAAGAACTATTTATTGTTGTTAATTAGAAATATAACTTCGTTTATTCATCAGTCTTCTTTTATATTTAAAACGTGGCTTTATTAAAAACCAGATCATGGCCTTATTTGGATACCTGGGTTCCTAATAAGGCCAAAGGTAGTTCGCGGAGCTCTCCGATACAGCTTATTCACTGAACATACCTATAATAATACCTTCAAAATTTCATGATCGTATCGCAAATATTTTTGACGTTACAGCTATCCAAACGTTAACGGGTCCTTATTTGGTACAGGTACCTTAGTCTTAACGCAGTACAATGCCATGAGGTATCGGAAACATGCAAAAATAATGACAGTTCGTGGTTATACCCAATTGAAATCTTGACGTACAGGGAAAAAAGATAAATGTCAAAGTCATTATATGACAAAATGGTGAGCCTCCACCGAAACTAGTAGCTACTACAAGATTTTACCATACACCAATCTGCGACGAAAGAAATAAACGTTTTGTAAGTAATCATTTTTAAGCAGTTACCATTAATTTTGTTGTTTGTTCTATATTCTTTTGAATAAAGATTTTTTCGGTTCATTGTTTTTTCCTGTCCCATTAAAAAAATAAATTCAGTGCTTGAGCTATTGAGGTTGGAAAACCACATTTTCCTCATCGTTCTAGGACCTGTGTTATAAATTTCCTGTTAAGGTATAGTCAACGCCAAACAAAGTGGCGTGCACGTCATCACGATAAAAATTCCCCGACCTAATGCCTAGGTTTCTATCACAAACAATTGCTCTATTGCAGTTTCATATTAATGTGATATATAAATTGTAAAATGGTCATTACTCTCTTATTATGGTTAATAGTCATATAAACATTGTTATTAAAATATCACATAAGTTGCTTTCTGATAAATTTAGACGCATTATGCGAAATAAAATGTTTTGCAAACGCTCCAATCACTTATCGACATGTAAACGCACTAAACCGATTTCGCAGCGTTGACACATTGTCACCATGAAACTTATTTAAACTGGGAACTGACATTTGTATTAATTTTGACACTGAATCAATTTGTGGCATTTCAAATCTTTATAAATCCTTTGGCCCCGCATACTGTAAATCAACAACTGTTTGTTTCAAAACAAAATTATTCATTTTACGAGTAGATAAAGGCAATTTTGGTATATAAAGATGCCCAAACAGTTAAATAGTCGGTGTAAGGAACTCGTGGCCTCGTTAATGCACTACTTTGAGCAAGAAAGGGACAACAACGGGCCTTTGTTGCCTTTAAATGCTGTTCAAGAGGTAGGTTACTAATAATTATATGTAATGTATATTAATAATAGTGAAATTTTATTTCATTTTTTGTAGCGTGTTGCTGCTGCTTTAAAAATTAGTTTAAGGACAGTTAGTCGTATTTCCGAGGGTGTGAAAAGTGATGCAAATTTAGAATCGCCCAAGAAAAAGCGGAGTTATATTAAACGTGTAACCAACACAGCGACATTGGATACAAGTGCAATTCGAGAAGTGATCTATAATATGTATCACAAAAGTAAGATCTTATTATAATAACTTATCAGAAATTTGCATTAATTTGTTAACTAAATTATAATGTCATATTACATATGGTTTCAGAAGAACAAGTTACGATACAAACTTTATGGTCTCGATTAAGAGATAGGGCATTATTTGATGGTAGTGCCACGTCTTTAAGGCGGTTGCTTAGAGATCTTGGATTTAAGTGGCTTAAGGACAATCCGCGACGAGGGCTCATGGAACTACCAAGTATAGCTTTGAAAAGGGTGGAATTTCTAAGGCAATACAATCAAGCCAAGGTTGAGGCCTTATACCAGTTTGTCTTCCTCGATGAAACTTGGATATTTCAAAATGGGGCCATAGGTCGCTCTTGGCAAAATGGAAACCAAAAAAGCGTGAAAGCTATTAAAACAGATGGTAAAAGGTATGTACTTTTACACAATTTGCACTATAAAATTTAAAACTAATATATTTTAGATACATTATATTACATGCTGGAAATGAAAATGGGTTTATTGAGGGTAGTGAAGCGATATTTTCTTCGAAAACAAAATTGAGCGATTACCATGGAGAGATGAACCAGGACAATTTTTTGAAATGGTTTCAACATCAGTTATTAGAAAAATTGGAGAGTCCATCTATGATTATACTGGATAACGCCCCTTATCACAGCATGATATTGAACAAAGTGCCCAACAATGCATGGACAAAAAAAATATCCAAGACTGGTTGACAAATCAAAACATACCATTTTTAAACACAATGTTTAAAACAGAGCTATTGAGTATTGTTGCTCGGTACATAATGCTTCTTAATTATATATATTTTGGTCGACAGTTTATATTTCTTTTGTTTATTCCTATTCTTAAAATAACTGCTTTTTTAGAAACAAACCACCTAAAATATACGTGATTGATGAATTGGCGGAACAACATGGGCACAAAGTTCTTCGTCTGCCTCCTTACCATTGTATATTTAACCCTATTGAGTTAATTTGGGGCATAGCAAAAGGTTACTATAACAGACATATTGGTAGAGATGGTAACAGTGAAAAAGACTGTTTGGATATGTGGAACGAGGCTCTACAAACGGTTACCCCAGACATGTGGAAAAATAGTGTTCGACATACTGAGCAAGAAATTTTTAAATGGTATGAAAGAGAACGAATTTTTGATCGACCAGACATCGAACCTTTAATAATCAACTTTGAGAGTGATGAAGATTCAGATTCAGACAGCGCTGAAGAAAGAAACTCCGACTAACTTTATTGTACAGAAAAAGCTTACACCAGTAGCTTACCTAATTTTAGAATGCATTTTTCTATATGAATTCTGTAAAATAAATACCATGCATAAAATTTGGAGGACCCCATTTGGATTTTTATTCAGTACCTTTAAGCTATCAATTAAATATGGTAGTTTCATAGTGTCATCTGATCAATAATTGTCATACTTAATGATTATGCAAGATCTATAATTTTATTATACTATTATTTTTGTTCTCATTTGAGGTTAATATTGCTTATAAACCTAGATATGTAAATAATAAATTTTATTATTTTACAAAAAGTTTGGCAACAATGTAAATTTTTCAACACACCCACTTTGTTTGGCGTTGACTATAGTTCTCATATTAGAACAAATCGTAAAACCTAAGATAGGCCTTTTCTAGGTTAATCAACCCGTAGATTTTACAGGGTGTCGCATATGACAAAAGGCTCATTTCCATCCTCAATATCGCAAAACAGTTGAATTCAGGCATGGACGCTAACACATAAAAAATATTTGAAATCATAAAGATAATCTCCAAATACAAAATAAACAGGAATTTCCATTAAAAAAATGTTTGGTCTGCATTCACTTGTGGGCTACCCTGTATATCAAAAAATAATTTTTATAATGTAACTTTTTTGTATTTCTTATAACAAAGAATCTATGATACTCCGTCAGATCTTTGACCTACCTTGTACAACGAGTTTAGGAGTCATCAAGCTTTTAAATTCACTTTTCTCGAAAGTTACTTTTTGTGGTATTCATCTTTCTCCCCTGTGCCATTTAAATGCAATGTGGTTTCCGAAATTCTTGTCATACAACAACAGCACTCGCTTGAATCGTCGATGACATTGTTAATTCACTAAATTGCGGTAAAGCTGTTTGCTTAATATCACTAGATTACAGTAATGCTTTTGATACAACTGACTACAGAATTTTGTGTGCCAAGCTTAAATATTATGCCCAACTCATGAAAACTTCCTTCCTGAAAGATATCAGTATGACCCCATTAATAACGAATTGTCTATTAAATGGGCTCTAAAATGGATGTACCCCAAGGCTCCATTCTCAGTCCTCTTTTATTTTCTATATTATTTTTCAAAACATAGCAAATGATACACAAATATCCTGAAACTTTGCTATTGACGATGTGGTTCCCTCTTTTAATCTAATTACCAACGATGGATTTACTTTTCAATATCTTAGCTACTCATAACTTGACACTAAACGCTAATAAAATTCCGTTACCAATTGTAACCACTAGCAAAAATTCAAAGTTATGGTTGGACAATGAATTAAAAATACAGTATATGGTTGGCTATTTTCAGCTAGAATACGTTAATCAATGTAACAACTTATCAGGCGTTTGATTGCTTCTCCAAAAGCTTGAATTATATTGAATCAGAGGAGTGGCATTTGAATGGTTTGAATCTCATTTGTGAGAGTTGTGATTCGGAGACCTAGCGTATCCCATATATCTGATATATCTCTTGGAAAAGTGGGAGTACTCCAGGATAGTATATTCTGTCGCCTTTTATTTATACTATACATTAATGCCTCAAGCTGTACAATATTAGGCCATCCAAATTTGAATATCACCCAATTTGCAGACGACACCAATTCATTAGTAAAAGTATCAAATATTTCCGAGCGCACAGAAAACACACAGGAAGCATGCAAATTAGCAGAGAACTGGTTTAGCGGTAACAGGTACGTTTGAACAAGGAGAAAACAAATATAATTCTATTCAAGACAAATTTAAATATCACCGAAAAACCGGAACAAGTTTTACCTAACCACTGTGAAATAAAAATAAGCAACAGCACCAAAATTCTAGGCGTCTATGTTGATGAATTTTTAGACTGATCTGAGCACATCGAATATTTGAATGAATAACTAAATAAAATTTGTTAGTGCATCCGATATATTTCACAATACTTGAATGAATCAGCAGAACATTATTTTGAAAACTGAAAGTACTATGGGATATGGTATAATCTTTTGGGCATCTTACTCACACTAAGAAGCACATATTAAGAATTACATATAATATGCCTTTCTTGGTCTCCTGTCGAGGTATCTTCAAGTCGAGATACATCTATTAAATTATGTCATTTGTTTCTAATGATAAAACTTTTTTTGAAATCACTAGTCATAGTTATAATACTTGAACAAATAATATCTCTTTTCCAAAACATAGATTAACCTTGTACGAGAAGGGCCCCTACTACAAGGTAATTAAACTTCAAATTGGGTAACAGTATGAAATTTGTAATAAATGAAAAGATCTTTAAAAGGAAGCTAAAAGAGTTTTTAATAGACCTCGAGTCATACAGTATTGAGGAATACATGGGTTTTTAAATAGAATAAGTATTAGTAGTGTTAAAATGTTCTGTTTTTTGTGTAAACAGATTATTTACGCAATTTCATTTTGTATTTATTTTTACAATGTATAAGGACAAATGTAATTGGAAATATATTATTTAACTAAATAAAGTATCATAAACACTCACTTACATCTTAGTCGCAATGATGGCTGGTGGTCAATCTGGTGCGTTACAAATAGTACCAACAAATGTCCTCCCCCCGCGTGGTTTGAATAACATATAGGTATAGGATTTGATTTTCAAAAAAAAAACACAAAAAATTTGAAAAAAACGATTAATTGTTTATTTGAGTCGATAGAACGGTCAATATAATTTAATGTTTCATGTAAATGTTGGCCGCGGCTGCGCTTTAGATGGCCCATGCGCAAGGTCCAACTCTCTCCAACATATCGGCCGGTATCTCACGAATAAATGCTTCAATATTGGCTTCCAGTGCGTCAATCGTTGCTGGTTTATCCCTGCAGATATTAGCCTTAGCATGGCCCCACACGTCCCCTACTGAGCGAGGGCCGTGGCAAATGCTTGTTCCGGAAGTCGTTGTATCCAGTATACAACTTCTTCCCGTCCAAGTGATTGCGCACGCGTTAAGGAATACCTCAGTACCGATTGCCGGGTGGCGGTACAAGTCCGCCAACGGGCCACTTTAGGTCTATTTAACATCACTAATACGTAAAAAGAAGGTGGTAGACAAGGACCAGTCGACCGAGGCAGTACCACCCGCTAGCTTTTCCCAGGGTGTCTTATAAATGTCCGCATGTTTCCACACCTAAGCTATGCAGTCGGTTATCTACCAAAACAAAGAAATTAATGATGATGGATCCCTCGAGCACTAAAAACTCCGGACGTAAACTCACTCCACTCTCGGAATGTCCGGGTGGAGGGTGGGCTCGAGGGAACAACATCGAAGATAAAATTTGTTTTTCGAACATCTGCGGGATCAACAGCAACATTGATGCTGTTCATCACTACCTGCAATCCAATCGTCCCGCCGTGCTTTTCTTGGCGGAGACAAAAATCTCAGAGGCTGCACCGATTAACCATCTCAACTTCCCAAACTACGAGGTGCACTCCAATCTGAGAAAGAACGGGGGAGTTGTGGCTTTTGTCCGCAGCGGTCTTTCCTGCTCCAGGGATCTTTCTTTGGAATCAGACCGGAAGGACATTCTGTGGCTTCGCCTCAACTCCAAAACATCACCCAAATTTATTTGCTGCCTTTATCGCTCTCCCTCGAACCATAACTGGGATGACCTACTCGAATACCTCGCCGTCCAGATCGACTTCCTGAACATCAATCACCCCGCTTCAGAGGTAGTTCTTCTCGGTGATTTCAATGCCCATAATGAGCTTTGGTTGGGCTCAAATAAGACCGATGCAGCAGGTCGTGCAGTCGAAGCGTTCGCTCTTACTCAAGGGCTGACCCAGCTGGTGACGAGCCCTACTTTTTTCCCCCGCGTCTCGTCACACGCCAGTAGCCTGCTGGATCTCTTTCTGACCACGCATCCTGCCCCTTACAGCACTGCCGTCCTGTCCCCCCTGGGTAACTCAGATCACGGTGTTGTGGAGGTTAGGTTTCGGTCAGAAGCCGCTGTGGCCGCAGAAACTCGCACAGGCCGCAAAACTTGGCATTACGGACATGCCGACTGGGAGGGGCTCAGAGACTTCTTCTCTAGCTTTCCTTGGAGAGATGTCTGTTTCACTGACGCGGATGCGTCGACTGTCTGTTCTTCAATAACCGAAATTATCCACGTCGGAATGGAGGAATACATCCCTCACACAGTGAAAGTCCCTAAACCAGGGTCCAACGGCTGGTTCAACAAATCGTGTGACACTGCTCGCCAGCAGAAGATCAAGGCCCACAGAACCTACTTACAAAACCCCACTGTAGAGAACAGACAAGCCGACGTCGAGTCCAGACACAAATATAACGAAGCGGTTCGCAATGCCAAAACCCAGCATGATATAAAAGTTAGGCACAGGGTAATGTCGCAGCGCAATGGCAGTCGGTCTTTCTGGACGCTGGCCAAGCAGATTGAAAAGAACTTCTCACACAGTAGCCTTCCACCACTTACGTGTCAGGATGGAACTATTGTATTCGACTCAAAGGCCAAGGCGGAAGTGCTAGCCAAGATCTTTGCTGCCAACTCCACCATGGACGTCCCCACCAACGCCCAAGTGCCGTCAATTCAAAGGGTTCCCCACACTATGCGGGAGGTAACATTCAGGCATAGGACCGTAAGACGAGTGCTCTTGTCGCTCGACATCAACAAAGCTTCTGGTCCGGACTTGATTCCTGCCATTGTACTGAAGAGATGTGCAGCTGAGCTTGCTCCAGTTCTTTCGCGTCTCTTCCAGATATCTTATGAATCCGGCACCTTCCCAGAAAACTGGAAATTTGCTCATGTACAGCCCATCCCAAAAAAAGGATCTAAAACCGACCCTTACAACTACAGGCCTATAGCTCTGCTTTCTGTTATAAGTAAAGTGATGGAGAGGTGCATAAATCGCGAGCTTCTGGACTACCTCGAACGTCACAGCTTGATTAGCGACAGGCAGTACGGTTTCCGGCACCAACGATCCACAGGGGACCTCCTAGCTTACGTCACGCAACTGTGGAGTAAACTCATCCAGTCTCATGGTGAGGCTCATGTCGTTGCTCTTGACATCACGAAAGCGTTCGATCAGCTGTGGCATGCTGCCCTCTTGAGCAAACTTCCATCCTACGGCCTCCCAGAAAAGCTTTGCAGATGGGTGGCTGACTTTATCTCTGGCCGCAAGATATCCGTCGTAATTGACGGATTCTCCTCTTCATCCCACAACGTCAACGCGGGTGTTCCCCAGGGATCGGTCTTGGCTCCAACACTGTTTCTCTTACATATCAACGACCTCCTTTCCTGCACGATCAACCCAACCCACAGCTTCGCTGATGACAGCACTCTACATGCAGGAATTCAGAGTGACAAGCCGATCTCTGCCGCTGAGCTGGAAAAAAGAAGACTAGCGACGACTTCTTCTCTGACAAGAGACCTGGAGGCTATCACTGCTTGGGGACGCAACAATCTTGTACAGTTCAATGCTTCCAAAACACAGTACTGTACTTTGACGAACAAAAAGCGTCCTAGCGCTCATACAGTTTCGATGGACGGTCGAGTCCTACCAAAGAGCCATTCATTTCGGCTGGTCGGAGTCCAGATCACCGAGGACCTGATCTGGCACGAACACATCTCTTCAATAGCTGCAGCTGCTGGGAAAAAGCTAGGCTATTTGTTTAGGGCTAAGAAGTACTTTTCTCCGCATGACCTTCTCACTCTATACAAGGCCCAGATAAGGCCTAGCCTCGAGTATTGCTCACACATTTGGGGTGCTGCCGCCCCGACTACATTGTCCATGCTCGATGCTGTCCAGAGGAGGGCGGTCCGACTGATCGATGACTCTTCTCTAACAGACAGTCTCGGGACTCTTTCGCACCGGCGGGCCGTCGGCGATCTAGCTCTTTTCTATCGCTACACCAACGGGCTTTGCTCCTCAGAGCTCTCTTCCATGATGCCGCCGCGCGATGTGCCTGCCAGACAGACCCGCCTGACTTCGGCGTCCCATCCTAACCGAGTCAAACTTCGTACATCCAGAACTGGCCGATACGACCGCTCCTTTGTCCCGAGGGTGTCTAGATTGTGGAACAAACTACGGGAGGAAGCTTTTCCCAGTTCTACTAACCTTAAGCAGTTCAAAAATCGTATTAACAAAATTTCTTTGGGATCATCATAGCAGCCGCGGTGTTCCGGCATTTAGGCTTCTGCCTGCGCGGCTGTTTCGATATAAAAAAAAAAAAAAAAAAAAAAACAAGAAATAGTCCAACGGCGTTAAATTACACGATCTAGGCGGCCAATTGACGGGCCCCAAACGTGAGATAAACTGTTCACCGAACTCGCCTCTCAATAGGGCCATTGTTTCGTGTGCGGTGTGGCATGTGGCACCGTCTTGTTGAAACCACATGTCAGCCAAGTCCAGCTCTTCCATTTTGGGCAAAAAAGTTTGTTATCATCGCACAGTAGCGCTAGCCATTCACAGTTCCGGCCATTGTCGTCTTTGAAGAAGTACGGCCCGATGATGCCACCGACCCATGATCCACACCAAACAGTGATTTTTTCGGGATGCATTGGTAGCTCTTGCAATGCTTCTAGCTGGTCTTCACTCCAGATGAGGCAATTTTGCTTGTTAACGTACCCATTCAACCAGAAATGAGCTTCGTCGCTGAACACAATTTGTCGATAAAAATGTGGATCTTCTTCCAACTTTGCCAGCGCCCATTCACCAAATTGGAAACGTTGTGGCTTCAATTCTTGCAGCAGCTGTATCTTATAAGGTTTTACACCCAAATCCTGTCGCAAAATTTTCCACGTAGTGGAGTAACAGAGGCCCAATTGCTGCGAACGGCGGCGAATCGACATTTCACGGTCATCACTAACACTGGCGGATACAGCCGCAATATTTTCTTCAGTCCTCACTCTACGTCTGCGTGTTGGTGGTTTAATGTCCAATAATGTAAACTGGGTTCGAAATTTAGTCACAAGCTTCCGAATAGCTCCCTCAGTAGGCCGACCAAATTGCCCATAAATTGGAAGCAGTGCTTGATGCACTCTCTTAACCGAGCATGAATTTTGATAGTAAAATTCAATAATTTGCAAGCGTTGCTCGTTCGTAAGTCGATTCATGGTTAAATTATAGACCAAACTGAACAAGTTTGACAATGACATAAGACACGATTCACGCGTCATCTGTCAAAAACAGTGTTGCCAAAAAGATACTAGCAAAAAAATCACCCATTATATGGTAGGGATAAAGCAAATTTTCCTGTAGGATTCTATGGACTATGGTATGCGATAGTCCTACGCGGCGGCCTAATTCCCGAGTGCTGATATCTGCATTTATTTCCACGATATTTAAAATTTGTTCCTCCTGCTCTACAGTAACCTGTCTTTCACGAGTGCAAGTATTAGTGGGCTGAACACTTCCTGTATCTCGAAGTCTTTGGTACACTTGCACAAATGTCCTTCTGTCTGGGTGTACCCGTTGGCGAAATCTCTCGCGATAAATTTGAGCTGCAAGATTTGAATTCTGAGGAGCTTCACCGTAAACTAACAACATGTCGGCGAACTCTTGATTCGAGAACATTGTAAATAAACACGACGACGTACGCGAACAATAACTAACCACTGTTACCGTTTGCGATCGATTACCGGTTCGATAAGAGTGATGAATGACCGACGCGCTGTTGTCATGTGTGTTTTAAATATTTAATTTAATGAAACTTAGTTACTGACTACAAATTTTGGCTTAACTTAGAAAAACTTAATGCCATTTATTTGTTAATTACCCAATTTAAAAACGTTTTAGATTAGATTATAAAAATTAGTGAGATTGTGGTGATTGTGGTTCATATAAAGCACTTGAAGTTGTAAACTATAAAGCCATTTAGACAAAAATCTATTGACTTTTGGACCATGGGTCATATGAACTTTTTGACTTGTTTTGAACCCCCCTGATACCCATTTCAATAATGACTAACATAACGTTTACACCCTGTATATTTGGAAGAAAGTTATTGTAAAACACGTAAAGAAGAAATGATAGCTGATAAAATAAATTACTCTCAAGTTGTATTTAGGTTTACAGGAAAACTACAAACTATATATCTAATAGCTGTGATTCCTCCATAAATGTAATATAAATCAATATTTTACAAGCAGATCCTTCGCTACCGGATGATCACATAAATGCATTTTTACGACTACAATATATTATTGTGACTTTATAGCGCGCACTAAAGCATTCAGGTGACAAAATCATGCTTTAAAAAATCTAATGACCGTATAATATAGTCGTAGAAATCTCTCTCGAAAGCAATTCTGACTATGAATGTAGCATACGTTATTGTGGTGAATTTCCACATAACAAGGCGTGTACATACCGACGTTGCTATAAGCCTAAAAACAAACCAAAACAAGAAGGCATTTTATAGTATGTATAGCAGAAATAATGGTCGGTTAAGATTACAGCACTTGGGTCCCATTTTTTACCGAGACACCGCGAATGTTATGAGTTTCAACATACTTTGTTAATCCGTCTTTTGAACTGACCAATGTAGTAGAACTAGGAAAAGCCTCATCAGTCAGATTGTACCACAAATTCGACACCCATGAGTCTAATTCGATTTTCGGCTCGTTGAAACCGAGACCTATTCCGACCGGAAGTGTCCCGTTTTCGAAATATTGGCAAGAATTTTATTTATTAAAAAAACACTTTTAAAACATTTAAAAAAAATGTTGCGCGTCTGTGATCTGGAGGGAGGCACGTTCCCTGAGTAAATCGGATCCCTAGATCCCGAATAGGATGTTTTAGTGTTATGATTCACGGGTGGTTCCGGGCAGCTAGTTTTTGCAAATTTTTTATCTGAAACTCGGCCCCACGACAATTTGGTTTTTTCACGATGCTACTCCGATTCAGCGCCTATAAATACCCAAATATGCAAAGCTTGGTTTGGATCTGGCCAACTCAGAATCGCACAGTTTTGCAAATTTTCACTAAATAACAGGATCTATACGACAAACGGGACCAAATAACATTACAGACTGACTTTTGATTCTATTTTATTGACCAAACTTGCGTATGCTACAGAACATTTGAACCGCATTTAATCCTTAGTGCGCATGTATCACGTATTACGCTACAAAAAATATTGTCAAGTAGGTTGACCCTACACTTCCAACAAAACACGGTCATCAGTTCACAAATGATTATGTTCACTGCAAGTTAGACGCAGACCGACCAAGTCAACAGACGCAGGGACGCTTGTCGAAAACAGTTTTAAGGGCAAATGTACGGGGAAATTTATGATGTGTGAACTATTTAATCTAACTAAATTATATATCGCTGTTTCTCAAGAATAGTGACACTATTCAACAAAAGTTTTTTTTCAGGAGAGGCATTTTTAATATTTTTTTGAGGAACAATTTCGGATAGCTGTAGATAAAGTTAATAATTTGGATTTAAAAAAATTATCAATTAAATAAGGTCCATTGAACTTTCCGATTCATTGAATAACAGAGCAGTATGTTTTGAAAAATATCCAATTTTATTACTTTTTTGCAACTTTACAGCGATTCCTAAAAAAATAATGCTTTTCTAAAAAACATATGACAAATAATTCGTGGTTACAGAACAAAGAGGGAAAATTTATTTTTAGTATTACCACCAATGATACACAACTAACAACATTTTAAAGTCTACGTGAAAGTAAAACATCAGTTCAGAATAAAACAAGTACAATACAAAATTGGTTACAAATTATTGTAAATTCCCTCACAGTATGGGGGTATTATATTTTTTTACTAAATTAAGTAAGGCGCTTTTCTTTTTCTCGGAAATGGGAATCTTACGTTTGTATGATTTATTCAGAGTAACTCTATGGCCTCTTTTTATTGCTCCGTTTTTCTTAGATCTTCTATAAAAAATTTTATCTACCTCAACTTTACGAAAATCAGTCTCACTGTACGAGTTTTTGTGGAAAAATGTTCCAGAATGCTGAGATTCTGCCCTTATTATTTTAACATCAGATAGTTTGAATGACTCATTTTCCGAATTTTTATGTTGTAGGAAGATAGTCACAATGCACTTTATGTCACTATTTTTGATTAACACGAACAGTTATTAGCGTACTTTGCTCTAATATGACGTTATTTTTGAGAAAAATGTAAGTACACGCTTTGAAAGTCAAGCCGCAACTGCAATATGACATTATTCATGACAGAACCCCAAAAATTCGATATTAACGAACGACACTAGCGTCATTTCTGGCGAAGACTTTGAAACAATTGCAAATGTCTTTATTCCTGATAAAATAGCCAACATTTGGAGTGGATCTGCAATTTAGCTAATTTTTCTCGTTTTTTGCATAGTGTCACTATTTTGAGAAGCAGCGATATGTCTGATAGGTGCGTAGAATTACCCCCCTACACCCCACACTGTCCCCACTTTTTACCCTTAAACATTGTGCATGCTTTTTAGTGATGTACATATAATACGACATCCAGAAACTTCATGTCTCATTTTCGAAATTCTTCGCGATTATAGTGCTTGCTCGCCAGTAGGCGTGGGAAGTAAAAGAGACGAAAATGGGTTAGTTGGGAATATGAGCCCAGGAATACGTTAACATACCAAAACCTGGGAAAAACCCAAGGTTCCCCCAAAACTACAGACCCATAAGCCTGTTGACGGCACTGACCAAGATTGCGGAAAGGGTAATCGAACGAAGACTGAGGAACGAAACTGAAGATGACGACCACCAGAATGGAGAGAGGCTGGAGAAGAGACGAAGAAGTTGAGGTCGACTGGAAGGACTCCAGCACATACATTGGAGTCAAGATGAACCAAAACCTCACTTGGAAGAACCATGTCGAGGGCCAGGTGCAGAAAGTGAAGATGGCATGCTCCAGACTAAGACCTTTAACAGGCAGAAGAAGCAAAGTGTCCTTAAAGAATAAGACCATCATGATTCAGATGGTGCTGCTCCAAATCATGACTTACACAGCAGTAGCTTGGGGCTACGTTTCCAAAACGATGAAGTAGATGCTCCAAGCTCAACAAAACATAGCACTCTGTTAGGCGGTGGACGCACCATGGTATGTACCTAACAGAGTGCTATATGACGAACTACGACAGGTACCGGTCGTAATCCAGATGAGATAGAGTGCCTGAAAGTTCTTTGAAAAAACGAAAGACACCTAAATGTGCTGATTAAAGACGCCTTGGATTACAACCCAAGAACAATAAGGCGTCATAAAAGACCGAAAATCCAGCTGCAACAAGAAGAAATTTGGCCCTAGCAGCTGATGAGGCCAAAGAAAAGGGGAGAAGACCGACGATAGTTGTACACCCAAGAGGAGAAAGAACAGCCAGTGTACAACGGGTGGACAAAAAGAAGCCTGTCGATTGAGGTGGCCAGAGTCAAGCACGGACTCGGGGCTAACTTCAGGACACGAATGACAAACAGCAAATGACTGACTGACGCCGACTGACTGACTCCAGTCGACGAGGAAAGAGCGAAGGCTCACCAACCTTAATGCGAGGCTTAGGTCAAAGCCCCCAGCGCAAGTCCCCCAAGAAAGAGGCCGTCCATAAAAGTCGAGAACCGACAGTTGGAAGAAACGTCCACCACGTGTTCCCGTGACGCGTGCGCGATCGAGTCAAAATTCGGGAAAAATGGGCAAAATTGGGGAGGGGGGTTAGCTCGTTCGGCAGCACACACTCGGGGAATGCGCAGCGGCCTGAACCACGCAGCGCCACGCCAGGCCTTCGGGCGGGAGAGGAGGGAGGAGCAGATTGCTCTTCCCCCCACTCCTCAAGGGTTTGAGGTTGCCTGGAACAGGGGTGGTGGAGGGACCGCACAGGGTAGGAGGGTGTGTGTGTGTGAGGAATACGTTTTTTGAGTTGGCCCAATCAGTCTCGTTTTCCAGATATCGGCAATAATTAAAAGGAGGACCAATAAAAATTCTTTAAAAGTTGATGCGCCTCTGTGATCTGGATCGAAATCGCCTTGCAATTTTCACTAAACAATCGGATCTACATGCTATTTTAAATAAGCAAAAAGTTTTATCAGAGCTTTGCACTTATCCAATCAACTTCCATAAAATTCAGTCGACCGGGCTTCTATTAATAAATAATAAACACGTACAAGAAGGTCCAGGTTCAGATATCTTGACACGTGGTTATCAGTCCCACCATCGTGACTGTAAATATAGAGGAAGCTTACCTCAAAATGTACAAACACGATGGATATCCATAAAAAGAACAGATATCGTTGAAGACGAGATACATTTATTTTGTTAACGAGCCTCATTTGTCTTTTCCGTGTGCTTCGGTGGTCCTAACCGTGGTAAATCATTCATGCTTGTTGGGTCGCTGACGAGATCTCTTGTGCGATTTGATTTTAGTGAGTAAAGTATGGTCTCATACGTACGTGAGAATAGGCGAGAAAGTAAAACACCCAGTAAAATAATTTTATTTGGATGAAAATTCTTATACAGTTAGACATGAGTAAGAGGAAGTAGTGAACGAGGGACGTCCTAGCTTACGTCACACAATTGTGGATGGAACGTATCCCATCATGTATTGTGAGGTTCATGTTGTTGCTTTTGATAAAGAAAGGACTATCGTGCGCATGACCTCATTAAGGGAACATGAGCAGAAATAGAAGGATTGGTGACTCGAGCGACGTACGTTCTTCTTCTGTTTCTACTCCTTTATTGCGGACAAGCTTACGGTTATCCTTTGTTTTCCATCTACTATTTGCCCTAGTTTGAATTTAGTCTTGGGCTTGGAGTACCACTACAGGTTGCTATAGCTGATCTCCGAGCTACGTTGATTGCTGCCTAGTAAATACAAGGTCGTCTGACCGAAGCCACAAATGTGCTTCCAGGCGCTTGTTGCTGGCTTCTAGTTCTATTTTCCTTTCTATCATTGCCTTCCCTTAGGTTACATCCGTATCCACTTAGGTGTTTTCAATGCACGTCCATTTGGGCCTTATGAAGCCAATACGCAGAAGAGTATTTGTATTGTAAATTTTCGAAAGGTACTTTACAGGAATTAATTCTTTATGAATGTCTGTATATAAAATTTTATCTTTTTGTCGTTCTATTTCTGCTCCTCTTCCTTTATTGCGGACATGCCTTTGATTGCCCTTTGTTTTGCATTTAAGCTTCCAAAATTACTTTGTAGTCGCTCTTGACATCATGGAAGTTGTTGATCAGTTGTGGAATGCTGCCCTCTTATGCAAGCTCCTATCCTATTGCCTTTCAGAGAAGCTTTGCGAACTTTCTCTTCCTTCCTTCCTTATTCCAGCTGCAAAATATTCGTCGTAATTGACAAGTTCTTCTCTTCATCCCACAATATCAACCCAGGTATTCCCCGGGGATTGGACATTGTTTCTTTTATACATTACCTCTTCTCCTGTAAGATCAATCAGATCCACAGCTTTGACGATGACAGCATTTTACGTGCAGGCAATCAGTGTGTGATCCTTGCTTATAAGCTGGAGAGAAGAATACAAGTAACGACTTTCCCTGTGACGAGAGGGGAACATCTCAGTGCTTGGCGACGCAACAATCTGGTTACAGTTTAATGCTTCCAAAACACTGTACCTTGACTAACACAAAGCACCCTAATGTTAATCCGGTTTTTGTGGAAGGCAGAGTTATGCCAAAGAGCCATTCGTTTTGGCTGATCGCCGGAGTCCAGATTACCGAGAACCTAATTTGGTACGACATCTCTTCAATCGCAACAGTTGCTGGTAAAAAGTTAGGTTATTTGTTTAGGGCTAAGATGTTACTTTTTGTCATATAACTTCTCTGTATAATGCACAATTAAGACCCAGAACTGGCCCATATGACCGCCTTTGTTCCTAGGAGTAGAGATTGTGGAATAATCTGCTTGGAGATTCTTTTGTGTTTATGCTAACCTTAGGAAGTGCAAAAGTCGGATTAACAAAATGTCTTCATGCATCAGCACTCGCAGAGCCCCGGTATTTAGGTTACTACCTACGCGGCTGCATCAGTATAAAAAACTCTTCAAGTGCGCGTAAACTGATAGAAATCATGTATTTACAAATATCCGTGTCTTTCCTTCAAATAAAATGGCAATTACATTTTTAGTATTATCCGAAAATGATCACTCATCAGGTTCTTGAAAGTTCAACAGGCATTGTCTTGTGCTGTTTACGTTAACATAAAGACTCGTCAAACAAGCACCCCGTATGCTAAACGTGTGTAGCTGGTCCCTATATAACAATCATCCCAGAGACGGAGATGATTTTTTTCTATAGGGGCCACGCAGCGTTCTATTATCCAAGAAGCAACTAAAAAATACATTTTTCTTTTATAAGCTTTTATTCAATTTGACCTGTTTTTTAGCTTGTTGGTATGTTTGTTAGTATGCTTGTGTGAGAGAAATCTTGAATTTGAATTTTGAACCAGTTAACTTTAACCAATTGAGCTGAAACTTTATATACACGTTTACACAATTTCGATTTACTACTACTTGATTCCATTATTTTCTGTTAATACTAGAACGTAACAAGCTTATAGGTTAAGAATCATAAAAAAATAGCATATTCGCAACCCCAAAAAATATTTCTAAATTTATAACAGCTGACTAAAAGTTTGTTTTTAAAAATTTATTATTACTTATTACTAGTTAATCAAGCACACGCTCAAGATATATGGTAAGACCGATTGGGAATCAGTCCTAAACAGATTTGACACAATTCATAATTCAAAAATGTGTGAGCTCAAAGTAAAACCATTATTTGGGCGTGAAGAATAAACTAACGCCTATTTTCCAAAAAGTGGTGTAATATATTGGCAGATGGCCGCGGCAGCGTTGCTAGGCAACGCGGAACTAAATCGCTTATATTTCTGAAATTCTCAACTTTGGAGAAGCATTCATAAACTAAAACAGGATTTGTAATTTGTTTAGAAGATTTTGAGTCTGGAACATGCAGATTGGTACTTCCTGAACTAGATTCTTGTTGATTTGGTACTTTCTACAGGTTGTAAGTGGCTGTTTCTACAACATTGAGTAAATATCCAGTGGTTGAATTTTTTTAAGGACCATTTTGCCCTTTGATGATATAAGGAAAACCGCTTCGTTGCGAAGCAACCTTAGAAAACATAAGGGAACGTAAAAAGAATATGAATGAAATCAGTAAAGTCGTTCGTCATAGTGAATCGATGCTACTGGATGAGAGGATGAAAACCTGCTTGCCGCCTCTCAGAACTGCCCCTGCATCACCCGGTGAAGCATTAAATTAAGGTCTTTTATTTAACGACGCGTGTGCAGTAAAATTAAAATTCCAGGTAAAAAAATAGGAAAAAAACCGCCGGAACGGCTGTCCAGTCCTGTGGGCGGTCTGGGTCAGTGTTTTTAATTTGATTATTGATGACAGCTAGTCTAGTGTATCGACGTGAAATTTGATGGGCCCTTAACCTGTTCGACAGCCAACGGCTGCATGAAATATTGTTATGGTGTTACAAGTAATTTGTTCGTCTCCTGTGCGTGCTAGGTGCTGGCGTTCAACATAAAATCGGTGTGAAGATATTGCCAATAAAACATATTGTGTAACCTGAAACTGCTCAGGAACTTGGATAACTAATACTCTCTGGTATACAATGATTTTCAAAAAGATCCGCCTCTCTTATTATTTGTGTGGGTTCAGTTATAAAATTGAAAATCGGAACGATGAAATTATATTTTATCGTAAAAGTGACAGTTGATAACTTCAAAATGGCGGTAGGGCGGTACTGGGTTAATAAGGCCTCATTTTGAAGCTCCTTTGTGGGTCATTCCAGTATCACATACTAACTATACACTAAAGGGGGCGTGGCTTCGCTTTGCTTACTTTTGATGACGTGGGGGTGGGGGGCCTGGATAGTCATTACGTCAGCATTATTTATTTATATTTCAGTCCTATTTGAAGCATCGTAAATTCCGAATTAGGATTGGTAAAGCAACTTCGACGACGAGGACTGTGGAGGCAGGAGTACCGCAGGGAGCCGTTCTATCACCCCTGCTGTATGCAATCTACAGTTCAGACATCCCGAAGACTCCACAAACGCAACTGTATGTGTATGCGGACGATACAGCATATGCGGCAGAAAGAGCGAGACCCCGCATGATTACGGAATATCTGCAACGAGCGACTACCAACCTAGAGGAATGGTGCATCAAGTGGAAGATCCGTCTCAACCCTAAGAAGACCGAAGCGGTACTGTTCCGAAGAAATCGAAGATTACCTCAAACCAAAATAAAGATGACGACCGCCAGAATGGAGAGAGGCTGGAGAAGAAACGAAAAGTTGAGGTCGATTGGAAGGACTCCAGCACGTACCTTGGAGTCAAGATGGACCAAAAACTCACTTGGAAGAACCATGTAGAGGGCCCGGTGCCGAAAGTGAAGATGTTACGCTCAAAACTAAGACCTTTAATAGGCAGAAGAAGCAAAGTGTCCTTAAAGAATAAGACCATCATGATTCAGATGGTGCTGCTCCAAATCATGACTTATGCAGCAGTAGCTTGGGGCTCCAAAACGTTGAAGAAGAGGCTCCAAGCTCAACAAAAAATAGCACTCCGTGAGGCGGTGGACGCACCGTGGTATGTGCCTAACAGAGTGCTATATGACGAACTACGACAGGTACCGGTCGTAATCCAGATGAGAGAGAGGGCCCAAAAGTTCTTTGAAAAGAACGAAAGACACCGAAATGTGCTGATTAAAAGACGCCTTGGATTACGACCCAAGAGCAATAAGGCGTCATAAAAAAATCAGAAAATCCAGCTGCAACAAGAAGAAATTTGGCCCTAGCAGCTGATGAGGCCAAAGAAAAGGGGAGAAGACCGACAATAGTTGTAAACCCAAGAGGGGAAAGAACAGCCCGTGTACAACGGGTGGACAAAAAGAAGCCTGTCGGTTGAGGTGGCCAGAGTCAAGCACGGACTCGGGGCTAATCTCAGGAGACAAAGACAAACAGCAAATGACTGACTGACGACTGACTGGCTGACTCCAGTCGACGAGGAAAGAGCGAAGGCTCACCAACCTTAATGCGGGGCTTAGGTCAAGGCCCCCAGCGCAGGACCCCCAAGAAAGAGGCCGTCTATAAAAGTCGAGAACCGACAGTTGGATGAAACGTCCACCACGTGCTTCCGTGACGCGTGTGCGATCGAGTCAAATTTCGGGAAAAAGGGGCAAAATTGGGGATGGGGGTAGCTCGCTCTGCAGCACACACTCGGGGAAGCGCAGCGGCCTGAACCACGCAGCGCCACGCCAGGCCTTCGGGCGGCAGAGGAGGGAGGAGCAGATTTCTCTTCCCCCCACTCCTCAAGGGTTTGAGGTTGCCTGGAACAGGGGTGGTGGAGGGACCGCTCAGGGTAGGAGGGTGTGTGTGTGAGCGCAGACTGCCTTCTCTTAGTAAAAATAATAATAATAATAACCGTAATAATAATAATAACAACACAGACTACTACAAATACATAACAGAAAGATAACATACGCTACAACAAATACATTCCAGAATCTGTGATAGAAAATGAAAATTTTAAGCTGTACTATGATCGCTCTATTCTCACGGATAGACCTATACACAATAATAGGCCAGATGCGGTATTACACAATAAAATGACAAAGAAACATTCATAATAGATATAGCAGTCCCTAACACAAAGAACTTATTGAACGTCAACCAGGAGAAAATACGTAAATATGCTGATCTGAAGTATGAGATAAGCCGAACATGGCAATCGAATAGCGCAATGATAGTCCATATAATCATATCTAACACAGGTTTTGTACCCCAGAATCTAAAGAAAAATCTATATCTAATCGGACTGGATAAGAACGTTTATACAGGGTGGGCCATAAGAGTGTTGGCGATTTAAATCTTAAATTTCTCGGAAACGCGGGGTGCGAGTTGGGGGGGGGGGGGATAAGCTGTTAGCTGCGCCGTTGCCTGGAAATTTATTTATTATTATATTATTTAATCCGCAACAGTCAACACGTAAGAGAAGTCATCAGGCTTTGGACATCAAAAGAACGAGCTTGCGGCGATTTTGAAGCGTGATTTGCAGTTGAAGGCTAATAAGATTCATCTAGTCCAAAATTAAAACCAGATGATGCCAATAACCGACTTGACTTTGTCGATTTGATGCTCGACCGATTCAACAGTTTTAACAACGTGATGTTTAGTGATGAGGCCAATTTACACCTCAATGGCCATGTTAACAAACAAAACTGTCGGTTCTGGTCCGAAACTAATCCCCGACGCTTGCATGAACGTCAACTTCGCAGCCCTAAACTAGTCGTATGGGCTGGAATAGCGTCAACCGGTATTATTGGGCCATATTTTTTTGAGGACGAAAGAGGGCAAGCGATGACAGTTAAAGCTAACAATTATTGCAATATGATAACAGACTTTTTGGTGCCAACTTTGCAAGAACTCCAAGGCAATACCTCTAGAATACTCGTATGGTTTCAGCAAGATGGAGCCACATGTCATACAGCTAGGGTATCTATAGAGCTGCTGAAAAACCTCTTTCCCGGAAAACTCATTTCGAAGAGGGGGATATTGAATGGCCAACACGTAGCCCCGATCTTTCTCCATGCGATTATTTCCTATGGGGCTACCTCAAATCGGTGGTCTACGAGAATAATCCAACTAGTTTATTGCAGCTGAAGAGGAATATTGTTCAGGAAAGTAACAAAATATCGAGAACAACTTTTCAACGAGTTTTCCAAAATCTGCAGCTCCGGTTTCAAGAGTGCCAAGCAGCTGAAGGAAGTCATTTGAACAACATTATTTTTATGTCTTAAAATTCCTATCTTTCTACTTTTTAAAAATACATTTATCTTTCTTTTATGTTGCGTAGTTATTTTTTAACTGAATATTGAAATTGCCAACACCTTTATGGCCCACCCTGTTTAAGAGTTCAGAACGCGGCAATACTCAACACAGTCCATATAGTCAGGAAATTCTCAAATGCAGACGAATAGAGCGAATTGGTCAAACAACCTGCACTCTATATAGCCAGTAGTTTAAAGCAGATCATTCAAAGGGAATGAAATAATAATATTAATAAATGTCTTTATTGCAACATTAACATCACAAAATAACATTAAAAAGTATGACGCAAATGGTGGAGTCTAGCCAATCTACTCAAACAATAATACAAGTATTAAATGCTTCTAAAAATTCAGTGTTACTGTGTGTTGAAAATATATTGTGGCTTAAATTTATGGTGATTCGTATAGTAGGAAACTGGCTAGTTCCATATTACCTTATGACCATTTTGGGGCCCATTTGGTCGAACGTGGCGTTACAATTAATGAAAATTTCTAAAGATCCAATTTTGAGTTTCCCGGAAATGTTTTAGCAGAGGTATGGAGTTAAGGAAATTGATGGTTATCATGTAACTGAAAAGTTTGTTGAGTCGGGCGGATCGTCCCGAGTTTCCAAACATTAAATGGCATTTAAAACATGTGCGTGAAATCCAATACTTGCTTCAAATTGTGAAATGTACCAAAATGTTTACGTAAGCATGAGATAGGAGGTGGGTAAGAAATTTGCTTACTTTTGCTGACAAGGGGAGGGGGACTAATAATTGTAAAAAAGCTGCTTACGTAGTACGAGTAGTTCCTTCCGATACCATAAGAAGCAAAAACACAATCGATTGAGCAGCTATGGATGACCTATACATGCACTTTTCGAAAACAAGAACATGACAGCGTAAACGACTAGTACTTAACCATATTGGCGTGGGAGTGTGAGGATGTGAAAAGTGACCGAAAGTCATCGCCAGGTATATGTTGAGCATCGTCACCATAACCACGATAATGATGATGGGGAAAGGTGTCATGGATTGTGCTGGGCTATCTGCGATCTCTAACAACCCATAATGAGTAGCCGCAGTGGAGAATTGATTATTATTTATGGGGGATCAGCGATACCAGGCCGCGTAGGCCTGCCTCGCGCCGCTAGAGGTGTTGCCGGTAATAAAATATCTGCAATGGGCACCGTTGAGGGGATGGCAGTTGGAAAACGCTGATCGATGTTAAAAACACTGTCCAAGACTACCTACCCATGGTGGCTCAAAAGTCTTAAAGCATGGCCAAAACTAGAATCGCTGAATTACACCAAATAACTGCCTGTGCATGTCTTCAAGGTGGCTGATAACGTATATATATATATATACGAGTATAAAGAGAAAATTATCATGCGGAGAAAGGTATATAACAAAAATAGG
Organism: Acanthoscelides obtectus; assembly: GCA_963669975.1. NCBI lineage: Eukaryota > Metazoa > Arthropoda > Insecta > Coleoptera > Chrysomelidae > Acanthoscelides > Acanthoscelides obtectus. The sequence continues at coordinate 31,256,785 of CAVLJG010000007.1, read as the reverse complement.
AAAATAATGGGCAAAATCCGCAAAAAGTGGATTCGAACAGAAAATAGGATAGGTAACCCGAGCGATACGTATTTCTGCTGGTTGGCTTCATCAGGCCCGAAATGAATGCACATATGCAACTACAAAAGTAGATACACATACCCATACGTCCGGATACGGGTGTAAATGAAGATGGAGAGGGAAAAAATCACACACGAAATCCACAACAAGATCCAACCTACACATTGTAGTATAAAATGGCTTGAAGACCTCGAATTTTCAAGGCGACATCTAACCACAACCACGCGGCCGGTTATAGCTACTTGCTGTGGTACTTCAAGCCCAAAGGATCTAAAAAGAGAAAATGATCATGCGGAGAAAGGTATATAACAAAAGATAGGAAAATAATGGGCAAAACCGCCGGCCGCGTGGTTGTGGTTAGATGTCGCCTTGAAAATTCGATAAATAATATACAATATTATTTATCAGAATCTGTTAAACAAATACATAACGTTAAAAAACGCCCTAAGAGGGTGCCCTTATCTGCCTTCTATAGCATAGTTTTGTTTTGAAGGACCTATAACAATATCAGGAAACCAAATAAGTACGTGCGGTCGCTGTATATCGCACATTGCCATGGATGTTGTTGATCGATAGCGATTGTTTGTTACCTGTTATCACTTTAGTATGAATCCTTCTTTTCTCACACACATAAAAAGTTGCTGAAAATTGTTACATGCCTAGTTTTAATAATTGAAAATGGCGACGAATAAAACAGTAATTCGAAGTTGTTTACTGTGTGAGTACAAACTTGGTACAAAAGCTGCTGCGGCGGCGCGAAAAATATGTACCGCATTCGGAGATGTTGCCGTTAGTGATCGAACAGCTCAGAAGTAGTTCAAAAAATGTTCTGCTGGAGACCTCAGCTTGACCGATGAAAAATCATGAACAACGGGGATCTTCGACAGGTTGTGGACGCAAATTCCAGGACAACGCGCCAAGAACTTGCAGAAATGTTCAGAGTGAGTCCTGAAATTGCAGCGTCATCAGCCAGGAGAGACGTGGAAGTTAAGCCCAGATGAACTGACAAATGATAACAAATTAAGTCGTCTTACCATCTGTTCAACAAACATTTCACGCAACGTTAATGAACCATTTCTTAATCGGTTATTAACCTGCGACGAAAAATGGATCTTGTATTTGAATTCTAAGCGCTCGTATCATTGGTTGTCGCCTATTGATTCGGTACCACACACGCCTAAGGCTTCCTTGCACCCAAACAAGGTTTTGTTGTGTGTTTGTTGGACAGCAACTGGAATTGTCCATTATGAGTTTTTGGAAAGGGGTCAAACCATCACTGCTAACCTGTATTGTGTGCAGCTTTAACGAGTACAAGCAGCACTCATCCAGAAACAGCCTTCTTTGAGTCGGCAGAAAGTGATATTTTTGCAGGATAACGCCAAGCCTAATACCGCAAAAGTGACCCGAGAAAAAATTTCTGAACTCGGCTGGGAAACGTTACCGCACCCGCCATATTCTCCCGACACTTCGCCCAGTGATTATCACCTTTTTTTGTCTCTTGACAACTGTATGAGGCACCGACAGTTCACAACTCTAGATGGTGTAATAAATGCAGTCCGCCAATTTCTTGACTCCAAGTCCAGGGAGTTCTACAATACCGGCATACAGAAATTGGTTCCACGTTGACAAAAGGTCATTGCATGTGATGGTAATTACTTCGACGAATAAAAAAAAATTTATATTCTTCTATTAAAAACCGCACGAACTTATTTGGTTACCTAATAGAAGAACTTGGCACTCACATGCATGTTTTAATTTTTCTGTATTCAGTTTGTTTGTTATCTTTTGAGATGTTTTTTATTTCGTCTTTACTTTTTAGAAATACGGTATGTTATACACATGACGTGTTCCTGTCTATAGTTATGTATAGTGTTCGGACCCAATAAAAGAATTTGAATTTGATTCAGATCGTAACACACTACGTGGGTACACCCAGCATGAATAGCTCCTCGGATATCCTTTCCAGATTAAATAATGTACGCCGATGTATTGTTTTGTCACTTTGCTGAGCAATGGTAGCCAAATTAGCTAAACGTATATACTGGAATTACACAATTTTGACGACAAATAATACAACGGAAACATATAGGCTTGGTCCCAATCTATTCGATTTCGCTGGGTCAAGGATTTGTTTGTCTCCTAATTCTCATAGTCTCAAGTGAGGATTAAATGGCATTGGACATAAATCAATTTTTTCACATTTCTGACAGTGAACTCGCATATCTAGAGTTATTTTTAAATGCAGATAATTGTGGTATCAGACGATATTAAGACATGGCCCTTCTTACATGATTTGACAAGCCTACTGAAGGTAGATCTTTCCACCAGTAAGTGTTATCATTATGTCGATATAACGCTGTCACTTTGGTAGGCGTTGGTAGACAAATAAGTCAAAAGAAAGCACTAAAACTACAAAATTTTAGCGACAAACAAGGCATTGTAAGCAATATAGGCTTGGATCCTTCTAATCTATTCGATTTCGTTTGACACTATGGATCGCCTTGACAACCAACGGTGGCTTGACCGACGAAATCTATTAAAAAACTACTCCGGCTGCCTTTTACTTTCATGATATATTTAAAATAAAACTTCTCATCACATCACAAATACTTTGATGACTGACCCAATAGTAGATTAGTCGTTAAGAATTTTTCAACTGTCATGCGTAAAGTACCAAATATGAAAAACAACCACTCATTACAGTGTAATGGGCCGCAACGAACCTTCAAACTGTTTCCTTTAACTCTGCAAGTGTTTATATGCGGTTGCCATTCAACCGTTACTCGATTAATTTCGACGGAAAGTAAGTACACCGCGGGGACCTTGATGAAATTGACCAGCTGACGAATGATGGGCGGTTATGGGTTTATCAGAACCCATTATGGGTGTTATGGGTAGGAAAGCCATTAAAAAACATATGCCTGCGCGGCCAGCTATCCACGAACGGTTGAGAAGTCTAATGAAGTAACTGATACCGCTTGAGAGGATCTGATATGCAACAAGACGCACGAGCCAGAGAGTAAAATGCTTTTTGTCCGGAGTGTTGATGGGACACTTCATCTCGTAATTATATTCATTTGTCATAATTTCCACTGATAAGGGCTTTTAATAAAGATTACAGGACACTGATAGGGTCAATGCCTCTAAAGCTTTTGCAAATAGAGATAGTTATAATGAATTCCATTTTACTTCTCACGCGTACTGGCGAGGAAGAATTTTACTCGCGAACATTTTTCAAATGTTTTTTGGATCTTATATGGCATGTACGAGCCCCTTCCCACTTCAGTTGGCCCACTTCAAGATTTGTACCAAAATATGCCTTTATAAACTAAACATGACGAGTTACTTCTAAAACAATTTATTTTCTCAAAAACATTTTAGATACACTCTAGTCGTAAAAAATACATATTTGAAATCACTTAGACCTATAACTAATAGAACATCTGAACAAATAAACAATGTGCGAATAAATGCGCGAAGTTAACAAAGCAACAATTGAAAGATTACCATTGGGTAACATCACCTTTATTTTTATTACGGCTGAAATTCTTTGGGGCATAGTATTATCCAAGTTTTGGCAAAAATTTGGTGTAAAACAATCCCAAACTTCTTGAAGCTTTTGTCTCAGTTCGGTGATTGTACGAGCAGGATGTTGTCGTAGAACCTTTTTCATCTCGTGCCACAAAGTTTCAATAGGTGACAGACCTGGACTGCTAGAAACCCATTTCGAAAGTGGTAAATTATTTTCTTCCATTCATTTTTAGCCTTTTTTGAGGTATGGCATGCTGCACCATCTTGCTGAAACACAAAATCTTGGCCGGATGTCAAACATTCTTCCATCACTGGTAAAAGCGATTCTTCTAAAATTGCCAAATATTTGTTTGTATCCACATTTCCATCAATAAAATGAAGTTTCCCTACTCCTTTTGATGACATACTTCCCCAGACCATAATGGGTGCTGGAAATTTCACTTTTCTCTTCAGACAGTCAACATGGAATGCTTCATTTTTTTGCGAATAACTCTACTGCGACTGTCACCAAAACAAACTTCGAATCGGGCCTCATCACTCCATTGTATTGCACACCATTGTTGAGGTGTCCATTGTCTATGTTCTTTAGCCCATCTAAGCCGATTTTTCTTTTGCAGTGGAGTTAATAGTGGCCTTTCCTTGGCCTATAAACAAGTTGTGCAACTTTAGCATTTTACTTCACTTTTTTTTATAAGCAATAAGCATAAAGAAAACTTACCTTGCAAGTGCTAAATCCCAGTTTGTGGGCCTCTCTATGAGTTGTGGACCTCGAAATTCTCCTTCCAACAACGTCACTCCACAGAGCACTTAGTTGTAAATAATTGGCACGCCTGTTTTTACGATTATTCTTCTTAATGCTCTTCGGTCGGCATTTGTGATTTTACTTTTTATCACATATCGTGGCTTAATATTAACTGAACCAGTAACGTTATATCTTCTAACAATATTTCTCACACTGTACCGCGATAATTCTAACAAAGTTGCAATTTCTGAGTTTGATTTCCCAGAATTAAAAAATTTAATTATCAGTAACCGAATTTTCTCACTAATAACCTTTCCTCTACCCATTTTGAAAACCTTAACTACCCAAAACTATTTTAAACGTATTCTGACAGCTGTTATTAATAAAAACAATTTTCATGGCTTTTATTTTTCACAGCCACCTATGCGTTATAGACTTATTTTGCATTGAAACGAAAATAGGTTGATATGCTGTAATTGCAACATGTGTTATTTTTATGCTGCAAATTTGATTAGGGAGTGAGTTGGTGTTTTCTACTATAAATTATCAAAATATTCATTGTTAATATTTTAAACCTATAACACCCTGCTACATTTTTATTATTTGTGTTTGATAGGAAAAAAACTAAGATTTCAATAGAGGCCAACTGAAGTGGGAATCACGAAAAATCATGTCACTCATTTCGGTTGATCTGTCTGTCTGTCCGCTAATCTTATAACCGCCTATCACTTGAGAAGTACCGCTCCAGTGCCGGAGGGCGCCCCCTAGACATCTGACATCTTGCTTTTGTAATCTAACACCACTGTGTTACTTTCTGACACATCATGGTGACAGAAGCATACTAAATATGAGTTATAGCTATAGGAACTGAGCATTGCGATTATTTGGTATCCCTTGGTATTCCAAATACTGACTCTTTGACATCACTTGTTTACAGCACAATTCTTACGACTTATACGTATATACGAGTATTGCGACTTGTGACAAATCTAAGTCTGGGTACCTAATATATTAGCTATACAGATTGCACTTAAAAGGTGATTTATGTTCTGTTTATTGCTCAACAGTAATTTGAAAAGTTTGTAAAGCTTGACTGATTTTGTTCGGGATTGGTGTTGCAGCGATGTACTATGTTAGATGAACCCCTGAATTGCAAATAGACATTTTTGAGATTTGTTTAGCGGTGCGCTTGTGGCCTGTCCAGAAACTGCGTCGATCGATGGTCAACGTCAATACCACACGTCCCGCATCTCTTATCGCGTATGTTATTTATGTTGCTATATTGAATTCATTAAATCATAGAGCTGCAGCACTACACGTGAATATGTACAACCCTATATTCCTGTACATGTTTCGTACAAACGTACATTATCAAAATAATTATGATCTAACAGATAGTTTTTTCCAGTGATGTCTCCAACATTTTTACATGCGATCAATACCGGTTCGAAAACTGAGAAAACAACAACTATGACGTAAATCTAAGCTCGACAACGAAATTCTGAAAAACCCCCAACCCCTACTGAGCGGGGCCGTGGCAAATGCTTGTTCCGGAAGTTGTTGCATCCAGTATACAACTGCTTCCTGTTCAAGGAATACCTCAGTACCGATTGCCGGGTGGCGGTACAAGTCCGCCAACGGGCCACATTCGGTCTATTTAATATCATTAACACGCAAAAAGAAGGTGGTAGACAAGGACCAGCCGACCGAGGCGGTACCATTTATGTAACGCTTCCTTTCCGCAAAAAGTCCAGAAAAGATGGAATGCAATGAAGATTCCAACTTTTCTGCACAATCACAGAAAGGGGGTTACCATTAGCTTCCGGTAGCTCAGTCGGTTGCATGAAGACATCTATAGGCGTGTAGCTGTGTTGACCATGGCATGACTAGAGGATAGAAGAACAAACAGAACACAAAAATTTAACAGATTTTATTTAACTTGAAAAGCACTTTCATTACATTTGAAATTGAAATTTTAAAGAACAAAATAAAAGTTTTAAATCTTTGGCGCTGTTACAAAACTATACACTTATCTTTCGCTAAGCTGGTCCATTTTGACTGGACTGAAGCGAGGATGGCCAGGTGCTTCAAGTGGAGGTCCCAGTTATGAGGGGTGGCCTCACATTTAGTGGCAGGGTGTCTTATAAATGTCCGCATGTTTCCAAACCTAAGCTATGCAGCGGTTATCTTCCAAAAAGAAATTAATGATGGTGAATCGCTCGAGTACTAAGAATTCCGGATGTAAACTCGCTCTATTCAATTGAATATTTAAAATCACCACCCCCCTCCACCCTAAACCTTAACTTTTATTCAAGAAGGCTATGGATTGCCTTCATTTGATAGCAATAATTGCAGAAACAGATTACTCTATCAACGCATTTATTTTTATTGCTGTGTGCGATTTAAATCAGAAATAATTGTTTTTATAATTTCTAAATGACATTAAGATAAGTCTGTTTCATTACCATAAAACTGCAACATCTCTTTTACGTAGTAGGCAACGACCGAGAACCGTAGGATCTCTGAGCCGTAGAATAGATTTATATAAAAAGGTTTTATAAATAAAGTTTGGGATTTATTGTACTCTCATAACATGTCAGAGATTACAGGAATAAGTCACTGTCGTGCAAATAAAGGCGAACAATATACATAGTAAATTGTCTGATGCCTGTTTGTTTGTTTAGCAGTTTTATTACAATAGCTTGAAGACTCTATACCCTATTTTGGCGTTCAAAAAATGTAATCTGTAGGTATTTTTGGGGATGAAAAAGAAGCGAACGTTAATTCTTTTAGCGATAAAATAACTTGAAGAATAAAATATATAAATTTGTATAGACAGCAGCGGTGGCCGCAGCGGTAGACGCTTCGTCTCCTAATCAGTCGCCCTGCGCTGCGAGAGTTTGAATCCCGTCCCGAAATTTTTTCTCTTGCTATGGATGTTATAATTGTCCGTAGGTGGTAGATGGTTTGTGACGAGGAGGTACCACCCAGAGGATCTCGTAGGCGAGGCCAGAATGTATCAAAAAATGACGTGGAACATTTTTTCCTGACACGACCTAAATGTCCAGTAACCCTTTTCATACTTATTCACCAAATAGTTTGTATACTTAGAATTTACACCGGAACTGAATTCGACTTTCGGCAGATTGCAAGAGTTACATTACCTTTTAACGTTTTCATTTTAATTTTTTTGACCACATGACCAAGACCTGTGTCGACCTCGATTCCATGATACAAGTGAAAATACTCTCTGATATGTTGATCACCTCGATTAAAGTCAATCAAAGAAAATTTAATCAATGAAGTTTGACGAAATTTGCTATAATTTTTGAAGTATCCACAACATGGAAGGTAGCTTGTGATTTAAGGACAACGCCAAAATGATTAGAACACCTGATATCTGGAGACGTGCATTTTCGAAACAGATACTTATATACAGTAGTGTCATATTTCTTCTCAGTGTATTCGACAGAGACGGATCCAGAGGACAACCAGTAAAATAAGAGCATTTTTCAAAGACCTGCAGCTTATCAATACTAACTATTTTTTTGATTGACTTTAAAAAATACTCCAGTATGTAAAAGCAAAAGCTGTCAATATTACCCACTAGGCGTACTTTCAGACGAAAGGTCACGCCCATTACAAGTGGGTTATCACACCGACCATGACAAGCATAGATGAGGAATATATAGTCATATGTTGGCGAGAACGAAACTAAAGAACACATCCCTGTGAACTTACACAAACAATCGTCCGCGGACTGAGACAATTGCATATGAATATGCAAGGAAGATGGATGTATACTAGATTCTACCAAGATTGATCATGAAATCCCCTTTAATAAGCCCTCTTAACTCGTTTAGAGCATGATGATATTATAGCTTCACCCTCGAGGCTGTTTGAGAATATAGAAGTCATAATGTTTGCGAATAGTCAGAAAGCAAAATTAATTTTTGTTTCACTCGCAGAGTGCAGATACTTGCGAACATGACCGAAAAGAAGGGTGCTATGAGGATTCTGAGTTACGGCTATGAAGTATGCTTTAATGGGCATATTTAGATGCCATGCTTTGAACAGTGTAAACAGAAGGATACAGTGCAAACAGAAGCAATAAAATTGCACAATACCCACCCACAAATAGTTCGCCATTCATCTTCGGTAGGGATTAACTACTTGACTTCATTTTTAAGCTACTTGATCTGAGATCAAGTCAAGCTCAAATCAAGTATTACCCATTAGAAATGTAAACCAAGTCAAGTAGTTTTTATGTCAAGTACTTGAAAATTCAAGTAGTCTTGATATCACTTGAGAATCTTACTTCCCACGCCAACTGGCGGGGCAGAATTGTAATCGCAAAAAATTTAGATAAAATGAGATATTGTTTTTGGATGTTATATATGACTTGTATACCCCGAAAGACCATGGCACTCATTTCCGTCAGTCTGCCTGTCTGTCCGCTAATTTGTAACTGCCTATACCCTGCGAAGTACAGCTCGGACTTCGATGACATTTTCACTCAATTTATTATTATGCCAAGGACGCAAACTCTTTGTAGGTTTTGAAAATCGGACCAGTGGCGGCAGAGGAAAAGGCCAAAAACGAAAAACAATAAAAATTGATCAACATTCGTTTTTGACGTTTCATAGCACCTTGGTCATTTTTAAAAAAAAATTTGGAAGTTTAAAAATTTGGGGGTGGGGGTTGTAGGGGTTGGGAAGGGTTTATCTCAATTTTTTGATGTTAGTACATTCATACGCTCTCAATATTGGTAATATTGGTAATTCTACGCACCTATTAGACATATTTTTGAAAATGGGTCCAGTGGTGGCAAAGAAACAGGCCAACAACGAAAAAAAAAAAATAGAAATCGTTCAAACTTCGTTTTTGACGTTTCAGATGATCCTGACCATTTTCGGAAAAAAAATGTTTGGCAACGCTGTGTGCACGCATCACTGAATATGTTTGCTTTCCGTCTCTGTAAATGCGACCAACATAAAGCAATCAAGCGGGTATGGTCTACCGAAAAACTCAGTATGTTGTGTACAAAGAAGTGACAACACGAACAACTACCATCTGTAAATAGTTCACCAAAGTTTGATACATACCCGCACCGGTATTATGTAAGAAACCTATGAAACGTCAAAAAAGCCTATAATATATCTTGTAGACTAGGTAGTTTTTACGGTGCAAACGGTCATTCCACGTTTGCTCACTAGGATCGTCGTGAGCGTCCACCTATGGAGGAATGACTCATCTACACGCATTGTTGGTTGCATATGTTTTGTGAAGCCGAGTAAACTGCAGTTTTCATCTCTGAGAAGAAAGTTGGTTGAATAGCAAGATCGCATCTGGATGATTACGTGTATTGGTCTGCATATATATAAAATCAGTGATATTTGCTGTGTGAGAAAATCATTACTGAATATGCTGCCAATGAAGTATATCTATTAGCTGTGCCCGAGGGGTTATTTATACAGGGTGTCCGCAAAGTTGGGGTTTTCCTTTTCAGAAACAACTACCCTTGAAATAACAAAGGAAATGTGTAGTGAAACGAGGGCGACCAAGTAAAAAAAAATAAAGGAAAAAGTACTCACTCTCCAGTTGACGAGAAGGGCTAAGTACGTCTCTGCCCGAAATCATACCGCTCCAACAGAAAATGGAATCAGCTGATGAGCATACCGTTCACCATGCCAGCCCAAACATTCACCGAAAATGTTTGTTGAAAATGTGCCCGACGGACAGCGTGCGGATTTTCTACTGACCAAACATGAGTGTTGCGAAAGTTATTCACCCCATTACGCGTGAACGTAGATTCGTCTGTCACCAATATGCACTTCAAAAAGTCCGGATTATTGTCATGTTGATGCAACAACCACTCACAAAACCGCACTCTTGCTGGAAAATTGTCAGGTTGAAGGGCTTGTACACGTTGGACGTGAAACGGATACAGCCCCTCTTCACGCAGCGTTTGCCACACTTTAGTTTTTGATACTTGCACTTCTCTAGCCACGTCTCTAGTGCTTGTTGTTTTTTGAAACGCAATCGATTATATGGGTTCGTTTACCTTTACACGCGTGACCGTAACCGTCGGTTGAAGGTTGCATACTGACCTGACACACTGACCCCGACCCAGTTCTGCCGTCGGGTTGAGACCTTGTACCAATCGGTGATGTCCCGGGTTGCGGCTACAGGACGGTATTCAGATATTTTTGATGTTGCAGAGCCCTTTATCTCGGTTGCCTTAAGACATTGTGTATATGGTACTAAGAAAAATTGCTTATGTTTTCAAGATCTACACGTCGTGTAAAGGAAAATCCCAACTTTGCGGACACACTGTATATTGTCCTTTCTGAAGACAGGTTTTGTTCAAAGTTATAAATTACGATTTTTCACGTTTTTTTTGTGTTTTCAAAAACTTTGACGAGAATTAGGGGAAACCACCACCGCGCCCACGTAGTGCGTAATTACTCTTAGCATGTAATTCGACAGTGACAGTGAATATAATATTTTTTCTTATCTATCTCATTTTTGAAATTTAGCAAATTGGCATAGGCAATTTCCAGAATGGATAAGAAAAAGTGGATGCGCAACTAATTTCTAGCTTTGAATCTCAAGTATGTGAAACAAGAATCCAATGGAATTGTCATCAACACATATTATTAGCACACAAATCCTTACTATGCACCTACGCATTCGCGTTTCCTTCTAGCTATAGTATACAACTTACAGCTAGACATCCAGTAATGCCATCTCTGAAGCAGATGTTACATCACATCAGAACCAAACATTGATAACTGAAGCATCATGACGTTTAGGCAACACGTGCTACTAGAAAACGATTTCAAAAAAAGTGTCCATCAGCCAGTGCTAAGTTGAAATCTTGTAGAAAAACCTACATAATGTCACAAAAACCAATGTAATGTCAAAAAAAATTGACATAATGTGCCTTTGTTCGCTTTCCGACTGTCTGCACACGACTATGCCTATATCGTACTGATGATTGCTGAAAATCATAAGACACCGCTATCCTTGGTTAGTTGTGGTTACAGAGACGGAGAGTAAACAGATCCAGCTCAACCTCGATTTTTGTCATTGTCCGCTCCCGAGCCATGCTTCTTGCGAGGTCCCGATTGGTCCTGAACTGGCCCGGCCCTGAATGCGACGCTGTCCTAATTCGCACGTAACGAGTTCTCCCCGTTCACGTTACCCACTGTTACACATCCCACTTCTCATTATCACGGGGCGCATGTAGAACGGCAGAACAGAACACAATATCGGATGTGCCGTCGCCGCTGTGCCGCCTTCTATCCAGCATTCGCTCCGCAACGGCGGCGAAACGCGACACCATGTTTGAATATTTCAACAAAACAAATAACGTATCGGATTTCCATTTGGAAAGGAAGGAATTGTTATAATTCGCAGCGTTATTGTCATTATCGAGTTACAAATTGTTTTTGAGAAACGCGCCTCGCCCGCTCGTTGCTGTTACAGTCATTGCTAAGGACAGGATTAAGAATGGGATCGAAGTGAATGTGTACCACTGTCCCCCCACACTGCTTCCATAACAATTGAAGGCACAAGTGGATAAAGGTGTCATGTTAAATTGCTTTTTTTGCATTGAACTTACCTTAAGAAGTGATTCTTTCATTCTGTGATCACTTTGTTGCAAAAACAAGATAATAACAAGCTAATTAAATTAAATATTTAAAATTTCAATAGAGTAAAGGGTTTCAATAGAAAATGTTTAAAGTCAACCTTCTCCATACAATGATTTTGTTACATGACACCTTTATCCACTTCTGTCTTCAATTACGTCTTGGGAATGTTGCTTACTTGATAGTCTGCGGGTGGATTTCACCAGGATTGTCAAATCATCAGTCCGTTATTCTCCACCTATAGGGTAACAGTCCGTCAAATACAGCGAATGAGGTTCAAGTTCCAATCAACAAATTTTAGCAACCAATAGCTATGAAATGTTGAAAACAAAATACTGTCAAAGTATGAGATTTCAGCTTGTCATTGAAACATCACCAGCTTATTGAATATTAAGAAATTACATATAATTTGGTCAAAATTTAAAAAAGTTTTCGATTTTTGAATAAAATTCATGTTTTTATTTAATATTGTCGATTTTATTGATTCAACATCACCTACCGTGTGTTTTTTCCTATAAACCTCTTGCAGATAGATAGCCATTAAGCACATACTTGATGACAGGCTCTGCCAAAAATTTCATAGATATTACTCGTTTCCAAACATTCATTCATTCACTTGCCGTTCATCAGTACCATTATAGCACCGTCCATTGATATTTCCACAAAACCATTCAGGATTTTTGATATCCATTCATCTACAGGGTGTCCTAGAAGTCGACGTCAAGCCGAAACCGGGTGATAGGCAAAGTCATAACAGCTATCAGAAAAATATTTAAAAAAATTTTATGTATGTGTTTTGAAAATTATAGGTCTTTGAAAAAATATAGAAATTTCACACCCTACGGCAGTCTGTCAACTCCTGTTACTACATATATTAACTTTTTTTGGATTTTATTTTTACAATGTAATGATGAATAATGCATCTTCAAACTGGTGTCTCAACCTTACTGCCAACTTTTCTCGTTCAGGAAAAATTGCCACTTACTTCCCAACCAAGTATTCCAAAGTAAAACCTTGCTCAACTTTAACTGGCTGTACTGGAAAAAAATGTACAACGAGAGTTTGGCAAGTAACCCTAAAAGTTGGCGCATTTATTAAGGATTCCAAAATGGTATAACACTTAGAAGATTACTCGTTAACTTATGCACAATTTTTATTTGAAGAAAAACTGATGAAAATTTTTCAAAATTTCCTAATTAAACAGCGATTATGAAAACGCACAAGGACCCTTAAGGATAACTGTTTGCACAACAGTGGGCGTCAAAATGCTGCTGATGATGATTTACCTTTACAGCAAATGCTCAAACTGTTTTCCTTCAGCCGCAATACACGCTCGACATCTTCTTAAAAAAGATCGGGTTATTAAACGAGCGAATCCATGGTTATTAACAAACTCAGCTGCTTCCAATAGTCTTTGCCGTAGCTCAGCTACATTTTGAATCGGCTTGAAATACACTTTTTTTTTACAGTTCCCCAGTAAAAAAAATCTAGCGGATTCAAATCTGGTGACCGGGCTGGCCACGGTATTGTACCAGACCGCCCTATCCATCTGCCTGGAAAGTTTTGATCGAGATACTCTCTCACTGAGAGTGCATAGTGCACTGGGCAGCCATCATGCTGAAACCACATGTCCCTGTAAATACTCAGTGGCACATTTAAGAAAGATGGGTACATGAACCTGCATAACTTACACGAGTGGCACGTAGCAAACCCACATTTGATGAGAGAAGATAAATCTCAATATCGCTTCAAGATGAACCATTGGACAGGAATTTTAAATGGTAAAATAATCGGTTCGTTTGGGTTCCCAGAGACTTTTACTGCTGAAGTTTATTTGGATTTTTTGAAAAATCATGTACAAAATTTATTGGTGGACGTGCCACTGAGTATTTACAGGGACATGTGGTTTCAGCATGATGGCTGCCCAGCGCACTATGCACTCTCAGTGAGAGAGTGTCTCGATCAAAACTTTCCAGGCAGATGGATAAGGCGGTCTGGTACAATACCGTGGCCAACCCGATCACCTGATTTGAATCCTTTAGATTTTTTTACTGGGGAACTGTAAAAGAAAAAGTGTATTTCAAGCCGATTCAAAATGTAGTTGAGCTACGGCAAAGACTATTGGAAGCAGTTGAGTTTGTTAATAACCGTGGATTCGCTCGTTTAATAACCCGATCTTTTTTAAGAAGATGTCGAGCGTGTATTGCGGCTGAAGGAAAACAGTTTGAGCATTTGCTGTAAAGGTAAGTCATCATCAGCAGCATTTTGACGCCCACTGTTGTACAAACAGTTATCCTTAAGGGTCCTTGTGCGTTTTCATAATCCCTGTTTGATTAGGAAATTTTGAAAAATTTTCATCAGTTTTTTTTCAAATAAAAATTGTGCATAAGTTAACGAGTAATCTTCTAAGTGTTATACCATTTTGGAATCCTTAACAAATGCGCCAACTTTTAGGGTTACTTGCCAAACTCTCGTAGTACATTTTTTTCCAGTACAGCCAGTTAAAGTTGAGCAAAGTTTTACTTTGGAATACTTGTTTGGGAAATAAGTGGCAATTTTTCCTGAACGAGAAAAGTTGGCAGTAAGGTTGAGACACCAGTTTGAAGATGCATTATTCATCATTACATTGTAAAAATAAAATCCAAAAAAAGTTAATATTTGTAGTAACAGGAGTTGACAGACTGCCGTAGGGTGTGAAATTTCTATATTTTTTTCAAAGACCTATAATTTTCAAAACACATACATAAAATTTTTTTAAATATTTTTCTGATAGCTGTTATGACTTTGCGTATCACCCGGTTTCGGGTTGACGTCGACTTCTGGGACACCCTGTATAAAGTCAAATATTTTTTGGTTGTTCAGAAACTGAACAAACATCCACACTATATTTACAGCGATTAAGAAATACTCAAATATATGTCGTAAAGCTAACGGCAAACTTAAAACCTGCAAAAAAATAGAATTTGCAATAACATTCTAGGTTATATTTATATTAGACATTATTTGAATAACGGCTGATTATTAGATTTCTAAACTCCCCAACGAGTGACACATGTGTGGGATCCGTCAACCCTTGGTTCCAGTGGAGTAAGCTCCGCCAACTGTTGAAATATACTCTACTATGCTTTATAAGACTATATGTGGAATTTTTCTCAAAATTGTGGCACAACTCTTGCACAAAAAGCAAATGAAAATTTAAAATTATTTCCATGACGCCCCAAAATAGCTCCGTCGGTACCTCGGGTTATATATCTCGACATCAGGGATGCTCGATACGATCCTATATTTAGAAGTATCTATATTTTTGCTTCCCATACCCGATATTTTGGATCGATATTTTTATATACGACACGGGTGTATCGATACATTTCACGAATATCGTCATCTTTCGATCCGGACTGTGCCAGAAAGAGTGACTAACTTCAGATTACTTTTCTTCTTTGTTTCCTTCCGCTGGATATCGATAACTTTATTCCAATATTTTAGAGTATCGATACTTCCTAAAACGATAAGAATCGATACATATCGATACTTCACGTGGATCTAAACATCCCTAATCTTGAAAGCTTCAAGCTTCATATTGCAAATTTCAGATTGTGGACAGTACAAAAAAGGAGGTAGTTGACTTGTAATATGAACAATATTCGGAGCCGAGACCGATCCCTGAGGAACACTCGCGTAGACGTTTTGGGATGAAGAGGACAACCTGCCCCTTACGACGGCCATCTTGCGGTCTGAGAGGAAGTCCGTCACCCAACTGTAAATCTTTCCGAGGAGGCCACAGGATGGAAGTTTGCATAACAGGACATCATGCCACAGCTGATCGATCGCTTTCGTGATATCAAGAGAAACGACATGAGCCTCACCATAAGACTGGATGAGTTCTAGGACTTCGCTCATGGATCGCAGGTGCCGGAAACCATACTGCCCGCCGCTAATCAAGCGATCCCAGAAGCTCTCAATTTATGCACCTCACCATCACCTTACTTATAACCGAAGGCAGATCAATAAGCCTGTAGTTGTAAGGATCGGTCTTAGATCCTGTTTTTGTCATGGGTTGGACATGAGCAAATTTTGAGTTTTCTGAAAAAAAACCGGCGTCATAACATATCTGGAAGAGACGCAAAAGAACTAATGCAAGAACCGCTGCACATCTGTTCAGAACAACGGCAGGGATCAAGTTCAGACCAGAAGCTTTGTTGATGTCGAGCGATAAGAACACCCGTCTGGCGGTCTTATGCCTGAGTGTTACTGAAATTTTAGTGAAACCTAAGAATAGGCCTTATCCTAATAACTGAAACAGCCAGTGTACAATAAGCCGGTCGGTTGGACTCTAACCTTGCAGATAAAAAAAAAGGTTCAATCTTACAAATAAAGAGTTCTGCCCTTCGTAACAATCCACGAATATCTATTCCGCACCTCTCCCAGTGAGCACCGGAAAGAAAAATTATTAAATATCGCCGTATTCCGTGTCTAACAGCACTAAAATTACATCTACTTTTCAGACTATTAATAAAAGAAAACTGTTTCTTATTAAAGTTTGAGTTATAAGTTTCCGCTGATAGCCATCTTTAATCTACTATATATACGTGGTTTTTCTTTTTCAGATTCCGTTATATAATTTGAAATTTCATTTAGAAAATTATTTCGCCGGCGTCTTATGATAGTTACGATTGGTAAACACGAGATCTAACTTGGGAAGTAAAAGGAAAGATACTTTTGAATGCTCGGTGCCACGATTCTTGTAGATCTATCGAGATTATACCTTTAATTAGTTTTCCCTATAATCTGTGCTATATTTGGTTTGCGTCGTTATATGAAGCGGTACTCTCCATATACAGCTGATTATCAAAGACAAAATAGAAGACCGAGGAGGTATATGAAGAAAACAAGCTTCTTGACTGAATATATTCGGAAATGGACTTGATGCAGTGCAAGACAACTTTTCCGTGAAATATTCTCTAGTGGCATTCGCGAATTTGAAATCAATTTGGAGCTTGTATTGACAAGGGTCTCAGGTGGTTAATTACTTGTCTGCCCTAAAGTCGGCCCACGATACTTGTGAATATTTCTATCACAATCGAACTCAACGACCCAAGTTACCTAAGTGTATGTGTAAAATGGAAATATTATGTCAAAGCCTACAAAATGCCTAGATAATTTAGCATTGTTCGCTTTAATAGGACGTACGTCCTAAATACACGAAACCAGATAAATTTAGAATGATTTCAATTTCCGGTAATCATATATAGGGCATTGCTGTCGAACATGCCATCCTGCAGTTCAACTGGCTCTAACTACCATTTTGAGCATTCAAATAACTGTTGGCCATAACTTAATGATTACTGTTTTTTCTCCGTGTTTGGATTAGTTGTATCAAAAGCAGACTTTACACCTAAGTACGGCTTAAAGATATAGATAGGATATATACAGGGTGACTTCGAAGTTGAGTCATTTATTTTAACAGTGAGTAGATCTGATCAAAAGAAATGTTTTTTTCCTTTACCATTTTTCTGGTAAAATTAAAGTAACAAAGTTATAGCCCTTTGGAAGTTTGAGTACCGCCCTGTCTCAATAATAATATTATGTGCTCGTGTTTGGTAACAACGGATATAATCCGCCTTATCGGTTCATTGCATCGGAAACAAAAAAGCGAAAGAATTTGGAACGATGTTTTTACAATTATTTTATTCAGTTGTATACAGTCAGTGTCAGTCGGTAAACCGTGAGTGAATAGTGGTGTCTGTTGCGTGGCTCAAACGAAATAAAAAATGGCACATGTTTATGCGGATCGGTTTCCCAATCGAGTGCAACCAACCCGTCGTGCCTTTGTTAATGTAGTACAACGGGCTCGTGAATCAGGTGACTTAAGACCTCACAGGGGACGGTATGCCGGTGCTCCAAGACCTCACGATCAAATACAGGTCCGCACTGAAATACTTGTCGGGAGGATACTTTATAAAACAAGGTAAAATTTTTTTTTTATTTTTACACACATATTTTGGTTTATCTTCCTTCTACAATCATTATCTGAAAATTAATGACTCAACTTCAAAGTCACCCTGTATATATATACATATATATGTACAGGGTGTTTCACTTTATTCTTGCATAACTTTAAGATTCGATAGAACTTTTGAAATTAATGCATAAAGTCTATATAAACATGGGTCGAAAAATGCGTGGCTTTCGAAATACAGGGTGTTTAAATTTACTTTCTAAAATAGTTTTTTTTAAATATTTTGAACAATATTTGATGTATAACAGTGGTTACAAGGGTTTTTTGGTACGACAAGATGAACCATGGGCATAGTTTTACTGTAGCCGCTAGAGGGCGCTCTCTACTGTACCTGTAGTGTATTAAAATGACCAAAAATTTTTTCTTAGTGCAATTTTTTGCTTTTTAAATAAAAAAACTGATTCTTCGCACTTTTCAACATAAAAAAGCTCTCTTGTGAATTTTCGTTATAGTTAGCCGTTTTTGAGATATTACGATTTTTAAGGTTCGATGCATTTTTAATTATTTATGATAAAATAACGTTAAAAAGTCAGTATCTCGATAATTTTTAGAAGTAGGCTGTGCCTGCAAATATTTTTGAAATTGAAAGCAGAATAAGGTTAAACGTCAATTAGTTGACAGTTAGTTTTGTTGTCTGTTGAAACCTGAAACGTTTTTTTGTAATTGTGAATGCACGAAATTTAGTTTCTTTTACCTGTTTTTTTTTTGTAAGTTTTATAAAAATGCCATTTTTATTCTCCAATCAAGAGTTAGCGGATATTCATTTTGTGTATGGCTTTGTAAATGGAAACGCAGCAGAAGCAGCCAGAGAATACGCACGAAGATTTCCAAACAGACGACATCCAACTCGCTCAGTATTTGTAAGAGTACATCGCCAAATAATTGAAAATGGTTTTGGAAATCTCCAAGGGGATCAAAACATAAATGTTCGTCAGCGCAGATTTACCCGTGTGATTCTGCGTAAGTTTGATAGAGATCCGACCACAAGTGTTAGGAGAGTTTCTGGTGCCTTGGGAATTTCAGCAAGCCATGCTCACCTTGTTCTTAGAAATGACCATAGACGTCCTTACCATTTGCAACCTGTGCAAGGACTACAGCCAGGGGACGGAGAACGAATATTTACATTTTGTCAGTAGATTCTTGATAGAACTGATAATAATAGGGAGTTTTTAAGTAACGTTTTATGGACCGATGAGTCATGCTTCACTAGACGTGGAGTGATAAATTTTCATAATCAACATATTTGGTCGCATGAAAATCCGCATGCAGTTCGGGAAAGAAATTTTCAGCATGAATTTAGTGTGAACGTAATGGACTATTTGGACCCTACCTTTTGCCTGCAAGATTAAATGCTGCGACCTTCTTGGAATTTTTAAAGGCTGAACATGCAAATATATAGGATGATGTTATGTTAGATTCAAGAAGATTGGCCTGGTTCCAGCTTGTTGGTTGTCCAGCTCATTATTCGAGAATAGTTAGAAACTGGCTGGACGAAAATTATCCAGAAAGATGGATCGGCAGTGGATGACCAGTCGCCTGGCGTCCACGATCCCCTGACCTAAATCCATTAGATTTCTTTGTGTGGGGATTTCTAAAAGAAAAAGTGTACCAGACTCCCATAACCACAAGAGATATGCTAATAGACAGAATCAGGAATGCATGTGATGAAATAAGGCCTTATTTGAATAATGCTATACCACGTTCGATCATTCGTAGATGTGAATTGTGTATTGAACAATTGGGTTTACATTTCGAGCAACTACTTTAGATTTTGTATGTTTGTCCTAACTATCGAATAGCATTTTAGTTGTAAATAATTAATTTAATTTGTTAAAAATAATATTGGAAAATTAAACAAATTAATATTCTGTTTTTTTGTGTTTATTTGGAGTTAGGAATTATTGCTGTGTTTAAAAACAATCTAAACGATCATCTTAATTACTTGTAATGCCCAAATCGACAATGTAAAAAAATATTACTTTCCCATAAATAATTAAAAATGCATCGACAATAGATTTTATGAAAAAATAAACATCCTTACATATCTTTGATCGGGATGAAAACCTATTTCATCATCAACCGTTATTGGTTTGGTGCTCTTTTTTACATTAAGCTATGACTTTGTTCCTCAAAGTCTTTTTTTGAATGGAAGAGACTGTATAATTCAATATAACCGACCCCTGAGAGAAGTTACATAACAAAAAATTATTGGAATTCAGCTAAAACTAGGTATTTATGGCGATATATACCACCCAAATATAACTAACCCAGAGGCGTTCGTGAAGAAATTTAAAGCCCGCTGTCATCGTATTTTAACAGCAGGAAAACAACCTCCAGGGTGTTGAACGCGGGATAAATAACAGTTTGCAGAATGGAATTGAAAAATGCCGAAAATATGTTTATTACTCCAGAAGTAGAGATAATTACGTTCAGAGTTAATAAAATATATTTCAGCCGCTGAGCTTTGCAGTTCGCTTTTTAATAGGAATCCTTCAAGAAAGCAAACGAACTGTTGTCACGAGAATCGGAATGAAATAGGCAGTCAGTAGCGTAGAATTTTTTGCCTTCTCAGCAGAATAAGCGTATTAAAGATATATAAGAAACAAATACAGTGTGGCGCGTTTCGATGCGACTTATTTCAAATGGCTATAGTTTTGGTCGAAGAATTCCTGATACTTTTCTATAATTAACAATAAAGTAGTTATTGTATTTTGATATCTAGTTTATCTAGTTCATTATATTACTATATTTTCTTTCTAGGTACCTAAATGTTGAATTTTGACTGATCTAAAAAAAGCCGATGAAATGACAGCCTTTTGGATGACGTCTTGTTGTCGTCATAAAAATGGCGTAAATAAAGACGTCATTTCTTAGTCAATGAACTTTCCGACCAAAAGTAAAAAGTTTGGCGTGATCACTGGGCTATGTTTGCAATAATTTTGTCGATTGTGCTCAAATTAGTTTTATATGCTTTCGAGGTATAACCTATGTATTAATGTCGCACAATTACCAAACTTGCAGTCAGTTGCGGCCAAAATTGAGATATTTCTTAGATGGGTGAAATAGAGCGGACACAATTTACATATTCTTGTCATATAGTGTCATGTATCGAATGGCAAGTTACATAATGCCATATTCACATAATCTCTATATAGAGGCAATAACCAAGTATATCCCCGTTCCCGTTTATACCACCCAGCGTTATTTCTCCATCATAATAGGTACATACACTACTAGATATTTATTTTGATCCTCTTTATCATATTAACTAAATATCTAACATGCTAACATCAAAATGATATTAACAGCAGTACCATTCCAATTTTTCTATGTTTTGGCACAGGTAAACATATTTTTTGGATCTGGTATGCCTGTGTTTTTACCCCTAGGTACAATACGGTATTTGTAGGTCGATGTGACCCTTTTTTACCCATTGGGACAGAACAGCGTTTGTAAATGGCGCGAACCATGCGTGCCAAGTGCATCACTTTGGTAGCGATGGTAGCTGGTGTCATGTAACGTCATCGCATAGTCTCATGTTCCAACAAGATAATTATCTAAATAAGAAACATCTGGGTAGGGTAATTTTGTAATTTTGTAAAATTTTCAAAAAAAATTACATCATTTTAAGTGTGTTCCAAAAAATAGGAAACTTCCTCATTATACGAGCATATACGAGCATATAGGTACCGCTATCTATTAGAAACTGACCTAATCAAAGCAAATAGAGAAAGATGTTCTCATAGATGACGCTGCAGTTTCTCATTTTTCTCGGATATTTTTTTTTTTGACTCGCGAATATAGCATGAGGTTGGATATCTTCAGGTAATCAATGATTTTACGTACGGAATAAAGTCAAATAAGTCCAAGAACTAAAGCCACAAGCGCATGCGTTTTTGGATCGCCCAGTGCGCTGAAAATCGCTTGATCTTAAATTAACGTTCCAAATGAAAATGTCGCATTTGGCTATCAAAAATACACACGATGTCGAAGAGACAACGAATGGCTGGTCCGGCGGCATCATTGGGTAATTTTTCTTCGAAAATGAGCAAGTCAACGTGTTAAGCTCAACAAATGTTTATTTCCGAAAGATAAGAGAATGGGCGACATTTGGTTCCAACAATACTGTGCAATTTGACACACAGCCAGCACTTTTGGACATTGTTTTCGAAAACCTAATAATCCACCGGAATTCTGATCTTAAATGACGAACTCGGAGCTGTGATTTCTATGACCATATTTTTCTATAGTTTATGGTGGCTAACGATCCAGCCCTGGTGAGCACTGCAGGTATCATACCTACAAGGAGCCTCAAGCGGGCTAACTGTTACAATTTTGGCTGATTACCCAGAATAGGTACCCACGAAGTGGTGAGACTCCGTCCATGCTAGCTACCAGTAATTATTATTTACAAGCTGCAGCGATCGTGTCTGTAGCTCGTAAAATAACTTAAAGTTACTGCGGCAGTTAAATTATTTAAACTTATTAGTTTGATACGTACACACACTCACAAACGAACGGCTCGAATCCGATCTATAAATATCCCAGCAGGGTGGTCCCATAAATACGGCCTGTTTGTCAAAAGTTTTAATTGAAACAATAAGTTGGTACCACTGGTACCACTGCTGAGCTGCGCCTGTGAAGGTAGGTGCCTGATGCTCGTTATAACGCGATCGCCTTCGGCTCGTGGTTCTCGAGTCGATGGTGTTGGTACTTCTGGAGCAAATTACTGTAGAGTGAAAAGTAAAACTTCTCCAACCAGATGATAACAGGCTTGATCGCTTCAATGAAATCGACAAATATACAGGGTACTTGCAAAACATGGTGTAAAAATTGAAGGGGTGATTCTTTTGATCATCATTCCAAAACTCTTTTGGCCGTTGACAATTTTGAAAATACCGCCTCGTCTTGAAGATGCATGCCTCTTAACGACGCCACTGAAAATCGTTCTTCTGTTTATTTTCCACCCCCTACTGGCGAGGAAGCAAAGTAATCGCCAAAAAATTTGAATTTGAATTATGGATTTTTTGATTTTGTATGACATATGTAGATGTAGAGTTGATGAAATCTTACTTATACGATCGTAGACAATTTGTTAGCTATAATGGCTTCCAATCTGAGACCTACTTGGCACCTTCTGGAGTTCCTCAGGGGTCCAACCTGGGACCATTACTGTTTTTGATATTTATTAATGACCTCTATGACTCAGTTGAATGTGAACGCCTATGTTTTGCTGACCTACCTAAAAATTTATTCGCAGATAAATACTCCTGATGATTGTATCAAGCTACAACACCAATTTTGTGCTGTCTTGGTGTGTAGAAAACAAGTTAGAGCTTAATGTGAGGAAGTGTAAAATAGTCAGCTATACCAGGAAAATTAATGTTTGCGAATATCCGTACTCTATTGATGGGTCTGTGCTAGAAAGATGCTCTGATGTACGTGATTTAGGTATAATCTATGATCAAAAGTTAACTTTTAGTCAGCATATAAATAAAAAAGCATCAGAAGCATTGGCGGCTTATGGTTTCACAGTAAGGAATTGCAGGAATTTTCATAACATAAAGTCTATTAAGTTATTATATTATGCTTATGCTAGATCCAAAGTCGAATATTGTAGTATTATTTGGAGCCCTTACTATGAATGCTATAGCACAGCTATTGAAAGAGTACAACGGAAGTTTATGAAGTTTGTTCTGTTTAGGATTGATGGGACATATCCAGAGAGAGCTACAAGTAATGAGGAACTATGTAGTCGCTTAGATATGTTAACTTTGCAAAAACGTAGGTACTGTGCCTCAATAATATTTGACTAAAAAATGATCAACAATTTAATTGATTGCCCCATGATCCTGGAACAGATCAAGTTTCATACTCCAACGTTTGCATCTCGCAATCATAAAATATTCGGGCTTCCTAGAGCTAGGACAAACATTCTTCTCAAGTCACCGTTATATGTAATGTGCTCTAACTTAAACAGAATTGGATGTTACTGTGATATATTTACGACAAATGTTAATTACCTGCTAAAAGCAGCTAAGGCTTATTCGGACCAATAGCTCATATTACAAATTTATACCTGTGTTGCATTTGTTGTTTTCTTTTCACTTTTTTTTTGCTTTTGTATTATGTTTATAAATTGTCCTATAAATGGGAAACTGTTGGACAATAAAGCTATTATTATTATTATTATTATTATTATTATCACAAAACACCATGTCACTCATTTCCGTCGGTTTGTCTGTCTCTGTGTCCGGTTCATTGGCTCGTCTATAACCGCTCGGATTTTGATGAAATTTCCAAACATGGTTACTATTATGCGAAGGACGAGAAAGCTTTGAAGTTTTTGATAATAGATCTAGTAGCGGCGGGGCTAGGAGCATAACAAAATAATAATAATAATAGCGTTTATTATCCAACAGTTACCCCATTTATAGGACAATTACATAAGCACAATTAAATAATATTCAGTGGTGTTAAAAAAAAATTATTTCAAATACAAATAAGCCATTCTAACTACTGAGTTAAGCGAACAAGTAAATATATCACAATGACAGCTAATACAATTTAGATGTTTACACATAACATATGTAGGAGATTTGACTAACACATTGGTCCTATCCCTTGATAGCTTAAAAGTTACATAGTTGCGTGAAGAGTACGAAGGAACATTGAAATTAATCTGTGCCAAAATGACTGGGGAGTCAGTAATGCTATATAGCAGTGATAAAAGGAATATGGCAGATGAAACTTTCCTTCTGCATTCTAAACTATGAATTTCAAAACGCTCACATAGTTCCATAGTGCTAATGCCTTGCTCAGGGTAAACTCCTTCAGATTTGAAGTATAGGCCCTTAAGTTATCAAATCGCTTACAGTTCCTGACAATGAAACCGTAAGACTTAAAGGCTTCCGAAACTTTCCGCGAAATATGAGTAGTAAATGTTAATTTATGGTCATATATAATACCCAAATCTTTGACTATATCGCTTCTTTCCAGCACCACACCATCGATATTATAGTTGAATACACGAACATTTTTCTTTCTGCTATAGCTAACTACTCTGCACTTACTTATATTTAGATGTAATTTATTAAGATCGCACCAAATCCTAACACTACTTAACTGCATCTGTAAATCTAAGCTATCCTGCACGTCACTGATTGATGAATGTATCTTCATATCATCTGCATAGCATAACTGTTGACCATTCATACTTTCACAAAGATCATTTATGAATAATAAAAATAACAATGGTCCCAAGTTGGACCCCTGGGGAACACCAGATGGGGCTAAGTAGGTTTCAGATTTGAAGCCATTATATTCAACAAATTGTTTTCGCTCTGACAAATACGACCTGAAGAATGTTATAGCGCTAAGTGAGAGATCAAAGTGACCAAGTTTCATCAACAAAACCCCATGATCAATTTTGTCAAATGCCTTTGAAAAATCCATATAGATCACATCAACTTGGCAGTTATCATCTAGAGCTTCAGAAATATATTGGGTTAAAATAACCAAATTGGTGACTATAGATCGGTTGCTGACAAAACCGTGCTGATTTTGTGATATTTGAGTTTTTATTGAAGGATACAAGCGATTGTACAAGATTATTTGAAAGACTTTCGCAAAAATGCATATAAGAGAAATTGGACGACAATTCTCGACATCTGGTTTTTCTCCATTTTTGAAGACCGGACAGACTTTGGACACCTTCCATATATTCGGGAATATATTGGATTTTAAGCACATGTTGAATAAGAGAGTAAGTACAGGAGAAAACGCTCTAGCACAGTCCTTTACAAGGAACGAAGGAATACCATCAGGACCCGAAGTCATCTTATCCTTTAGCTGACTAATGGCTAAAATAACTTCGCTATCCTGGACAGGAGCTAAAATTAGATGGATGTTATGGTTAACGTGCTCAACGATATCAACGTTTAAGTCTGATTGGTGGTAAACACTGCTGAAAAAGTTAGCAAATACATTGACAATCGACTGAGGCTGACAGTACGTATTATTTTGATACTTCATTTCGCCAGGAATTCGTGATGTACTATTTTTACCCTTGCTACATAATCTAAATTACCTAAACTTATTAAACTGCTTAATTAAAGAGGTACATGGTTTGCTATGTTCAAGCAAATTAATTCAATATTAATAAAATCAGTGGTGAACACTTTCTAGAACAACTGTTCAATTGACTGATTCTTTTTGTTGTTCTGATTCTGACGATTGTCAAAGTCCAAGTCCTCGAGACTCTCCATCAGTGCCCATCTGATGTCTCTCCGCCCATTACAAACGAGGGCCATTTTTAAGGCAAGAGCCGATTGCGTATGGTGCCCGCGCATCCTGTGACGTGACGTTCGTTCAACCTCAGACACTCTGGGCCAGTATCTCATTACGCCGCTATTACGTTTTACACCTCTGTTGGTGTTGATTGAATAGTTATACTACTTTGTTTGTCGTCATGTCAATCGATAAACCGGCTGATTGTGAAGTGCGCTCAGTCTTTAAAAGCAAAAAAGTTCCTTCTGCTACAGCAGCTTGTTGAATTAGGCGCGATATACAACCTTTTTTCAAAACTTAAGGAATCTGTTGATCAAAAGGACTTGGAAAATGATGTCATATTGAAAGACAGTTACTAGCTGTTTGAACGGTCAGGCGTCATCGTTCTTTGACGACGAGATCCAAAAGCTGGTGCCATAACCTGACAAATGTTTATGGTAACTGATGAAAAATGAAAAAATGTTAGTTTGCGATAGAATTTACATTCGTCAATAAAGTTTCTCTGACTCCAATACAAAAGGGGTCTTACTTTGAAAAAATAGCTGTCCTACTTCAGTCATTACGTTCTGGTCTATTTATGTTCATTTCAATTTGGATTAGAAACACAATACATGGGATACCAGACTATTATATACTTATACTGACCTGTACAAAGTACACTGAAAGCATCTGAATACAGCGATTGTTTTTGAAAGACCGTCTGTAGCAGATCTTCTGGACCTGTCAGCCTGTCACGTCACTCACAGCACAGGAAATGCGTGTTAAATCTCTCACAAGCTCAATATTATCTCTTGGACGAAAGTACACATTTTCTCTTGTTGAAACAATACAGCTCTGTTTCTGTTTGGTATCTGCTGGTATTTAAATCTTGCAAGGAAAAAAAAAGGTGGTGCGATTTGACTAGGAAAATATTTATATTTGTGTGGCAATGCGTGCCACGCTATGGCAAAGTATTGTTGACATTACATCAATTAAGTTGGAATGAAACAAAAGACCATTTATTTTTATTGCTACTTACTCATTTTTGGCTCTTAGAGTGTAATATTCATAAATATGCTAATTAATTTTGACTACAGATAGTGGTAGTAGTAGTTTATTGGCCTTTTGCACAAATGATGTTTATGCAAGTCAAGAATTACATAAATATATAAAGAGTAATCCTTATTACATTAAATGAGTATGTAAAAAGGGTACAGAGATCTATCTGTTAAATGAAATTTTCACAATATCACAATAAGACAATAGACACATTAAAATGGTAAGTCGTTAGATCACTAAAATTATTGTTGAGGCACTCCCCAAATGAGAAAATACATTTACTAGTTAAATATTTTTTAATTGTTCGCATGAATATGTTGGATTCTAATTCCCTTATGTTATTTGGTAACACGTTGAAAACAACTATGCTGTAGTGATTGCGAGAATTTCTAAATCTTGTCAGTCTGAAATTCTCCAACTGGAAATTTTCTTTGTTTCTTGTATTGCAACAGTGCAAATCTGCATTTTATGCATATTGTGATTCATTCTGCTTGATATAACTAGTCAAGCTAGGTTAAACACACATGGAAATCTCAGGACGCCTAACGAAACGAGAGCTTCCCTACAAGACTCCTGTCCCCTAGATTAGCAGCAGCTCTGATGTATCTCTTTGGAAATCCAAAAACGTGTTTGATATAGGATGAGTGACTCAAATTGAATACAGCATAGCTCATGATGGAGTGAAAATATTAGTAGCTAATAAAGGTATTATTATTATTATTATTATTATTATTATTATTATTATTATAATTGATCCAGTTCAAAGCCACTATATCAACAACGGCAATATTCATAAGTAATATAATAAGGGCATCTAATTTTTCCGAAATGAATCGAAAAAATACGTTGCTAAGTAATGTTTTTTGATAAAAAAAGATTATTCTGGATTGTTTTTTCCGATTATTTTCACAGGAAAAAAATAGATGCCCGAATGGTATTTGACAAAAATATTTCAGGAGTAACAGATTATCCTGCGTACACAAGTTTACAAAACATACTACCTATGCTAGATGCATACATAGGTAATAAATATGTAGGTATTAATTTGAAAACTGAAAAACCGGTACTTTTAGCTTTGTTGCTCCAAAGTAGTTTCCAAGAGCTCGTATTTCTTTGGAAATCCAAAAACGTGTTTGATATAGGATGAGTGACTCAAATTGAATACAGCATAGCTCATGATGGAGTGAAAATATTAGTAGCAGATTAACAGCGTTGGTTGAAAAATATGTTTGCTTAATTTTCTTGATAGTAGGTGATAGACGGTCTGTGACTGTTGAACGCGGATGTACCACCCAGCGGATCTCTAAAGGCGGGGCCAGAATGTGTGCATGTTGGCATGCACACGTGTTCCCTCGCTAGAGTCCGTGTGATGTCCCCCTATAGCCCCATGGTACTCCATGGGTGGTTAGGCCTTAGGTCTTCGTGGTGGTTCAAATATAAAAAAAGCTCATATATAATATGATGTTCCCATGTCATTTACGAATCAAAATGGGTACCAAGAAGATTGACATTATTATTATTAGTAGCTTTTAGGGTACTGCTATTTTTTTTGTAAGTTTAACTCCTTTGTTTTATTTTATTTATCTTTTTGCTCGCTGTCACGGGCTGTAGCTATGTTATCTGATTGGGTCATTCTGGTCAAATTTTGAATGAGGATCACAGTTCTCGATATCATTTATGCAAATTGAAAATAGTTTGGGATCTATTATAGAGCCCTGAGGAACACCATAATATATGAAATCTAGTGCAGATGTATTTCCACTAAAAAACACATATTGCTGCCTGTCTGTGAGATACGCTTGAGCTTGATGGTTCTAATTTATTGAGTAATATCTCATCTGAAACGCGGTCAAATGCTTTGGAGAAATCATAGATGAACACTGGTGGTGATTTACGAATCCGTCTAGTATATAAATCCGCTACCTCACTCACAGCCGATGATGTTTTTTTTATCGAAAACCGTGTTGTGATGAAGTAAGCAAATTGTTGCTTTCAAGGTATTGATTAATTTGTTCATTTAGCAAGTATTCAAGTTTTTTTGCAAGAATTGGTACAAGAGCTATTTGACGATAATTATTCACTTCTTCTTTTTCTGAGCCATCTTTTTATTTATATATTTATAGGTCTTAATATCGCGATTTTGAGAAACTAGGGAATTCTCCTGGTTCTATACAGATATTTATTAATTTGGTTAGAGGTATATAGATGAGGTTTTTGAGTAATTCTATATGTCTTGCTGTGATGTTGGATGGATCTTTCTGGTCATTCTTTTTTTACTCTTTCTTGACTTCATCTCTGTAATGTATGCGATGACATTTCAAAAAACTATAGGTAGGTAATATGACAACTTAACTCCGAAAAACAGAAGCTGACTTCCTGGTTCCTGGCAAAGTTTGGCCTTACATGCATCGTTATTATACCTAATATGTCACAGACTCTGTAACTTGTGTAAACATGAATTCCTTTACTGTATATAATTTGGGACCATAAACGAGCACGCAATAAAACCATATCTTCAATCTCGGATGCCTATCACCGTGACAAATAAAAAATAACATGAACGTTCCCAAAATTAAACGGGTATACCTCCCAGTGGCGGCTCGTGCCAATTCAGTGAGGTAGTGCCAGCATGGAAGCCATAATTTTGAATCGATTCAAAATTGTAAAGAATAACTTATAACTTACCCCTGATAGTTAGTGGTCAAAGTTCTTGAGGTTCAATAAATCTATATGTCCAAAAAAAAATCAAAAATAAAACTATTTACACACGCGCACCAAATTATAAAACAAGTGTGGAGAAGTACCTATAACTTCAAAGTTTTCTATACATGAAGTCCATTCTTCTTTCTTTTTTGGTAGCAAAGTTTTCGATTACCTTATTATTAAAATTTTCAATGCCACTAACAAAATGTTTTTCTGCAGACAGCATTCCTAAAGCACTAAGCCTTTCTTCCTTCATTGTGTTTCTGAGGAAAGTTTTAATCCGTTTCAGCATTGAAAAAGAGCGTTCTGCTTCAGATGTTGACATCGGTATAGTGATTAAAATACTTAAGAGCTTAAGAGTTTCTTGAAACGTACAATTTAATCCTTCCTCGTTCAATAAAATGGATAGTGGAACAGCTCCAGAAGTAGTACTCAATTCTTCTCTCTGATATAATACTTGTAACTCAGTTTTAAGCCTGTTTTTGTCTAAAAATGAAAATTGTGTGCATGTGTCATTTAAATGTGCTTCAGGAAACTGATGTTTATAAACAGAAAACTTTTCAGACACAAATAAATTAGAAGCAACTAAATGTCCAGAAAAGTTAAATCTTGTTCTTATTTGCGATAATACTGCATCGCATATTTCTAACGCATCCCGTTTTTTGCTGCCTTCTTCAACTTGCCTTTTTTTTCTTGCCGGTTCATCAGTTTCTCTCTGCACTCGTTCAATCTCGTCAATAATGCTATCCATTTGTTCTCGTATAGTTTGAATTGCTGCTTCAAAATTCTCTAAATCATTTTTGACCTTAACAGAATCGGTGCATACTTTTTGTAATTGGTTAAAGACAATTTCAACATGTGGCATTATTTTATGGAATATACTTAGCCAAAATACAAAATTTGTATCTTGCAGCTTTAATTTGTACCCACTGGCTTGATTAATCGACGAAGAATCGCGTGAAGTACTTTCTATATTGTCCATAACTTCAATCAGGTCTTTCCTATTTTCATAAACTGTATGAACACCTCGTGACTGAAAATTCCAACGTGTTTGGGAAGATCTTGGCAATCTGCAATTAACTATTTCATCCAAAATTTTTGTTCTTTGAGGAGACGTCGAAAAAAGAGCACAATCCAGATAAATTATGGAAAAATATTCTAGCCTGCTTATTGACAGAGCATGCGCTTGTCATAATTAGATTTAACTGGTGTGCATAGCAATGAACATAATTTGCAAGTGGATAAGTTACCTTAATAATTTTTTGAACGCCATTCAATTCACCACTCATAACAGACGCACCATCATAGCTTTGAGCTATTAATTTGTTTGGATTTTGATCTAGTAATGGATTTACAACATTTAAAACGCATGCAGCGTCGGGGACGTAAAATCTCCAAAATCTCTCAACTGGTTGTCCTTTACACAAATATCTGAAAATAATAACTAACTGAAATTCACAGGCTACGTCAGTCGTTTCATCGGCAATTACTGCAACAAAAGGAGAATTTGCAATCTCCTTCTTAACTTCTTCATGATAAACATCTAGCATGCACTCAAGAAGCTCGTTTTGAGTTGTTTTTGAGGTACCCTTGAAAAGTTTGGCACTTTTAATATGGACTTTCAATTCGTTGTCTAATTCGGCGCTAAAATTCACCAGCTCCTTAAATATGCCACTGTTTTCCGAATTTTCCTTTTCATCGTGACCCCTTAAGGCTAACTCAAATGCTCCACAAAACCTTATACAATTAATAATTTTATTCAATACATATCGATTCTTATCCACTTGATTATTATGTTTAATTAGATCATTGCGATAAGCCGAATTGAGTTGAGTCCTTATATTTAATTTACCAAGAATAGAAAAGCTAAAAACATTATTCATATGGACTTTAGATTTTTCGTGGGTCTTCATTTTATCCCATATATGTATAAGATCGTCTGTACCTTTTTTTGACCAAGTCTCGTCACCTCCAAATAGAACACATACAAAACAAAATAGTTTATTCGTTTCTTCACAACCACATATACAGCTGTTTTTATCGTACACATTTTTATTAAATTTGCGACAGCGCGATTTTTGTCCGCTACCACTTTGTTTCTCAATTTTTAAATCGGGTATTGGCCATCCTAATTCTTTAATTTGCAGTTTTTGATCCAGCGAAAAACCACTAAATGAGTTTTTTAATATCCCGATTTTATTCATTTTCACTAGTTTTAATAAAACAGTAAAAAATATGATCACAAAACAGAGCAGTTCATTAACACTAGACGTACTAAAACAAAAAAGGTATTTTTCACTTTTCAGGTAAAAAAAGACCGAAATCAGCACTAGACGTAATCATAACGAAACGACCGACCGAACAAAAACACCGCCGATATCACTTGATAACGAATTACAACTGATGATGTGCCTGGCACAAATTATACTTGTCTTTCGCTATTCACCTCATATAAAAATGTGTAGGGTAGCGTTATCTCTGTCGCTCGAATGCGATGCTAGTAAAATTTCTCTCTTTTTATTTGCTCCGGCCCAAAATTGGCACAAGTTGATGACGTCAAGGTCAAGGCGTGCTTTCCGTTTTCCGTCTCGCGTAGTTCGGGTGCTTGCGGTGTTGTCACGTTGTCAGTGTTGTCACTTCATATAATTTATAGCAAAAAAAATGAAAAAGCAGAAAATAAAGTAAAACATTGAAGATTGAAAAAAAATATTCTTTTTGAAGAAGACAAGGTAGTGCCATGGCACCGTGGCACTACCTCACGAGCCGCCACTGATACCTCCGATCGTTATTTTGGATAAGTAGCCTCTAAACACACACGACGAGCATTTCACTCGTCCACATTCCCGTCAAAAAAGACAACGAGAAACATTTATACCGGTTGTAATGTCGGTATCGTTTTCGTTTCCAACGCCTAATATCTTTAAAAAACCATCGCAGTGTCATGTTATACCCCCTGATTTTCCACCACGACCGATTCACGTATCATCTCTCCATCTTGCTCTTCGCCATCAAGTAGGCGGCCAACGGGTAATGACATGGGCGGACATTCTGTCTTTTGACCTGGGGGCAGGTGACACAAATGAGGGGTTCAACTGGAAAACTCACAGTCTTGACTCACGTTGTTTTGGAAACTTTTAACAAAAATCTTTCAATAATGGTTTATTGTTCTCGGTTTTGAAAGCTACATATTTACAACATTGATATAAAGTAAAAGTAGAGGAAACTGCCTTAAGACAGACCTCTTCCCTAAAGCGAGCTCCTGACCTTATTGTATCTTGTGAAACTCCATTATAGCCAAGTGTAAATAGTTGCCTAGGTATCTCACACGTCTCGACATTGTTCCACCATCTCGACACAAAGGAGCGGTTGGACCGGCCAGTTCTGGATGTACGACAGAGATAGGATGGGGTGCAGAAGCCTGGCTGGTCCGTCTGGCAGGCACAACCCGCGAAAATGGAGGATAGCTCTGAAGAACAAAGTCCGTTGGCATAGCGGTAGAAGAGAGCCATATCGCTAACCAGCTGGCGATGTGAACTCGAGACCGCTAGAAAAGTGTCATCGACTATTCAGACATCCTCTGAAGTACATTGAGTATGGACAGGGTAGTCAGAATTACCAAAGGTAGAGCTCGGAGGGGGGTTATGAGGAGGAAAGTACTTCTCAGCCCTAGGCAATTAACCCAATTTTTCCCAGCAGCTGTCGCGATTGACGAGATGTTTTGGTGTCAAGTCCTCGGTCATCTGGACTCCGACCTGCTGAAACGAATACCTCTGTATCAAAACCAGGCCATCCATCTAATCCCGATACGCGCTTCTTGTTACTCAATGTGCTGTGGTTTGGAAACATCAATTTGTACGAACCCATTGCCTCCTCAAGCAGTGGTAGCTTCAAGATTTCTTGTCAGGCAGAAAGTTTCCCGTAATCTTCTCTCCAGCGCATCGGCAGATTGCTTGGCACCTTCTTCGCCTGCGTGGAAAGTACCATCGTCGGCAAAGCTGTGGATCGGATAGATCGTACAGAAGTACATTCATACCTTTGCGGGTGTTTAAATATGAAACTATGAATTTGGGAAAAACAATCTTCTTGCCCCTCGATACAGACACCTATGGGCATAACGTGTACTGAACACCTCGCGCTGGCCGAAGAATGAGATTAAAATCAGGTAAGTCTGTTGAACACAAATTTGTCGGGAATTTTTAAGTGTTTTATTTCCTTGGCGGTTCCATCCCAGCAGGGGTCTATTGTGGACAATATTTACACCAGCTAGCGATCCATAAATTATTTGGCGATTTTATCATTCCAACGTGACAGATCCAACCATATATAACACTTTAGTGGATTCGACTGGATCACTGAAGGATTTGTCTTTGCAGGGTGTGGACGCGACTAATCGTTTTCTTGCATGGTATGGAGTCAAAAATGCTATGACGTGAATGTGATCCACAACAAGATCTACATCAAACTGCGAAAAGTGTGACTTAAAACTTTATTAAAGCAGAAGTTATTCGGAAGATGGCACCTAGCTGATTAGGTTACAAGTCACTTACATGCGAACAGTAACTACACACAACTCGGGTACGGTGGTGATTTTCCGCAATTCTCAAAAATCCTAATTTATAACTTTGAACATAACCTGTCTTCAGAAAGGACAACACATAAATAACCCCTCGGGTACAGCTAATAGATATACTTCAATTCCAGCATATTCAGTAATGATTTTCTCACACAGCAAATTTCACTGATTTTATACAATACCAATACACACAATCATCCAGATGCGATCTTGCCATTCAACCTACTTTATTCTCAGAGATGAAAACTATAGCCTACTCGAATCCACAAAACTTATGCAACCAACAATGCGAGTAGTTGAGCTATTCCTCCATAGATGGACGTTCACAATGATCCTAGTGAGCAAACGTGGAAGGACTGTTTCCACCCTAAAAACTACCTAGTCTGCAAGATGACATTTTATAGTTTTTTTTCCTTTTATAGGTTTTTTACATAATACCAATGCCGGTTGCACGGCCTTGCCAAGGTCGACTTTAATTTAAGTTGATTCTTAATTTTAATATTTTTGTTACACCAGACACACTTAAAACTTGAGTGAAACTGAAATAGAAAGATGAGTAATGTCAACGAATACCTCTGGTTAAGGTGGATTTCCTAACAGTAGCGGATGTAGAATCTCCGCGGCCCTAAGCACAAAGCTTGTAAGTTGTAAGCTTGTTCAGTTGAAGAGCGGGGGGATTGCTTGGAACGCCAGGATTTTGGGTTCTGAGACATGTTTGGGTCCCGAGGCCGGCTGTACAGTGCATTATGTGCGTTATCTTAGATCCGGTCCCGTTTACTTTAGTTTTGGCAACTCTATAATGGAGTATCTCCAATTACCGTTTCAAAGATTTAATGTTAGAAATATAATAATTAGAACGATCTATTATGAGTTGTGTCATCAGCGCTTTTCCCCAAAGAGAAACATCCTTGATCACCGAGACTAATTCATCACCTTTGTATTACTCAAGAAAGTCAACTGATTATTTTCCTCTGTATTTAGTCAAGGGCTTGAAGTATTACGGCAGGTCAGGTCAGGCGACAAATGAGGCTTCTAGTTGTATTTCCCTTTCTATTCTTGTTTTCCTTCAGAGTACACCCGTATCAAGATGTGATGGGCTTATGTTCTTGCTTAGGTACTTTCGTTGCACATCCATGTGGCCCTGATGAAGCCAATAAGCAGAAACGTACGTCGCTCGGGTTACCAGTCCTATTTCTGCTCCTGTTACTTTATTGCGGACATGCCCACAATTGTACTTTGTTTTTTTATTGTAAACACTTGTTATGAAAAAAATCGGACAGCGAGTTTGTTCATTAAGCACTTCTATAGGCCTAAATTCCTTGTTTGTACTTCAATAAAAAAATGAGTTATGCAATACAAGGTGTTCCTTAATGATATGCGAATATTTAAGGGTGTGAATCTACATGAAAAATTAATGTTAGTTTGCTTTATAAACTATGGTTCAAAAATGTTTCCTTACAACAACTCGGGGTGTTGAAGTTTCAGGAAAAAAAAATGGAAAATAATTAATATTTTCAGAACCGCTTCAGATATTTCACTGATATTTAGTACGCATTGAAAGTTAATAAAGTTGCATATTTTTCAATGCAAACATAATTTTCAGCTTTAACAGTGGCGTGCGTACGGGTATTGGCTTCGATATTTTTTTAAGAAAAAAATAGTACGCCAATGGTTTTTTGCCAAGTTAAATTATTTTTGAATTCCACATTCAATTTAAAACAAATGATCTCTCTTGAATTGTTTTCCTTCGATGCGCCATTTTTGAGTAAAAAAATAAAAACCGTTCTATTGTCCGAGAAAATTAATGTAATAATTAAAGAATGCAATTTAGCAATAAATATCTAGTTGCTCTGGAATATGTCACTGGCTTTTGGCATCTGACAAGTCTCTGTTATTCAAATCTGTTCGCTGTGACATCTTTTTCATTATTTAGTTTTTACAATCTTGTTAATAATGGTGAATTATTCAAATGCAGAAATGGTGAGCAAGCCAGTCGGATTTATCACCAGAGATATCCCGATCGTGCTTTGTCAGATAGTCGAACCTTTTCTAATATTCATCGTCGTCTTGTTGAAACTGGTTCTGTCTGAAAAGGAACATCTGAAGGTAGACCTCTAAGTGTGAGAACACCTGAAATTGATTAAGCAGTGCTGCACGAAGTCGAAGAACATCCTGAAACGAGTACGAGGAAGATCGCTAGACACTTAAATATTTGCCATCAAATTGTTTGGAGAATTTTAGTGGACTTTTTGTTATATCCTTACCATATTTTAAGAGTACAGGCATTACTTCCCATTGATTTTCCAAGGCGTGTGACCTTTTGTCAGTGGTATCTTCAAAAAATTACACAAAATCCACAATTTGAATCAATGATTCTGTTCACGGACGAAGTCAATTTTTCTCGAAATGCCATTCAGAATTTCCACAATAATCATTTCCCATTTCCCATTTCCAACACCAATTTTCGGTTAACGTATGGGCAGGAATTATTGGCAACCACTTTATCGGTCCATTCTTCTTGCTGGGACGATTTGACGTACAGACTTACCTCAATTTTCTTCAAAAACAGTTGCCTTTGCTGCTTGATGATGTTCCGTTAGTAATAAGAAACAATATGGGCTACATGCATGATGGTGCACCAGCGCATTTCAGTGTAGCGGTTCGTAATTATTTACAAACTGTTTATCCAAATCGTTGGATTGGCCGTGGTGGGCCCCAAGAATGGCCACCAAGGTCCCCAGAACTCAACAGTTTAGATTTCTTTTTGTGGGACTATCTTAAGACACTAGTGTACACAAGTCCCATTAGCACTTTAGAGAAATTAAGTGATAGAATAAAGAACACTCCAGGGATATTTCAACGAGTGCGCAATTCCATGAGAAGGAGGGCGGAAGCATGCATATAAAGTGAAGAGGGCCATGTTCAACAATTTTTATGGTCGTTTCGTTGGTTTTAATATCACGTTTATGTTGTCATTTGTGATTGTTCATTACCCCTAATGTGTTTAATTTTTACAATCAAATTAATAATAATTTTGCAAGTTGCAATAGAACGGTTTTTATTTCTTTACTCAAAAATGGCGCATCGAAGGAAAACAATTCAAGAGAGATCATTTGTTTTAAACAGCGGAAAATTCAAAAATAATTTTTATTAGGCAAAGAACCATTGGCGTACCATTTTTTTCGGAGTCAATATCCGTACGCAGCTAAAAATTATTTTTGCATTGAAAAATATGCAACTTTAAAATATTAATTAATTTCCATTTTTTTCCTAAAACTTCAACACCCCTAGTTTTTGTAAGGAAACATTTTTGGACCATAGTTTATAAAGCAAACTAACATCAATCGTTCATGCCATTAAGGAACACCCTGTATATGGGGGTACTGTGGTGGGCCCTCTTTACGAGTTTCCCCGGTGTTTCAATAATCTCACACTGCTGAGCTGGCTAATATTTGTCTAATCTGGCACATATGAACAATCATAGGAATCCACATGTGGATAAAAACCGTTAACTCACCGTAAATCAGCGCCCCGACATGAACGCTATCTAGATTTCCGTGCATAGCGCTCGTTCATACTCGAGGCGATACGTTGCCCATTCCCAAAAATTAATTAATCCGCACAATTAGAAAATTATGTAAATATCAACGATGTTTTCGATTTATCACCGTGGTTTATCGGACCCACTGACAGCCGGGCATTTGTTATAGTCGGAGGCTAAGACAAAGGTTGAACTCGGCTGGAGTTATGAAAAATGGACCTCTGCCCGGTCAGGTGCCTCTTAAAGTGTGAATACATTGACACGACCTGTTATTAATCGGTATAAGGTGGTAGTCTGGTGCCATTAGGGTGAGACCACACAACGATTACTTCACTTTGGAGTTTAGGGTTCTTTTATACGTCCTCGACAGCCATGAAGGGAAAACTTCGTGCACCTAAAGATGTTTCCCGACTTTATTTTGCAGGTATTTATTGTCTTGATCATCGCCTGGTTATTAACGAATCTTGTCTTAAATGAAGGGTTTCTACTTGGGTGGGAGGATATTTACTATATAAACCAAATCGACCAAAAAATAGAAGTCAATAAAAATATAGTAACTGTTCCGAATAAATATGCTCCGATAAAAACAAAACAAATAACCGAAAAGCCTTATTACCCTGGATAACTCGAAATATGAGACTAAGAGATAAAGCTCATAAAATTTCAAAAATCCAAATCACAGGCTCATTTTGAATATTATGAACAACTAAGGAACTATACAAAGCATGCAATTATCCGAGAAAAAAATACATTCTTTAACTTACTCTCAACGAAGAAAGGTAAGGAATTTTGGGACACTACCAAAAAGCTCAACATAACATGCAAGAAAACTCACTCAACTATACCCGAACACTGACAAAATTTAAATGACATACACAATTACTTCCAACAGACCGACAATTTACCAGACACTGCTTCCCAAGAATTAATCAATTTTTGCAAAAACAATGTAAACATTGACGATTCTCTTAGCTTCCAACTGTTAGACATTGCCAGTCTAATCAAAATTGTAACTAATATCTCATCAAATGCCATTGGAGAGAAGTTATGTATCCCATTTTGTACGAATGCCTTGCTGAATATAATCAACACATGTATTTTGGGGGGATTTTTTCCAGAAATATGGAAGAATGCTTACCCTTACCAAAAATAGCAGAACCTAAAGAATTTACAGACTTGAGGCCTATTACCATATTATCCGCTACATCCAAAATATAAGAAAGGCATATTTATAATCAAATTAGATTTTTTTGTGACACAAACGATATCATACCAGATAGTCAATCCGGTTTTAGAAAAACTTTAGCACAAGTACATCATTAGTTAATATCTTGGATGGTATCAGACATCATCAAGAACAAAAAAATAGTACGTGCATGGTTCTTCTCGATTTTAGCAAAGCGTTCGACACTCTGAATCATGAAATGTTACTAGCCAAGTTACATTACCAGGGGTTTTCGCAGAGCTTCGTAAATCTAACAAAAACATACTTAAGCAACCGTTCAAACTGTGGTATGTTAGCAAATAATTCTGCTATTTACAAAACCAATTTTAAACCTATAAAAAGAGGAGTTCTTCAAGGTTCAATTTTATCTCCTTTGCTATTTTCAATCTACATATCTGACATGGTCAAATCGGTAAAATTCGCAAAGATAAAACAATATGCAGATAACTCACAAATATATCTCCCTCTCAATAAAACCACAATCCATATTGCACAACAACAACTCAATTTAGATCTCCAGAGTATTGACAGATTTGCAAAGCATCACAATCTTGAACTAAACCTCTCAAAATCGCAAGTAATGGTTATGAATAAAAACAGTAATGAAAGAGAACATTTTGAACAAAATTTAGTCATTACTATTAACAATGACAGAATTCCCATGGTTCAGGAGACAAAAAATAGGCATTATATTTGATAGCTCGCTTGGCTTCGGAAGTCATATAAAAACCAGAAAAATTTAGCTTACGTGCGACTAAGAAATATAAACAAATTAAAAAACATTTATCAGCCAAACAAAAATATTATTTGTGTAATACCTTAATTTTATCACTTTTTGACTATGGAGATGTCGTCTATGGTGATTCGCTATCATCGCGAACAAAAAAATGCATACAAAACGTTCAAAATAGTTGCATGAGATTTGCGTTTGTAATTCCATATCGAAACCATATCACTCCTTATCTGAATAACTACAACATATTAAACATGACGAATCGCAGAAAATTTCACATGTATTCTTTTATCTATAGGGTTATAAAAACAGGTCAACCGCCCTATTTAAGAGGAAGATTTGTGCCTTTGCCTCGTGCCCAGAAATAATCTCAACTTTATCGTACCTAGGCATAGAACACGTTCCTTCCGACGATCGTTTGCTTATGTGGCGGTTCACTTATGGAATAATTTACGAACTTCAGTTAAAAGCTCATTGTCAAAAACATTCTCAAAACTGACAAAAATGTTGTTATAGAATCACCAGCTACTTTAGCAGCGTTTGTGTAAGCAAAAATATCGTTTTTACATTCCTACTCGCTGACAAGTTGTACAGATTAGTTCTTCGCGTCCGTTGCCAGCTCCCGGGGGTTCTTTCTTCGTTTTTTGCCTTTTTGTGTTTCACCGCCTTTTCATTTGCCTCTTTATTGTTTTTTTATTTTTTGTTTAACGACCTTTATGGCGTTCAGGGCTTTCTCGCATGGACTCTTTGTATTAAAGGGTCCAATGTATCGGTTTTATAATCGAGAGACTGTCCTTTTTCGTCATTCCTCTATATGTAGAATTTCCTTTGTTTATGATGTTTATTCATGACGAAATAAATATTTTGAATTTGAATTTGTCTCCTGAATAATGACAACAAGACATCCTTGGTAGACAACGTTGTGGGCTCTGCTCCAAGAGTTATCTAAAATAAATGAATCAATACGTTTTGTCCTAGAAGGGGCATTAATTAGTCCAAGTGCCTATACATGGTGTTTCGCATAATTGTCTAGGTATCTCAAATGGTTTGCGTTTTATTTAAAAGGAAAAGTGACAAGTCCTTAATGGAAACCTATATGTCATGAAACATCAAAAAAACACAATGTCTCAATTTCGATATTTTTCCACAGCTGGTGTGGGAAAAGCCAGTAATTAAAGTTTAATTGAAGCTTTTTAAAGGGTTCCGATGGGATGATTTACCCTTAAATAGTGACTGAATGTTTCACACGTTAACCAATTTGAATAATTGTTACTTTATTTTATGTATAATCTTCTTACTGTTGTTATTTTTCAAAAACTTTCTCATTTTCAACAAAAACCTGAATAACTAAAAGCATGTATTGCTCTCTCTCTCTGCCCGGTCAGGTGCCTCTTAAAGTGTGCACACATTGACACGACCTGTTATTATTCGGTATAAGGTGGTCTGGTACCATTAGTGGTGAGATCACACAACGATTTCTTCACTTTGGAGTTTAGGGCAATTAGTAGGGTTCTTTTATACGTCCTTGACAGTCATGACGGGAAAACTTCGTGCACTTGAAGATATTTTCCGACTTTATTTTGCAGGTATTTATTGTCTTGATCGTCACCTGGTTATTAACGAATCTCCTGGATACTGACCACAAGACTCATTGGTCAGATATACTTGGTAGACAACGTTGTGGGCTCTGGTCCAAGAGTTATAGAACCCAAATGAATCAATCCATTTTTTACTAGAAGGGGCATTAGACCAAGTACCCATACAGGATGTTTCACATAAGAACCAGGGGAACCCAAAATATTTTAATTTAACGCGACTTGCATACAGTATCGCGTATGGCTTCAGATCAGGAGATCTAGCAGGCAATTCTATAGTCTTCGCCCTATCCCCCTTTATCTAGCAACTCGTCGTCTATCCATGGCCGAACCGGAAGAACATAGTGAGGAGGAGCGCCGTCTTGCAGGAAATATATTTCAGCCTCATCAAGTATCCTCTTCGATTTGGTTTTCAATGGTTTCAGTGATAAGCGGATTGATTGTATTTTCCAACATATCCAAATAAATGTCTCCATTCAAATTTTCATTAATAAACAATGGCCCAATCGCTTTGTTTTCTAAAATGCCTGCCTCCATACGTGCAGTTATGCTTATTAACAAATCCATTTGGATAAAATGTGCATTCATCACTGAAGTAGACATTCTTTACATGGTATTATCATTAATCGCTGCAGTCATTTGTTTACAAAAATAGTAAATTGAATTTTCAATGGGAAACAAGTTTATGCCTGGGTGAAGCCTATGATCATTTTGAACAATCTGTGTAACTTATTAGTGCGTATAATTGTTTATTATTTTCCTTTTTAGGTTGCTTGCTTTTCTATTTAGTTATTGTTACTCTCATTTTTTATTGATTGTTAACATTAATTATTGGGGTTTTTGCTGAAAACGACAGTTTTTTTTAAATAACAAGAATAAAAAGAATTTTAGAATTAAATTAAAAAAAATAATAAAATGAAGTAATGATATTCTAAGTTCGCCGATGAGTAAAAAAATTAGTCACATTTTCTAGATTCG
Organism: Acanthoscelides obtectus; assembly: GCA_963669975.1. Taxonomy (NCBI): domain Eukaryota; kingdom Metazoa; phylum Arthropoda; class Insecta; order Coleoptera; family Chrysomelidae; genus Acanthoscelides; species Acanthoscelides obtectus. The sequence goes on along the minus strand of CAVLJG010000007.1, from coordinate 31,214,103 downwards.
TCATCCCGTTTGAATCGTTTAAGCTCTCAAAAAGCGCCAATTAATGCACTGACGCACACGCAACGTGTATCAAATTTGCCATTTTCGAGTTCAAGAATATCTAAGATGCCAATTTTTTCGAAATTAGAAACCCCTCTTTCAGGACCTATAACGTTTTGAGACTGCAATTTAGTTGCATTTAATTTGGGTTCCTCTACAGTTCAGCATTACCGTTGTTGGTATCGTTCAGATCTATTTTGACCGTAGTAATCCATTTTCCTTCAAGAGGGGTCATATCAGGGGCGTTATGCGTCCGTGTGGAAATTGCCGAGCGCGAAGTGTAATCGATGCATGGTTTATGGCGGTGCCGGTAATCAATTTGAGGAGAGAACGAACTCCGGTCGGGCTTCGGTACTGCCCGTGTATGATGATTTACGCCGATGGGTTCTTGTTAGGAAATTCGGTGAGAGGCCATCAGACCATCAGCGTGCCAAGAAATATCGGTTGTTTATACACGTCTAATTTCTGTTAACCACCGCGGTGCCGGGAGGTGAGAGGGGCGTTTAAAAATGTACAGCATGTTACCACTAGCATTACAGCATTGTTATGGGATCCCTCGAAGAAATAAATATGTATGACAGAGGCACTTTCTTCTAAATTAAACAATATGCTACCTCTCAATCTTAGAAACAATATTATAACATCAGTATCGAGATTTAAAACTCGCATAAAGAAATGGATAGTAGATAGTGGAGGAAAGTTTTTCAATAGCTTAGTAAATAGTCTTTTATAAATCGTGAAGTGCAGTGCAGTCTAGTTAGTATAAGCCCTGCGTAGACTCGCAATATGGACCCAACAAAGTATTATTAATATCATTGCAGACAAACCACTGAGTTGGACAGCTATCCCAACTTGGACAAAAAACGATGAATTGTAGCTAAAAAAAGCACACACAAGCTGCAAAGACATCTTCAGTAATTATTTATGTGTTATCTGATATTGCCTTTCACAATTACTAGAAGGAACTTTCTACTATTCATACGTGACGGGCTTGAACGCCTCTCTTAATCACCGGGATGCTATGAGTCAGTATTTATGTGGGTTTTCAAATATGTATGATAGAATGGGTGTTCCATCCTCTCAGGTTTGGAGAGATAGAATATGACAGACGATGAAATATTGCCTGTAATAGGTTTTAGAGGTATGCGGAAGTTATTTGCATACAACTAATGATTTTTATAATTGGATGTTATCTTAGAAAAGTTTCATAGATTATCAGCAAGAAGATGGCAAGGGGGGATTGTTATACAGGGTGTTCCTTAATGATATGCGAATATTGAAGATACCACTGACAAAAGGTCTCACGCCTTGGTAAATCAATGGGAAGTAATGCCTGTACTCTTAAAATATGGTAAGGTTATAACAAAAACTAAAATTCTCCAAACAATTTGATGGCAAATATTTAAGTGTCTAGCAATCTTCCTCGTACTCGTTTCAGGATGTTCTTCGACTTCGCGCAGCACTGCTTCCTCAATTTCAGGTGTTCTCACACTTAGAGGTCTACCTTCAGATGTTCCTTTTCGGACAGAACCAGTTTCAACAAGACGACGATGAATATTAGAAAAGGTTCGACTATCTGACAAAGCACGATCGGGATATCTCTGGTGATAGCGAACAGATTTGAATAACAGAGACTTTTAAGATGTCAAAAGCCAGTGACATATTCCAGAGCAACTAGATATTTATTGCTAAATTGCATTCTTCAATTATTACATTAATTTTCTCGGACAATAGAACGGTTTTTATTTTTTTTACGCAAAAATGGCGCATCGAAGGAAAACAATTCAAGAGAGATGATTTGTTTTAAATTGAACGGGGAATTCAAAAATAATTTTTATTTGGCAAAAAACAATTGGCGTACCATTTTTTTTAAAAATATCGAAATCATTACCCGTACGCACGCCACTGTTGAAGCTAAAAATTATTTTTGCAGTGAAAAATATGTAACTTTATTAACTTTCACTACGTACTGAATATCAGTGAAATATAAGCGGTTCTGAAAATATTAATTTCCATTTTTTTCCTAAAACTTCAACACTCAGAGTTTTTGTAAGGAAACGTTTTTGGACCATAGTTTATAAAGCATCTAACATTAATTTTTCATGTAGATTCACACCCTTAAATATTCGCATATCATTAAGGAACACCCTGTTCACCAAGTTTTGAACTGGTTCCGGTTAGGAATATCCGACCTCATTCTTGGAGTGAACGAGGGGTCGTACTATCTTGTTTCTATGGTAACTGAGGTTGGGTAAAACCAGAGCTCTTGTAAGCGCATTTGATAGTCCTCAAAAAACTGTCGTATAATAAACAATCAAAGCCCTAAAAGATAAATTAGCTAAGCGATAACTAGCAGGGTTTTTAGAATAACTCGTTTTCATAAGCTAATTGTTATTGCAAATTATCCCATAGCTATTTAACTTCTAGGGTGCTATGTGGAATATTATACGATTTAGTTTAATAACAAAAAAAATGTCTGCTTGAAATTCAAATTTTTAAACAATTATTTGACCAATTGTCGGTGTATTTGACATGGTTACCATCTAGGCAGCCATCCTTCAGATTTTTATGGTCTGACACTGGATAATCGTTATCGCAAACGATACGATAGTATTTTTTGAAAAATTCTGCAAATGTGGATGTGATTAAAAAATTAAGATCCGCTGTTAAAATTGGTCTGCCAACAGATTATTATATACATGTCGGTTTTTTCTTTACTATGCAGTATGAAGGTGTGGATCTGTGAATCACTGAGTCTGTGTGGGCATTCAATTTATAAGATGGGTATTTTGTCTCAGCGAGACAGTGAAGTATGTCGCGGTAATAGCTTTTCAAACAGTACGGAAGCTATTTGCTTGGAACCAATGATTTTCATAATTAGCGAATATTGTTATTCCAGCATTATCTTTTTTCTATGCAAAACTGTAGTTGTTATAGCTTGGGAAGCTCAATTAATTTTAGTTAACAATCCATACTGATTTCAATCAACCGAATTTGAGCGTATTTATTATCATTTTTGGACGGCGGAAATAATTGTATGGTTCCTTCAACACAATAAAACATATTGCCAATATTTATCGAACGGTAAATCTGTCTGTCACTACATTGTATTAGTACCCGTAGTTCTGACAGTCAAGCAGCTCTGAAGGCAAGGTCACCCTTAGTTCAGGAATGTACAAGTACTAATGCCCTTCCAAATTTAGCCCGGTCTAAAGAAGTGTTCTGGTTTTGGGTCCCCGGACACTGCGGAGTGTCGAACAACGAGAAAGCCGATCACCTAGCTGGGCTGGGGCCCAGAAGCACCTGCATTGGTCCCGAGCCTAGTTTGAGCGTAAGCAGGAGCCAGATTAACACCGCCATGAAGGAATGGGTGGGAAAAGCGTGGCGTAAAAGAGATAAAAACAGACCAAGGGGTTCGTAGTGGGTCCCGAAAAACGTCGGACGCGCTGGCTACTGGACAGGGGTAAGCAATCACTCAACCTTTTGGTGAGGGTTCTCACCGGCCCCAGTAGACTGACCAGGTCCTTTTAAAGAGAAATCCAACCTGCCCCATGTGCTGAGAGGAGGACGAAACAGCGTTCCAAATTATGGGTTATTACTCCGTGTATTGCAATCTAAAGGCTGAGATATTCAAGTTTGATGTTGAAGTTGCTTACATAGTGATCAGGAAAGTTCGACAGATTAGTGAACTAACATGTGGAGTAGAGTGTTGGTACACTCGGGGTCGGCAAAAAGGGCGAAAGGTGGCCTACTTGCCTTGTTTCGCCACCCAGCCACTACTCTAGAAACCGTAGTACTGAATTCACTGATATTTTCATAAGCTCGTATTTTGTTGTAGGTTTTGGAACGATGTACGTATGAATATAATTTTCTGACTTAATGCTTGGACAGCTCTATTAATAATCTCGGATCACAAAAGAACATGTGTATCTGATGAACGGATGAACACATTTTTATTTATCTTTTTTGTGTAAAAGGTAACTTAGGTGACAGTGTTCTTAGATAGAGAAAATATTTTTCGCGATTTAGTATCGTTTTTTTTTAATTTCCAGTTTGTACTTGTAATAACTATATCGTTAGATGAATACTGTGCAAGTAGTACTAAGAGCTGTAGAACCCGTAGCCTGCAGGTACTCTCCAAAATTATGTAAACGTTTTTTCCAATACGTCGTACCAGTCGTTCTTGATCTTTCGTCTAAGAACCCTGCCTTAAAAATCGATTATAACGCTCAATGAACCAAATGAATAAAAAATGGCTTTTATCAGCGCAAATAAAAGCGCGATCTCCCTCAGTAGGTACCTGAGATTTGGCCGTGTGTTTGAGGGGCAGAAAGGACCTCTTTTTCAAAAGAGCAACAACTTTTCATCAAAACGATAGGCATTGTTCTGACGCAATAATTACTGTGAGAGGAATCTTGCTAGGGGCAAGTAGGGTACTTGATTTGGTAGGCGATCGAGAAATGATAGGACTACAATTACAGCATTGTGACCCTCTACATACACTGCTTAAGGCATTGACTGTATCCAGCCTTCACCATTTAATCAGATTCCATGCATGCAGCTTTTGGATGTTCGTAATTTCAGATATTTGAAGCCCTAGCCTCATCAGGTCTTCGCAATGACACAATATGGAAGATACGCTGGGGTTTCCTCATGTATCTGCTCTTATAGTAAATCAAGCAGGTTCTCTGTACATGCAGATGAGATCCTTTGCCTGCCTTTAACCTAATTTAGAATCTCTCGAAGAATTTAAACGATAAATAACATACAGAACAATGAGCAGGCTGGTAACTACGTCTGGTACATCAGGAAGTCGATTAACACTCTTGGGAGTGGATCTGACTTTTTCCTACCACAATGCCTACTAAAAGCTCTCCTTCATAACGCTGCCGAGCGTGGGACCTGCCAGACGCATCCGTCAGGCTTCTGCCTCCAGTCCGGCTGACAATGCGAACTGGGGTACAGTTCCAACAGACAGCTTGCGATGACACTTGGTGCTGTCTCGTTCCGATAATCCCGGTATTTAGGCTTCTGCAGTATAATAATAGAACTAGGGTATATGAAAAGCAAAAGTCCGTTGCCCAGTGACTGCGCCACTCGCCCCTGGCGCAAGGCAGTCTCCGGAGGGCCGTTCTCCACACACGGATGAAGAGCTGATGCTGGGCCCGATAAGTCTCTAAAAACCATATAGAGAAGAGTATATGGTCTATTTATAGGCATTGTCAATGTACGGTCGTACGGTCGAGGGAGGCGCTGTTCATTTTAATGTGTTTGTTTTTGGGATGCGATGGGAACATTGGGTAGCGCAATGAGAGGGAACGAGACGACCGATGATGGCCTCTTTAAAAGTATCAGGTTTCCACGATGCAGGACAGCTGTTTCTGATGTGATGGTGGTGGTAGTAGTGCCAGATCACAGAGGCGTACCAAAAATTAGGTCGAGCTTTGATTGATAGAAAACCCCACAAATGGATTAGGCAAAGAAATAACATTAAGAAGTGTAGATATAGGTGAATGTAAAATCTCGAAAATCAGATCTTGAAGTATAGGCAGCAGCGGTGGCCGCAGTAGTAGACTCTTCGGTCTCCTGATCAGTCGCCGTGCGTTGTGCGGGTTAGAATCCCGTCCCAGGAGACATTTTTCTCTTAGCTATGGATGTTGTGATTGTCCGTAGGTGGTAGACGGTTTATGACTGTCGAACGCGGAGGTACCACCCGGCGGATCTCGTAGGCGGGGCCAGAATGTGTGCATGTTGTATGCACACGTGTTCCCTCGCCAGAGTCCCTGTGTCCTGTATCCCCCTATAGCCCCACGGTACCCAATGGGTGTTTAGGCCTTAGGCCATCGTGGTAGTTGGAGTATAAAAAAAACAGAACCGACTAGCAGTTTCGAAAGCTTTAAAAAGGCATCTGGATGTATAGAAAAAAATGTTTTAAATTTCGAAGTGAGCAATTTTGAAAATAATGTTTTGAAGATGGCAGCCGTAAGCACTAATACACTGTTTGAGGCTGCTCCCGATACTTTAAGCAGCTCGTTCAGGAGCGGATCTAGAAAATATAATTTTGGGGAGGGATCCATATGACGAATTTGAAATTACGCGCTCAGAAAAGTACCTACTATGGGTAGCTCAGGATGCATGCTCAGGAAGATGTCTGTTTCAGGGCGAAGGGGGGAGGGGGCATCGGAGGTTGAAAATTGGAAAGGGGATCTGCAAATTGAGTAACAGATTCTATTTTTTTTTTAACTCTGACATTTTGGGTATTCTCAGAAGCCCCAGGACGCACACTATATACGTATATCATGGATGCCGATATAGCAAAATTCAAAGGGGGCACACAGAATTCATGTTCAGTAAGATTTACATCTGGGGGGAAGGGGGGGGGGGCGCCATCGACTGAAAATTTAATGCTCTTCATTGAAAAAATCCACCTTGAGGAGCCTCTAAATTTGTCTTGACAGTGCGAGTTACATTGGGGATACTATTTTATAAAATCCAAATAGCGGATTTCTATTGAATATTTCAACTTTGAAGTACTTATTCAAGAAGAGGCTTCAAGAATTTTGGCGTCTTTTGATTTGTCTGGACAGTGCGAGTCACTCTGGGTATACTCAAATTTTATAAAATCAAAATGATGGATTTTAAACGCAAGCTTCAACCTTGAAATTTCTATTTCACGGGCTACATCCCAAACAGCGTGATGGATTTTGAGATTTGAGGTATCCTTGGATTGGTATTGATAGCATAATTGGTTGCTCACTGTTTTCAGTTACTGGGGGGGCACATCTTAAGTACACTGAAATGCACATAGATAAAATTACCATATATCTCATGCTAGATGGCATTATCAACAGTTGGTTATACTTCTCATTTCATGTTCTGTTCATCTTCCGTTGTTCTGTGCCTACGAGCTTGACAAGTTGCCAGTTCAGTGCTTGGAAGGCGCTTCGAATTACAAAAATTTCAAGCTTCGAACTCTTCGACGATTCGATACAAGTAAGTACTTTTATTTAAGATGCTAATCTTAAACTGTTGTTTAAGGGACAGTCGGGATTTCGGGAAAAACACTCGTGCGAGTCGGCGCTGCAGTATGTCTGTTCGAAATGGCGTTCATACATTCATGACGGGAATATTGTGTTAAGTGTATTCATCGACCTTCATCGTGCATTTGAGACTATTGATAGGAAAATACTGATCCAGAAATTGCAGACCTATGGGATTACAGACAGTGCACTAAGATGGTTTATGAACTACTTGAAAGACCGTTGTCATGTGACAAAGATTAATAACGTGGCGTCAAATTCAATTGATAGTGAAATTGGGGTACCTCAGGATAGTGTGTTGGGCCCGCTTTTGTTCCTACTTTATATAAATGACTTGAACAGGGTTTTAGTAAATCCATTTCTGAGCTATTTGCAGACGATACATTGCTTTATGCGTACGGTAAGGATTTTAGACAAGTTGTAGATACTATGAACTCAATACTGAAAATTCTGTGTAACTCGTTATGTGTGAATAGGCTTAAGTTGAATGTAGAAAAAACAAAATACATGGTTTTTGGGACAAAGCAGAACTGTAATACATTTTTAGAAAAGAAATTTTGTATTGAGATAGATAATATTCAAACTGAAAGTGCAACTAGTATGAAGTATTTGGGCGTAGTTTTAAATCCTCAGCTAAATTTTTCATTGCATGCTGATTATGTTAGTAAAAAAATTGGGAAACAAATAGGATTTTTTAGGCGAATATCTGAAAGTCTTAGTCACTGGAGTCGTCTTCTTGTATATAATACCATCATATATCCACATTTTAATTATTATTTTTCATTTCAAAAACTGATATTCAAAGGCCCCAGTTACTACAAAATAAGGCTATGCGCACTATATTATTTTGTACACGTTATACGCCTATTAATTTAATGTTAAAAACCCTCGGATGGCTTTCAATACAGCAAAAGGTTGAAATGTCAAATGTCTTATTTATTTTTAAAACAAAAAATCATTTATTGCCTGAATACTTGCAGGAATATCTAATACCGAGGTCCGAGAGGCATGCATATAATATCAGGTCACGTAACACGTTTGACATAGAATTCGCTAGAACATCCCATATGCAAAAATGTCTTTTTAGTGATGGTTTGAGACTTTTTAATGCATTACCTACAGACATTAGAGAAACGACGTCTGTAAATATATTTATTCGTAAGGTTAAGCAATTGTATCTAGATAAAATGGCATAATATATGTACTTTCTGTGTTAAGATGTATGTCATTATCTCGCATTTGCTATTGTTGCATTTACTGTGGTTGCAGTTACTATGATTTTAAGGGAATCTAGAATTACTGTTTTTTTGTTTATTACTGGAGTAAGACACTATTAGAAACTATAGGAAGTAGCTTTAGGGCTAAGAATAATAAACATTTCATTTCATTTCATTTCAATCTACTCTCATATATGTATAATCCATTAATCATGGATGAATTATTTTCGGAATCTTTCAGACGAATAAATATCGCTGTCAAAGGATGCAATTGTCAGAATTTTACAATACCAAATCCAAGAACATCCGATATAAATCAACAACGGGTAGTAGCGAGACAGGCAAACACAAAACTTAACAATTTGGCTATTGAATCTAGCACTAGGTGTAAGAGATTTGTTTGCAGATGAGGTATTATTGAAAAGTGAAGACACCACCACCCTGCCACTGGATATGGTATTTGTATTTTATTTATTTTCTTCCAATCACAAAATATAATTTTGATAAGCAAACGTGTTATTTAGTTCTTTTAAAAATAATGAGAACTCGTACACTCAAGGTGTTCGGCCTTACACTTCATACGAGATGGCGTACCTAAACAAGTAAGTTTTTTACACTGGCAAGAGACTAGAATTTTGTTTATA